>JBBPEB010000017.1:812500-990000 GCA_039096225.1 Blastocystis sp. Blastoise
AATCTCGATATTGAAAAAGGGCTGAAGTTGAAAGAGGTGTTTCACCCTGCTGGTCATCGTTTGAATCACTCATTGAAAATAAATCTAATAGTTGTAAGAGCTTATTTAAAAAATAAAGTAAAACAAGAATTATATTATCCTCAATTGAATTTTATTATTTTGAATCGTAAATATAATCGTACTGAAACTAATTTTATTATAAAAAACCATAAATATTTTTTCGAACAACAATTTTATTCAAGTTCAAAAAAATTTTATTAGGACTGTATATTATTATAAAACAATTTTCTTCTGTTTATTTTAAAAAAATAAAGAACTTTTCTAATATTTCCAAGAATTTTTGCTTTTTTGTTTGTTTCATCTTTTTTTGACTTTATTATTACTTTGAATTCGATTACTGTTGTATTGATTCATAAGTTTTATTTCATTATATTATTAAACTCTTCAACATCTTCTCCATATAATAAATATGGCAACTCGTGCTACTGCTCGTTTACCTCCTGAAGTAAACAGAATCCTATATGTTAAAAATTTACCCTATAAAATCTCTGCAGAAGAAATGTACGATCTCTTTGATAAATATGGTGATATAAGACAAATCAGAATGTATGTAAATATTTATAAAAATAAATAAATCGAGAATGGTTTTCGTCATTCTTTTTGAATATTTTATATAAATAACTTTTTATCTATACGTGTATATCCTAAATAAATTATTGATATAGTGGAAATACAAAGGAAACTCGTGGAACAGCCTTTGTTATTTATGAAGATATATATGATGCAAAAAGAGCTTATGACACTCTTTCTGGTTTTAAAGTTGCAGATAAATATTTAGTTATTATTTACTTTAAGGCAAATAAGTATATATTCATATATATATTTATTGTATTCGTTTCTATTATTATATAAATTCATAAATCATAAAATAATAATAATTATACTTTATGTAGGATATTAAAAGAAAAAGACCTCGAAAAACGTGAGAAAGAATTAGAAGAATATAAAATGAAATATGGTTTATCACGATAAACTTATAAATAATTATTTGCTTAAATATATTTTTTTTACTTTTATTGTTTCTATGTTTTTCTTATATATTCATTCATATATATGTCTATTTTTTGTGTTAAAAAATATGTCGATACTTATACTTGTGTTTATATATAAATCTGTTCAACTTTTTCTAAACTATATAAATAGAGAATTCTTTATTAATAAAACAAATTAGATGTATTTTTATGTAAGATTTTAATTTAAAAAAATGATAAAGGAGAGTATTTATTTTTTTAATATATTATATTAACATACAACAAATATAAACAAATACAAAAGTTATTATTTGAGATAATAGAAAATTATATATATAATTTGAACGAAATGAAAAGCAAAAAAAGAATTGAATATAGAATATAAACAAATAGACGCTATATATGTTATATATATAGTCCAGAAAAAACAAAATATCGTTTCAATGAAGATACAAAGAATTGAATGCACTATAAGACATTTTTGACCTTTTAACAAATATGATTGGCTATCTATGATTATTAGTCCAATCAATTTGTTTAAAATGACAAAACTGTCCGTAGTGATGCCATAATTATTTAGTTTTATATATATATATATGAACTAAGTTATTTAATACATAATATATATATACCTAGAATAACGAAATAAATAAGTAATAAATATAGGTTGCATATATATATATATATATAGAAACAAAGAGAAAGACTATAAAAAGGAATAAAATGTTTAAATAAAAGGATAATAATATTATAATAGTATAATATATATATGTTAAAATAATTATATAATAAAATACTTTTTATATTACTATCAAACTATTCTTGTAACAAATGAAATATATATAATAGATATTGAATTAAATATTTACTATATAAAACCATATATATATATATATATATATATATGTTTTCAAATGAAAATGAATAGAAAAAACAAAATAAAAATTTAAGTAATTAAAAGAATAAAAATCATTAAAAGATTCAGAGAGGCAAAAAAAAATACCAAAATGTATTTTGTAAATAAAAAATATTCCAATCAAAAAAAGGAAGGAAAACAATATATTTATAATAAATAAAAAATATTTAGTATATATATATGAATATATATAGAAAGTGAATTCAGTTTTAAATATCATAAGCCGAAGAGGCGTATATATATATATATATATATAATGTTAATTAAGACATAAATAATTAGTATATAAAATAAATAGAAAACAAAAAAAAAAAACAAAACAAAACATATAAACAAAAGGATATATATATATAATAATAATAATAAATAGAACACTTTATTATTAAAGAAAGCATCACAAAAAAAAAGAAAACAAAAAAAAATTCAATAATATAAAAAAAGTATATATATATATATGTTTATTGATCAATAGATTGATACTGATAAGAACTGAATAATATATGATATAAGAATAATATATATATATATTTATATATGTATATATATAGAAACCTAATAAATTTAAAAAATGAGGAATAATAAAAAGAAAAAATGTATATATATATAAAACAAAATATGTCATAATAAATATATAAATTATAATGTATGAACGAACAAAATGGAAACTTTTATTTAATATATATATATATATATTATTCATTGAATATATAGAAGTAAATTAATTATTTGTATTAAAATTAATCGATTCTACTGTATTGATATCTATAGAACTTGTTTCTGTATAAACAGATGAATGAGAAGAGGAGAGAGATGAGGATAATGCATATATAGAAGAAGAAGAAGACGTATTGTTATTATTATTATTATTATTATTATTATTATGACGATATATATATGGATTGCTACTATTATTGCTATTTCGAGTATATATAAATGGATTATTATTTTTATTAATAGGATTATAATAAGTATTATTACGAATAGTATTCTTAATAGAATTAGGATTATATATATAATTATTACTCTTGATATTTCGAGTATATATAAATGGATTATTGTTTTTATTATTAATATTAATACTAATATTATTATTAATATTATTATTATTATTATTAGTAACACAAAGAGAATTATTATTATTATTATTATTATTATTATTATTATTATTATTATTATTACTATTCATTTGATTCATATAATTATTTCGATTATCACTAGTAACAATATCCGTTGAATTCGCTGTTAAATCATTTGTATTTTGAGATATTTCAGAAGAACATGTCCTGTTTATTAATGACAATTCGGTATATATATTATCTTTATTGTTTTCTATATTGATATTTATATCATAAGAATTATCATTATTATCATTTATAATAGTATTAGAATTATCATTAATATTAGTGTTAGTATTATCATTTATAATAGTATTGTTATCATTAATAGCATTATTATTATTATTAAAAGGATATGAAAGAATATAACCTGCATTATTATCATAATTATCATTATTAGAATATAATAAATTATAATTATTATTTACGTGATTTATACCATTCACATTATTAATATCATTATTAATAATATTATCAATATCATTATTAATATTATTATTCATATTATTAATATCATTATCAACATAATTATTCATATTATTAATATCATTATTATTAACATTATTATTCATATTATTAATATCATTATTAACATTATTATTCATATTAATACCATTATTAACATAATTATTCATATTAATATCATTATTATTAACATTAGTATTCATATTAATATTACTATTTTCATTATGTTTCATGTATTCAGGTATCACATACACATCTTTTGAAGAATCATAAATATCAAGAAATATATCATCTTTCTCTTTTGGATATCCAAAATTATCAATATCTCCTGCATGACAATAATTATCTATTCTTTCTGAATATGATACTGATACTGTATCTTCTATCTTTTTATAAGAAGGATATATATGAAATTTTTCATTTGTTAAGCACACATATTCATCTGTTCTTATATACATATAATTCTCCATATAGAATGTTGGATAATAATCATAATAAACATCATTTTTTTCTTGGAGAAAATCTAACTCTACTGGCTTCATCATACAATATTTTTTAAAAGAAGGAGAATTTATATTACAAATACTATCATCATCAGAATACTCATAATTATATGTTTCTATATCTGATAAATCAAATGATTTATTTATTTGAGGTTCTACATAACATCTCCTTCCATTATATAACACAGTAGGTGACATATTTATATGTTGAATAGAAGAAGATGATAATGATGATGATGATGATATAGATGGAATATGTATGTCAGATTGTAGTGTATTTATAGAAGTAGAAATAGTAGTAGTATCAACAAGAGATATATCTGCATTAATTGAAGATGAGAGAGGCATAGTATTTGATACTATAGGATAATTATAGGAAATACTATTATTACTGGTATCACCATTATTATTAGTATTATTATTATTATTATTATTATTATTATTATTATTATTATCACCATTATTATTCTTATCACCATTATTATTATTATTGTTATTATCATTATTATTATCACCATTATTATTATTATCACCATTGTTATCATCATTATTATTATCACCATTATTATTATTATCACCATTATTATCACCATTATTATTATTATTATTATCACTATTATTATTATTATTATTATTATTATTATTATTATTATTATTATTATTATTATTATTATTATTATTATTATTATTATTATTATTATCACTATTATTATCATCATTATCCTCCTCTTCTTCTTCCTCCTCCTCGTCACCTTCATCTTCATCTTCATCCTCATTTTTATTATTTTTCTTTTCTTTATTATTTGTAAATATAGAAGGAGATAGAGGGATATATTTATCAGTATTATTCTGAATACCCGTGGGGGAAAGTGAAATACGACGGGTATAAATAGATGTATTCACGGCAGAATTAATAGGAGACAATTGAAGAGTAATATTTGGAGAATATATAACAGTGTTATTATTACTAGTATTAGTACTACTAAAGCTAGTATTACTTCTAGGGCTTATATCTGTAGATATATTATTAATACTTAAAGAAGAATGAATAGATGTAGTATCATCATTAGAATCAGCTATCAATTCTTGATTAATATCTATAGATTGAGTTGTAGTGTCTGATTTCCACGGGGAAACGGATGGCACAGGACTTGTATCGGTAGTACCTCGTTTATATACTATATTACTTGAGTAAACAGCTTCTAAATCTTCTTTTGACATAGAAGATATTTTAGTTTTAGAATTCGTAATAGAATCATCATCTATAGGATGGGGAGAAATGGAGGGAGATACAGGTAATGTATCATAATAAGTAGAAGGTGATGTATTTAATATAGATAAATGTTTGGGTGTATATATATGTCTATTATTATTTGTAAATGTATTAAAATGACGTCTTGAAGGAGATCGTGCTTGTATTGGAATAGGGGATAATCTATTATTATTAGTATTATTAGTATTATTAGTATTATTAGTATTATTAATATTAGTAGTAGTAGTATTATTACTAGTATTAGTAGTAGTAGTAGTAGTATTAGTATTAACATCAATAATATCATTAATATTATTAATATTGCTAGTATCTTTATTAATATCTGTTTGAATATTATTACTATTATTATAATCATGATTATAAGATTGATTTCCTGTTTCTAAAGGAGATGTAATATAATTGGATATTGAATAAGATTTAGTCGTTCTTCGACCAATAAAAACACCTGTAGAAGAAGAAGACGAAGGAGAAATATGATAAGTAATACCCGCATTATTATTTATATTCATATTAGTATTTATACTAGTATTATTATTATTATTAAAATTAGTTTTGATTGTTAGCCTTGAATTCGAAGTATTAGTATTAGTATTTATATTAGTATTAGTATTAGTATTAGTAGTAACTAATAATGGTGATGGAGAACTTGGTAATGATTGAATTGGAGATAAACAAATAGTATGACTTCGTTTAGTCTTATAATAAGAAGGTATAGTAGAAGAAGTAGTACTACTAGTAGTTGCTGTTGTAATAGCAGCAGAAGTAGTAGTAGTAGCAGGAGTAGTAGTACTAGTAGTACTAGTAGTAGTAGTAGTAGCAGGAGTAGTAGTACTAGTACTAGTAGTACTAGTACTAGTAGTAATAGTAGCAGGAGTAGTAGTACTAGTAGTACTTGATTTAAATGAGAATGAAGGAACAGACATACTATTAGAGCTAGTTAAATGATTCATATCAGAACTATTATTATGATAAGAAGAAATAGATTCTGAAGTCATAGAGAGAGAGGGTATATTGGGTAGATTAGATAAAGAAGGGATAGTAGATGATGTAGTAGGAAGACTACTATTAATAGTAGTATGTATAGGAATAAGAGGAGTAGAAATAGTAATAGTAGTAGCATTAGGAATATCAATATTATTATTAGTAGTAACTATAGAATTATTATTTATATTATTATTTGGAATTATAGAATTATTATTAATATTATTATTAGTAGTAATCACAGAATTATTATTTATATTGTTATTATTTGTAATTATAGAATTATTATTTATATTATTATTATTAGTAGTAATAACAGTATTATTTGGAGAAGAGATATTATTAATAGTAGGAATAAATACCATATTATTATTGTCTGCGATACTATTTTCATTAGTATCATTACTATTCCTAATACTATTAGTATTATAAATCATATTATTAGCATCAGTTTTCATAATCTCACGTTCTTCTTTTAAGTGAACTAACGATTGATTCTTCTCATTGTATGAGATATTATTATCATTCTTTGCAGAATTATTAATAGTATAATTCTGATCTTCTATTGATATAGATAATGGCATATATATATTAAAAGAATGATCTGTCGAATCTGATATATCATTTGATTGAATATTTTTATTATTATCTGAGATATTATTATTATTATTATCTGAGATATTATTATTATTATTATTATTATTATTATTATCTGAGATTTTATTATTATTGTGTTCATTATTATTATTGTCTTCATGATTATTATTATCTGAGATATTATTATTATTTGAATAATGTATATCTATAGAAGGATTAGATGAATATAAATCAATATTATTTAAAGGAGATTTAGAAGAAGGAAGAAGAGCAATAGGAGTAGTATAATGAGTAGTTTCAGACTGATTATGTATATATGTAGATAAACTATCTGATATAGTAGAAGGTAAATTATGAATAGAAGAAGAAGAAGAAGAATGACTAAGAAGACGTAATGATGAATGTTTTGTTTTAGAAGATTCTGTTATTTCTGTTAATGGTATATTATTATCATATACTGTAGATATACTATTTGAATGAAATCGATTATTTTGAGGTATTATATTTATACTATTTCTCTTTTTAAATAATTCTTTATCTTGAGGAATCGAAGGACTTGATATATTTTTATTTATATACTCATTTTCTGAATCATTATATTGTTTTATAGCTATTTTATTAGTTAATATAACTTTATTTGAATTGTCACTATTTATTGAATTATTATTACTATTCATAGAAATATTACTTATAGAACTTGACATATCTTCTTCATTTTCTGTAGTTAAATATGTTGGAAGGGGAGAACACGTCTTTTGAGATGTAGGTATATATGTATCAGAAAATATATTATTTTCTTGAATAGAAGAATATGATTGAGTATAATCATTTGATATAGGTATAGTTGATGATGATAAAGTTTGTGTTGAATAATTAGAAGAATCTGTAAATGAATGAGATGAAGAAGAAGGAATAGTAGATGAAGATCTATGTATAGTTGTAATCGGAGAAATATTTGTATTATTAATAGAAGGAGAAGGAGATATAGAAGGAGACATTGAACGAAGTGGAATAGGTGAATGAGATTTCGGAGTTGAAGGCACCGAAGGACTTTTTCGATTAATAAATAATCGCCTAAATAATGTGTTATTCCCATGGGAAAGAGAAGTTCGATTTGGTTTATCTTTTTGTTGTGAGGATCGCATAGAAGAAGGAGATACAATAGTATTATTATTATCTTTATTATTATTATTATTATTATTATTATTCATATTCATATTATTATTCATATTCATATTATTATTATTATTATTATTATTATTATTACTTGAAATAATAGAATCAAATGATTGTTTTGATATAATATTTGAAGGTATTTCAACAGATAAATTATGATAAGAATTAGTAGTATTGAATGAATCTATAGGAATAGATATAGAATGATTATTTTTATTTATATCTTTTTCTATTCTATAATCTATTGTATTTTCTATATTTTGTGGTCTATCAAGACTTCTATTATTATTTACATCTATATCATTATCTATATCATTATCTACATTAACACTATTAGGAAAAGGAATTGATGGATAATCATTATCCTCTAAATGTATATCCTTGTGATGTATATTAGAATATAATGTAGAGAAACGACCAATAGAAACACTATTCTTATTATCATTATTTTCATTAGTTTTCATATTCTCTATTCTATTATTATTATTCATATTATTATTCATATTATTATTATATTTTTTATTAAATACAGTATTCATTTCAATAGAATCCAATTTATTATTGATATTCTTATTTATATTATTCTTATTAATATCATTATAATCCATATCTTCTTCTTTTTCTGATTGAAGAGGAGGAGTTGGAGGTTTCTTTGATAAATAAGTATTAGGGAATAAAGAGAAAGGAGAATAAGTATTCGTACTATCAGAATCAGGAGCAGGAGTTAAATCAATTTCATCACTCATTATTATATTATCATAATATATATTATTATTATTATTATTATTATTAGCAGTCGTAGTAGTAGTATTATTATTATTATTACTAAATGGTGATAATTGTGAATTTGAGTCATTTAGTAGATTAAGTCTTGTAGAAGATGAACAAGTAGATAATGGATATATAGGAGATAAAGAAGAAGATGAAGGAGAAATAGGTGAAGATGGAGATGAAGGAATATCAAATCGATTTATACGAAGATTGGAATCACGTTTTTGATCACGTGATATTGAGAATCTAGATTGTTTTGATTTGCTAGAATCTTGAATTAAAGGGGATGGTGATGTTGAAGGAGAATTTCTAGAAGAATGGAAGAAATTTAATAATTTAAATGAACCACGTTTAGATATATTTGAATATTTCTTCTCTGTTAGTGTCACGTTTTCAATAGAAGTCTGTGAAGGTATTTCTGTTGAAAGAACTGAATTTTGTGTAGTGTTAGGATTAGAAGAAAGAGAAATATTTAATGAATCAGATATTGTATTTATATTACAATTAGCTTTATTTCTCGAATATTCTTTAGAGAAAGGAGATACATATTTATTATTATTCATATTATTATTATTCATATTATTATTATTCATATTATTATTATTATTTTCATTTTCATTTAAATATAATGAATTCTCATCACTACTTTTCACATTCTGATTGGCCGATGTGTTCGAATTATCCAATGAAATTGTCTCAGAAGCAGTATTATTGAATCTATTCGAGAAAGTTGGGAAACCTGAAGGATACACTTCATACGAACTTTTATAATAATTATAGAAATCTGGTGATGATCTAGATTCATAATAATTATCTCTAGGACTTGTTATTGATATATAATTATTATCCTCATTATTATTATTATTATTATTATTATTATTATTATTATTATTAATAGCTTCTATATTATTATTATTATTGATAGCTTCCATATTATTATTATTATTATTATTAATATTAATATTATTATTAATATTATTATTAAATAAGAATAAATTTTGTTCTTGTTGTTTCTCCAAAGTCTCTTTATTTTTAACTATTTCTAATTTTTCTTTAACTTGTGTTAATATTGAATATTCATTCCCAATATTATTATTAGTATTTTCATGAATAGATAGAAATAGTTTTTCTTTTGGTATAGAGGAATCTTTAGAATCAATGAGATAATCACGATTATTTCCAGTATTTAATAGAATAGTATTATTATATATTTTATTTTCTTCATTTCTAATTTCATTATTATTTTTTGTTAACACATTGTTCACTGATAATAAAGAATCTTTATTCTGATTATTATTGTTATTCATATTATCACTATTTTTATTAATCCCATTAGTAATATCAGAGTTTATAGAAGATGCTATTATAATATTACTATTATTAGTATCTAAATAATGATTTGATGAAAATGGAGAATTTGAATGAGTATGATTATCAATATCGATAGTTATATTATCATTAATATCATTAGTATCGCTTATACTAATATTTGATTTCGAACGATGTGATGATTGTGAATATGATTTTGAAGAATGAAAAGTAAGTTTTTTCGCTTCTACTTCTTTCTCTATAGCATCAATATCATGTTGACTTAGCATTTCAATAGTTTGTGAAGAAGATCTACTATTTGGTCGTGAATGAATTGAGTCTTTTATTGATGTAGTTGGCTGTATTACTTCATTATCACAATTAAACACATAATACTTAGAAGAACATCCTGGAATATTATCATTATTGATATTATTAGTATGTATAGCTAATAAAGGTTGAGGAAGAGATGTAGTAGATTCTTTAACAAGAGTAGAAGAAGAAGAAGAAGGAGATATATTGTTATTTATTGAAATCTTGGTTGATATAGAACTAGTTGTATCTACTTGTTTCTTCTCATTATTACTAAACGTAGTAAGAGATTTATTCTTAGTAATAGATGAATCATTAGTAGTTATATTATTATTATCATTATTATCTTTATTATCTTTATCTTTATCTTTATTATTATTATCATTATCTTTATCTTTATTATCATTATCTTTATCTTTATTATCATTATCTTTATTAATAGTAGGAAGAGAAGAATTTATAACATCTTTTAACTTATTTGGGTTCACGTCAAGACTCAATGATTGAAAATGACTCAACGAATGACGTATTTCATTCCCATGGTTATTATCTGCATTATACAACTTGTACTGATCTGAATATGGATACAAGTTATTATTATTATTATCTGAGACATTATTATTATCTTTATTATCTTTATTATCTTTTTTATTATTATTATTATTATTATTTGGTTTATAGTTGCCATTATATTGAATACCTATTGAATGTTTATTTGTTTGAGAAAGAGAGAAAGATGATGTTGAAGAAAAAGAAGAAGGAGAAGAAGAAGAAGAAGGAGATAGTGCTTGAAATGATGATTTACTAATAATAGATGATGCTTTATGAGATGTTACATGTAATTTATTATGATTTATTGGAATATGAGAATGAAGAGAAGAAGAAGAAGAAGAAGAAGAAGGAGACACTGGTTTTAAAGGTATTGAAACATTTAAATTAGAAGAAACTGAATGTGACTGAATTGATCCTAAATTGATAGTATTATTAGATATATTGTTTACATTAGTATTATTTGTAGTATTATTAGTATTAATACTACTATTAGTATTAGTATTATTGACATTAATTGAATTAGTTATATTAGTATTACTATTAATATTTGTATTTTGAATAGAAGAACTAAGACATTTTTGTTGTTTTTCTTTTAAATATCGTAATCGAATTGAATTGATTTTACTTGTAGTTTGTGGAATATAATTCTTTGTTAATGAAAAATCTTTTTTTATATTCTTTAAATTACTATTATTAGATATAGAAATATCAGTATTTATAGAATGAAGAGAATAAATAGAATTTGTAGAGCTACTAGAATCAAGATTTATATTATTATTATTATTATTATTATTATTATTATTATTATTATTATTATTATTATTATTATTATTATTATTATTATTATTATTATTATTATTATTATTATTATTATTATTATTACTAATGCTGTCACTTCTACTTGAATTATTATTATTATTATAATTCATATTCATATTATTATTATTACTAATTTCATTACTACTACTATTACTATTAGAATTACTATTGCTATCACTATTATTACCATTATTATCACTATTATTATTTATAGGAAAAGGAATCGAATCGTTTGAATTATTCATATTAAATGAATTACCAAATAATGATATTTCTTTCGATTTTATAGATTTTTCGTTCTTATATATCGAATTATTCATTTGATTTTTCAGAGAAAACACATTAGAGGACATTTCATTTGGGTATGTATAAGTAGGATTAAACATATAATCAGAAGAAGAATCTGATTTCTTTATCTTTTTTGAATATGTAATAAAACTAGTATTTGTATCTTCTGGTGAATATACAGGTATAGAAATATTCTTTGATTCATCAGGTATATTAAATGTTATATCATTATTATTGTTTATATTATTATTATTTATAGTATTATTATTATTATTTATATTATTATTATTATTATTTATAGTATTATTATTATATATAGATGACTTAAAATCTGTTGCTAAATTATTTTTATTATTTATTGTTAAATTATTATTATTATTATTATTAGAAAAAGACGATAAACTAAGAGATGCTCTTAAAGACATAATATTATTTGATGTATATTGTTGATTTATTGCATTCTTTTGAACATCAGTAACACGAGTTGTATCATTATATAAAGAAGACCTAATATTATTACTTTCTGAGATATTATCTTTATTATCACCATCATTATTATTATCTTTATTATTATTATTTATATTATTATTATCATTCTTATTATTATTTATATTATTATTATTATCATTATCATCATTATTATTTATATTATTATTATAAACATCATTATTCATATTATTCTTATCATTCTTATTATCATTATTATCATTATTATCATTATTATTATCATTATTCTTAATATTATCAAGACTAGTATTTAAGTCAAAATGTTTAAGTTCATATTCATCTGAAAATGGTTTAATACTATGTATTTGATTATCTTTTAAAAGTGGAAGAGGTGGAGGTATTGGAGATAATTGGTCAATAGAAGGAGACCTAGAAGAATGAGATGGTGAAGAAGAAGAAGAAGATGGAGGTATAGGAGCAGGAGAACATGATATTAATTTCGAAATATTATTTTCAGGAGATATAGATATATTAATATTAGAATTGATAATAGATGATATTTGAAGTTTAGGTGACTCATTAGATATTTTTAATTGTGGAGATATTGAAGAGGATTGTTTCATTTCACCAAAAACAAATGATGCTTTTATTGTAGGTGATAATGGTGATAAAGGAGTCGAAATACGAGAAGGAGTAGATACAAGAGAAGGTGAAGATAAAAGTGAATTATAGGCATCATTGAAATGTGTTGATATTGAAGAATCATGTTCACCATCTAAACTACAATGACTATCACAGTCATCTTGTGTTTGTTGAATAACTTTCATTACTATATTTTGTGATGTAGGACTATTCTTTGAACATAAAGATCGTTTTGAAAAATGATTATTAGATTTTAAATCAATTTGTTTTCCATATGCAGGAAGTAATGGAGGAGGTGGTGATGATATAGAATCAATAATAGAAGGAATAGAAAGAGGAAGAGATGTAGAATTAGTAGAATAAGGAGTATGTATATGTAAATGAGATGTATGAATAGGAGACATAGTAGGAGACTTATGTATAGGAGATATAGGAGGAGAAGAAGAAGGAGAAGAAGATGATGATGAAGAAGGTGAAGAAATAGAAGAAGTTGTTATATGAGTAAGTGTACAATGTTTATTTCGAGGTGAATGAATAGAATCATAAGGGGTTATTGTTTTAGGTCTTTGTTCTTTTTCTGAACTATTTCCATAATCTTCAATTGGTGAGTTTGTGTTATCCGTACAAATAGATAATGGAGATAATAATGTTCCTCTTCCGTACGGAGATACATGACGTACATTAGTAGAATTATCTGAGGATAAACTATCCTGTCTATATAGTTGTATATGATTATTATCATCATTTGTATTAAATTGAGTTGAAATATCTAGATCTTTAAATTCATTATGAGAAAATGATCTTATAGAAGGAGATCGAGGAATAGAAATAGCAGGAGAAGGTGTTCTTGGTGTAGATGAAAGAATAGGATATACAGGTAATTGGTCTAAAGAAGAAGGAAGAGGAATAGAAGCAGTTATAATAGACCTTAATGGAGCAGAACTAGTAGGAGAAGATAGAGGAGGAGGAATAGGAAGAGGTATAGTTTCGGAATCTGAATCTGAAGAATAATCATTTGATTGTAATGAATTTAAATAAGTTCTTGGTGAAGCTATAATAGAAGGAAAAGAATAAGTTGAAGTAGTAGTATTCGTATTAATATTGATATTTGAATTACAAGTATTATTATTAACAGAAGTAGAATTACTATTACTTATATTATTAGTAGATATATTATTACTCATATTATTATTACTCATATTATTATTATTTATATAGTTACCAGAAGAGATAGGTTGTGATGAAATACAATCAGTAGGAGAAAACGTAGTAGATGATGTATAATATGTAGTTCTTGGTAAGAAGAAAGAAGTAGAAGTAGAAGGAGGAGAAGAAGAAGAAGGAGAAGGATATACTATAGGTAGAAGAGAAGGAGAAATAGCTGAACCTGTAGAATTAGAGTGTATACCTGAATTATAAGTAGTAATATTAATAGGAATAAAACCAGTTGAATTATTATTATTATTATTATTATTATTATTATTATTATTATTATTATTATTATTATTATTATTATTATTATTATCTGAGATATTATTATTATTATTAATAGCTTCCATATTATTATTATTATTATGTGTGGAATTAATAGCAGTTAGAGAAATAGTTGAATTATTCTGAGTAACAGTATCAGCGTTACTATTAACAATAGTATTACTATTCTCTATATTGTTTGTACTAATAGTATTTGAGATATTATCATTATTTTCAAGTGATTTCTCTGGAATTATAGTATTATTATTATTATTATTATTATTATTATTATTATTATTATTATTATTATTATTATTATTATTATTATTATTATTATTATTATTATTATTATTATTATTATTATTATTATTATTATTATTATTATTATTATTATTATTATTATTATTATTAATATTATTATTATTATTATTATTATTATTATTATTATTATTATTAATATTATTATTATTATTATTATTATTATTATTATTATTATTATTATTATTATTATTATTATAAGATCCACTAGATGAAGAATTTGGTTCTCCTAAAGAAGTTGATGTTGATGAATAAGAAGATATAGAAGGAGACATTTGAGATGTAGTTATATTCATAGGAGGAGGAGAAGATAAGAGATTTCCTGATGATTGTGAAGTATTAATTGAATGAGATATAGAAGAGAAACGTGGTGTTAACGCTGATCTGAAATGATAAGGAAATATTGAATGATAATTACTCTCATGGGATGGTGTGGATACTCTAATAGTATCCTCATTAATCCATGTAGAATCATTATAAATATTATATATACTTGTATTAGAATCACTAGAAGCTAATGCAACACTACGACTTCTCTGACTTTCCCGCGGGGAATCAGAAGGTGTATTTCGCATATCATAGGATATCTCTTGATTCATATTGGATGGAAATACAAGTTGATCCACAAAGTCATGATGAGGATCTAGATCCACAACGGAAGTTAACGTCGGTCGACGAGACATTATCATTTGTTGAGATGGAATATTATTATTATTAACCAAATTATTATTCGATATATTATTATTCATATTATTATTATTATTATTCATATTACTAAATTGTAAGTTTTGAATATTAATATCCTCTTCATTGTCCGATAATATATCCGGAGATTCACTGAAATTTATAATTCTATTAAAATTATCTCCAAAATGTAACCCTGTTTCTGTAAGAAACGTATTAGGAAATAAAGAATCAGATAATGCATTATCTTCTATTTGATTATGTATAGGAAAACTATCACTAAAATTCTTAAATATAGCACGTAAATAATAAGGGCATGTTTTATCTTCTAATGCTTTATGAGTAACTTCTGATAAATAATTTGGCTCCGAAATACGACTATAAGATATATTATTATTATCCTCATTATTATTATTATTATTATTATATATATTATATATATATATATTATTATTATTATATATATTATTATATATATTATTAAATATATTATTTTAAATAATTTAACAACAAAAAAAAAGAACACTTTATATATATATACGCAAATTGTTCATCAGTAACCGTTGTAAAATCTTCTTTATAGCGAACTTCAATACTTATTTCTTTAGCTATAGTTTATAAAATTAATATACTTAATTACATATATATATAATTCTAACATTATAATGTTATAGTAAATAATAATTATATTATTATAAATATACCTCGCTTTGAAAACTTAGTAAGAGAAGGAACAATAAAAGTCTTTTTAATTTTCCTATTTAAAAGATATATTTATTGTATAGATTTATTAAATATGAAGAAAATAAATAAAAATTTTATATAAATGATAAAAAAAATCAATAAAACAGAATAAGAAGGTCTAAAACAATATATACTTATAAAAAAGACTATTCCTTGGAACTTTTTCTTGTATAAATTCACCATCAGCATTTGGTTTCTATAAAAAAATATTATATATATATATATATAGGTATGTAGATGATCAGAACAAAATATCAGAAAACTAATATTTACTAAGGGAACAATGATATCTCCATTGGATCGGCAAAGAGGACACTTCGGTGAGTTCTAAACACGGATCAAAGCATTATAATAAAGAAAAAGGGATTCATAGAGAAACAAAATTGAACATACATGTAAAACCTCTTTAATACAATCATAACAAAAACAATGATTACAACATATAAGTCTATGAGTAACTTCGTTCTCTAAGCAAATACCTATTTTTATCATTATAGATAGAGTCTAGATAATATCATACTGCATATATTATCAGGAAGAGTATCATCTTGATTTGATGCGTGTTCTTCTTGTTTTGGATTCGACATGTCAGTTCAACGAAGAAGCTGCTGTTTTATATTTATTAAAACTCTTTATACTTATTTAAAAGATCAATAAATGATGAGGTAAATACAAGTTGAATAAAAAAATCAAGAAACAAAAATAAATGTTCAACCTCACAAGGAATAATCACGATTAAAAAGGCTGAATACTCTTGAAATCTTTATACCCTATTTTAAAAGTAGAATCCCCCTAATTCAACGAGCTTTCTAGTCCGTGAATTTTTTAAAAAACTATACTGAATTATTTTTAAGATTAGTATTAAATTGTTTGAAATATAAATTTTTTGCTGAACTACTTTTCAGATATAAATTTCTTTTTGTTCTTCTTATTGTTATAAGAAGAATATTTATTAATTTAATATATTTATTTACTAGTTTATTATGTTAGAATGTTCTTGGTTAACTAAGTACACTATAATTTTAAGATATCATTCTGGAACAATCTTTTGTTATTATTTGTTATAAGAACATATATTCCTATTCACTGAATTAGTTAGATAAATATTTAGTATGCTATTGTATCTATTTCTATGAAAAGTTTTAAAACTTTATTGAGTTTTACTTCATTTCTAAATATATACATAGATAGATATGATTTTATTGTATATGATTATAAGACAGATCAGAAAATCGTGAATGTTAGGTTTTTATCCGGAATATATTATACTATTTTATGAAATCTGTATGATTGGTTACGAGTATTAATATAACAAATTGTTTTTCATTTTTATAATAAATCATTCTTAAATGAGTAACGTATCGTAAATAAAGAATCTTTATTTAATGTTGTGAAGCCATATAATACTAATTATTTATGGATAATGATAAAATGATGTTATTCATATATACACGATAAAAAATTAATTATAAAATGATTAAACAAAACAATATAGAGAGTCTTTTTAAAAATACGATTTTTTTAATTATTATTATGTAAATATATAATAATAATAATAATAAATAATAGCACTAAAGATATAAATTTCTTTTAAGGAACATATTTTAATAAATTAAAATCAGTTGGATTTCTACTAATATAACTATATATAATGTAATATAAATATAATGAATTACTATTAGTATAAATATATATATGAACAATATATACTCATTTTCAATAAGATAGTCAATTTTTTCTTTGATAAGTTCTATTGGAATATTAGGTTTTGAAGAAGTGATAACAGAGAAGATTTCTGTTGCAGGTATATATAACTTAGTTTCTAGTTCTTTCTGTTGAGAAGCAGTCAATTTAATGATATCTTCTTCATCTTCGATATTATAAGCAGTGAATAAATCACGATAATGACTCTTTAATAAATTAACAATCTTAGCATTAATGAAAGCACTATATATTATTATTATTATTATTATTATACTTATTATTATTATGCTTATTATACTTATTATACTTATTATTATATTTATTATTATATTTATTATGATTATACTTATTATATAACTATAACTATATACTCATTATTCTCTTGACAAGTATCAACGTTATTATGCATATAAATAATAGGAACAGGAATTCGAAACCCTCTTCCATCTGGATTATACATTTGATCCGGATGAGGTAAAGAATAGCTTAAGCAATAAAGAGGAATAGATGCAGATGTAGTAGTAGGAGTATTATTATTATTATTATTATTATTATTATTATTATTATTAGTAGTAGTAGTAGTAGTAGTAGCAGCAGGATTATTATTATTAGCAGTAGTAGTAGTAGCAGGATTATTATTATTAATATTATTATTAATATTATTAATATTATTATTATTATTAGTAGTAGTTGTAGAATTATCTTTATTATTATTTGTAGTAATAGTAGCAGCATTAGAATTATTACTATTATTATTATCTTTATTATCTTTATTATTATTAATAGGAACAGAAGTAGTAAGAGAAGAAGACACACGAAGAATGCCATATCTATAAGAAGAAGAAGAATAAATATAAATAAATGAATAAATAAAAATGAACTCATAAAATATATATTTATAGATAGTTTTCATAGATAGAATATTATAATATATATACATACTTTACAAATTGAAGAACAACTTGATTAATATAGATAATATTTGTAGAATATTGTTCACATACTTTTATAATTGCTTCCATAGATAATGAACTCTTTTTAAAAAGAGCCAATATAAGTGCTTGAAATTCTGAAAGAACGAATGACATCGGCTTCTCAATAATTGTGTTTCCTTCTTTCACTTTATATGTATATTGAACTGTTACAGATCCAAAACCTAATAGCTATATATATAATAATAATAATAATAATTATTATTATATAATTATATATATATATACAGGTTCGATAGTAGATATAGAATGATTTGCCTGATAATAATCAACAAGATCTCCTATTTTAGCGCGGTATTTCATAGTGAACCCGCCACAATAATTACTACGTCGTTTCGAGGAGTCCATGACGTCATTAGGAAGACGAATAGCACTAAAACCGCGGAAATCCACATAATAGGAAGAAAGGGTATATAAAGAGATTTGAGCATTCTATACAGAATAATGAAAAATATTATAAAATAAAATGATATTACTATTTTTATACATGGAATATATAAAATTCTTAATCATATAAAAAGAATATATATATATACATCTTGCATTTCTGATATATATGGAGTTTCAGCACCTTTTAACTATATATAAATAGCTTATTATTATGTGTATTATTATTATACTTATCATTATATTTATTATTATATTTATTATTATATTCAATACTATATTTATTATTATATATATTATATACTAGTTTTTTAATTGTGAATACTTCGGTATCAAATAACGTGCAAAACTTACTTAATATCTATATATATATAATATATAATATATATAATAAATATATGTATATTTACATATTGGTCAACATTTGGCTTATATTTATATATATATAAACGTGTGAATAGAAGTTGTTTATAATAATATATATATTCATCATTATAATAACCAGAAGATAACTATATATATATATATATATTATTACATTTACTATTATTATTATTATAAATATACTTGAAATATGGCTTCCAACCACACATCTCGTTCAGGTGACTATATATATATATATATAGTAGTTAATAGAAATTATATATATATATATATATATATATACTGTCCATTTTCCTTTTTCATCCACAAGTTTACTTGAAAGGAGACTTATCTATAAGTATATATATATATATATATTAAATATAATGTATATTTGTATAGTATTAGAAAGCAAACTATATATATACTATAGAGTTATTAAGAATATTGTTAAGAAAGAGTGGAACAGCTGGAAAAGAGGATAGAAAGGAGGTAAATAGAGGAACCAACTATATATATATATATATATATATCATTAATGGTATTAAGTATAATAATTATTCTAATTAGTTTAATAATGAAAATAATAATATAATTAATATAGAAATAAGTAGAATATAATAATACAATTAGTTAAATAAGTAAAATATAATAATATAATTAGTTCAATAATAATATAATAATAGCATACAATATCTTTAAAATTGGCGGGATCCGTGTCGCGGTAAATACTCTCCGAAAGGATAAGAAGACGATAATATAAATTAACAAAAGAATTTATATACATATAGCATTCATCTATATATATATATATAGATATATATATATATATATATATATATATATATATATATATATATAGATATATATATATATATATATTAATAGATACCTTGATTTGAGTAATCTGCTTTGAAAACTGGCATTTTTGGAAGTCGTGTCTATTAATAATAATAATAATAGTAATAATAATAAGTATAATAATAAGTATAATAATAAGTATAATAATAAGTATAATAATATATAACATATACAACTATATAAGGTTTTAAACAAGGTACAATGGTCTTTTGATAAGGAATATCTAAAATCCCGCGGGTCTCGAAGATAATACGCCGAAGTTGTCCTATTTGCTATATATATATATATATATATATATATATAGAAAACATATTATTCTATATATAGAAAATATAATATATATATATATATAGAAAACATAATATATATACTTTTTCATGTTGTGGATCAATTAGTGGTGATAAAAAGGCGGGATTCTTATTAATAATTGGCAGAATATACTGACCAACAATATAGCAATAACCCTATATATAATATATAATATATAATATATAATATATAATATAAATACTTGAATAAGAACGATTTCATTAGTCGTATCTTTGAGGAGACATGACGCGTCATCAAGTATATCCATTTCATACTGAATCTATATAAACGAATAACATAATTATATAATTATGATTATGTTTATATAAATATGAATCGAATAATGATTATATATTAACAATAATATTAATAAAAACTATATATATATATATATACTACATCAAATAGCATAAACATAGATTCTTTTGAAAAACAATCTTCGCATTGCACGTGACTTAAAATAAGTTCTTTAAATTCATTTCGATTTATAAATACATTTAAAAATAACCGTAAATAAAAAGGATTACGAGGAAAGTTATTCAGCATATAAGAATATGTTTTATTAGATAATTCTGAAATAGTACTCTTAGAAACAAGACGACCCAATATAAAAAGAATTCGACTTCTATATATATATAATGATAATAATAAAGATAATAATATAAATAAAATAGTTTATAAAAATAATAAATAAAAATAATAAATTAAAAAAAAAACAATTATATATAACTTGAACTAAAAAAAATTAATAAAAAACTCAAAAAATTATATATACAATGGTTCTAATAACATTTGTTTTTCTTTTCTGAGTTTATTTTTAAATATATATAATAAATAATTATCGATAATAGAAGAGATATAACGTAAATGTTTCTTGATAAAAACACGAACAAATGCCTAGAAAAAAAAATAATAATAGAATAGCTAATATATAAATGGTATATATATAATATTTATATTAATAAAGTGTTTATACATATATAAATATATACTGTATGCCCTGTTATATAAGTATTAGTATTATGATTATAACAATAAGAATCATCGATAATCCTTATAGTTGTATCTACATATGTATAAGAGCAACAAATAAAATGTAAAATTGCAAAATAGCAATCAACCACATCACATAAAAGCTATAAGAATAAATATATATAAAGACAAGAACAATTGCTGTATATAGATCTAAAATCAAAAATAGATGAACAAAATGATTTAAATATATATGTTTTATAAACTAAAATAATACTTTCAATCTTGATTCTTCTGACTGAACCTTTAATAACTTCTTTCCATGCTCATAGAATAGTGCACAGGAGTCACTTAGATTTATAAAAAACTATAATACAAATGAAATAATTGTATTATCAGCAAGTTACAAAAAAATAAAAACAGAAATCACAACATACTTTATTCAAACCAGCATAATATACATAGGGAAACGAGGAATTATCTTGGGGAATAATTTTAAAAGTAGTTTTATCATTCATAAGGAGTTTATGACCATTGTCCATAAAAATCTAGAGAAATAAATGATTATTTAAATAGTTTTAAATATTGATCTTGTGTACCTTATATATAAAAGAGAATTCCATCTCATGAAGTTTAGAAAATTGCATAACTGATGAGCCACTAGATAATGAAAAGATAAGTATGTCGCAAAATACTTTGCTATATCAATTATGGAGTTCATGTAATATTCAATATATGATTGAGCAGACATGATTCAATTAGAATGAAGCAATTCAATCAATTTACTATTTTATGAACAAAAATAAATTAAGGCATCTTAAGATTCTTTCAGTTTCAATTTAAAAACGAAAATATTTAATGGTCAGCTGTTCATTAGATATTAGTATTATTGATTTTAATCATTATGTTTAATGATGCTCATATGTTGTATATAATAAATGGAATATCATTTTCACAAAAAGTTGTAATTCATTTCGTTAATTTTTTGTATATTTAGTTATTTCATTTTTATAAATATATATTCATAATTATGAGATAATGTTAAATAAATTAATTGATATCTTTTTTAAATAAACAAATACTAACTTTAGAAATGACGATTATTGAAGCTATATAGCAATATTTAAAATAAAAACTTGTGAATCTATCAAATTAAAGAATTTAAAACAAAACAAATTTAATATAATATAAATTATGATACTATTATATCACTGAATCAATTCTAGTACAAGAGAATAATAGAAAAACAAAAAGATAATAAATCTATATATTTTTATATTCAAATAAGTTGTATTTATAATTCTTCTTCAGTCTTAGCTTCAGTTTCTTCTTTAGGTTCTTCAACTTCAACAGAGTTTTCAAGAACGAATTTCTTCATAGCTTCAGCACTTCTATCACCTTCATAAGACATAACTTTAGAAGATCCAGCAGGGAAGAATTTGATAGTAGGGAAACCACGGATTTGAACTTCAGGATGATCAACTTCATTAGCAGTAGCATCCATTTCAGCAATGATAATATCCTTTCTATCAGCAAGAGATTTAGCGAGTTCAATATAAGCAGGAGCAAGAGCCTTGCAGTGACCACACCAAGGAGCATAGAATTTAATAAGGACATTCTTAGTTTCATCTAAAGCAATATCATTGAAGGATTTACCAACAATAGTATAAACAGGACCATTTTGAGTTTCAGGAATAGGTTCAGACTTTAAGAAAGGAGTAAGTTTACCAAGATTGTAATTGTTTACAAATTGATTAAGTTCTTCTTCAGTAAATTCACCTTCAAACTTATATTTCTTCATACCACCTTGAGTATTTTTAATCATAACTACAGCAGGAAGTTCAGCAAGAGTAACTCCAAAATAATCCATTAAACGAGTATTTTCAACAGGAATAGAAACAAAGAATTCTTCACCTTGATGAGCAGCAGAAACCTTACTGAAAGTATTTAATTCTTCTTTACCTTCTTCATCATCTTCAGCAAAGATAATACATTGAGATTCAATACCACTAGAAGGACTAAAGATCTTACGAGCATTCTTTTGATTGAAAGGAATAACAAGAGGTAATTCGTGTTTATGAACAAATTTAGAAATAGTTTCACTAGTAAGATCACCAGTAAGAACAGCACTTAATTCATCAAACTTCTTGTTAACAACAATAGTATTAACATCAGCGATTAATTATATATATATTATTATTATTATAAATTATGAATAGAGAATTAATAAAATAAAAAATAATCATAAATTTATGATTCATGTAAAAAAAATAAATAGATCTATATACTTGAGCACTAATAGCAGGATCAACAACATAAGCGAAAACTAAATCATCAACAGTAGCAGCAACATTAAGATATTCCTTTAAACATTCAGATTCTTCAGCACAATGAGCAACGAAAACTACATCATTATCAGCAGTAAGTTTAACTAATTCTTCAGCATCTTCAATCTTCTTACCAATAGGACCAGACTTACGAACAACAAAATCAACAATTTCCCTAAAAATAATATTATAAAATTAATAAAATTGCTATAAATAATGTATTCAAAAATATATATATATATATAAATCTATTCAAAATAAAAGAATAAATATAAAAAAAAACATACTTAGCAACACGACCACCTTCATAATCAGAAATAGTTTCACCACGGATGAATTTAAGAGTAGGGAATCCTTGAATTTGATATTTATTGGAAAGCTTGGGGTTAGAAGTAGCATCAACCTTAGCAATCTTATAAGCAGGTTCCATACCAGCAAGAGTCTTAGCAGCAGCAGCATATTCAGGAGCAAGTTTCTTACAATGACCACACCACTATATAGAAATAAACAAATAGTAAGAAATGCCAATTAATACATGAAATAGATCATGTACATATGAATCGATTATATGTAATTATAGTTTTTTTTTTATAATGCAAAAAAGAAAAAAATAGAAAAAGTCTAGGTTAAATTTTACATACAGGAGCATAGAATTCAACAAGAAGAGATCCAAATTCTTCAACAGCAGCATCAAAAGTACTATCGTTTAAAACAATAACACCATCTTCTTCAGGATAGCTTTGAGCAAAAGCTAAAGCAATGACAAATAATAAAGCAAAGAACTTCATCTAAACAGAGAATAATAAGGTCTACTCAAATAATAGATATAGATAAAACATACTTTTAACAACAAATAATAATAAAATAATGAAGGCAATTATTTATTTTTAGAATGTAATATGTTTTTTTATGTAAAGTGATTTTCAATTATAACAATTATATCTGTTTTCTTTCTTTCCAAAATCACGCAACATTCGATACGTCTTCTTCCAGAATATCCTCTTCCTTTGTCAATTTTTTTGCGAATAATCATGATTCTTCCGTTTGAATTGCTTTATTTTTAAAATAAAATTTTTCTTCGCTTCACAGAAGAAATTATAAAACAAACAAATCTTGATTTTCGCTAGAAGTACACCTTTGTTGCCACAAATAAGTAAAATTATTCATTTGTCAGTAATATTCGTTTGATTATAACAATCTGTATGCAGATGACTTTCATTTGCATAAAACTAAATCAAAATAAACTAGACATTTTGACTCATTATGATCATTTCATTGTTTGATTTTATAGAGTTTGTACTCTCTTATATTGTCTTGAGCGATTTAAGGATGATCAGTATTCTCTAATCAAAAATAAACACTACGAAAATTTTCAAAAGCATTTTTTTTCTGTTATTATGGACAACAGAAGCCATGAAAATGTTTACCAAGTCTTTAAATATGTACTCTATATAATGAATAAAGAAAAGTATATCATTACAATGAAGAGATTGAAGTGACTTTTGTTAAAATTTGAGTGAAACTATATAGAATACCCTAGTTAATTAAAATAAATTCAAAATATATTTTTGTATAAATATATAATGAATTAGGGTATAACTTTTGTAAAACTATTTTTTTTAAATAAAAAAGCGAGTGTTTATAATAAATAAATAAAACAAAACAACATTTGTAAGATAATACAAATAGAGATAGAAAATCAATATAGCTATCTTTTATAACAGATAAGATACCAAAAAAAAAAGATGATAACAAAAACACAATAAATATATATATAAGATGAAAAAAATTTAAACACCATGAATGATAATATCATCTTCATGATTAATTTCTTCGTGAATGAGGAATTCATGAATATCAGCTCTGTGATCACCTTGTAATTGAATAATTTTACCAGCTTCTTCATCTTCTACAATAGAGCCATTACATTTAAAGGTGTTTTTCCATGCTTTGAGAATTTTCTTTAAATTCAAATCTGTGGCTAAACCTTGAACAATGGTAATACATTTACGGCCTCTTCTTTGTTGAATACGAAGATCTAAAAGATTCAGTTAAAGGAAATAAATAAAAAATTATAAATATTTTATTATTGTTATATCATATAGAACTATTTATCAATCTATTTTATATATTATTCTATGACACTAAGCGACAAGAATAAATACATATATAAATAAATTCAATAGTAGAAAGAAAAATCAATAAAAAAGAAAAATGTGACTAAAATATTTATATTTATAAAAAGGATACGAACTTTTTCATGACTAACTACATGGATAGGTTCAACCTCATCTAATGCTCCTATAAAGAAAGAAAATAAACAATGGTAAATCGTAAACTATATACCAGCAGAACTTTCAAAGTTCAATAAAGTGAGTTGAGGATCTATAGTGATATTATTTTTGAGAATTGAATATTTGAATACATACCTTCTTCAGTCATTCTAATAAACTAATAAAATATTCCATTCACTCATTTTCTTTTCTTTTCCCCATGATTTTATCATAATGAAAAAAATGTTATGACTGAAAAAATAGTCAGCACTAAGCTGAATTTACTCAAAATTATGTTTATATACAAAAAATTATGTTTATATACAGTATTGAAAATGTAAATGAATTTATCTAATTTAAACAATGAATTATATTTATACTATTAAATTAAATATAATTGAAATAGGATAAAATGATACAAAACAAATCATGAATATACAAAACGAAGAACATGAACAAACAAGAATATAATTAATGAAAAAAGTTAAAAAGCTAATATAAGATTTATAAACAAAATATTTGAACAAATAAAAGAACATAAAATGAAATTAATTATACATATATTAGTATAATGTGACAAAAATATAAAAATAATTTATTGTTTTGATTTTTCATTTGTTTTAGCTACTTTCTTAGGAGTTGTCTTTTTAGGAGTAACAGTTTTCTTAGGAGAAGAAACTTTCTTAGGTGTTACAACTTTGGGTTCTTCCTTTTTTTCTTCTGTAGGTAGTTTATAACCTTCAAATGAATAATCTATGCCTAATTCTTTTAATTTCAGACGTTTCTTTTCTTGTTTGGAAATAAGAGATTTTACAGATTTCTCAACTTGTTCAGGAGTCTTCTTTTTATTCACTGATTCCTTGTGTTTTTCTAATGTGTGAAGATCAGTTGGCTTCTTATTGGCACCATAAAACATCTTTTCATGAATATTCTCAGGAGCAACAACATGACAAGATAAACGATGCTTGAAAAGAATATAATCATTTAAAGTATCTGCTACAATAGCAGCGACTTCAGGATCTTTGAATTGAACGAAAGCATAATGTCTAGAATGACCACTTTTCTTATTTCTTGAAATTCTAAGGTTCTTTATTTCACCAAATTGATCAAGGAAACGTCTCATTTCATCTTCGTTAAATCCATCAGGTAATCTACCTAAGTAAATAACATTAGATTGTGAAGGAGTTGAAGTTGTTGCTGTAGACATTTTTTATGATGAAATATATGCAAAGAGAAAAAACAAAACCAGTCACATTTTTCTTTGTTTTTTTTTATATTTTTTTTATTCATGGTTATTTCTATAATATGGCCATGCTTTATTTCCAGGGAAAGCCGAGAGTGATGTTTAGGGTTTCTTTCATTTTTATGATCTCTAATTATTTTTAACATAAGGTACAATATTCATAGACTTTTCAATTTAGAGGACCATTTATTATTCATATGTCATTATTAGGTAAAGGAATATTTTATTTATGCTAATTTTGTCTTTAATAGGTAGGAGATAATTTCGTTGTAGACATTAAGATAAACGTTTTGAATAGGGATGTTTTATTCATGATGGTTCTCATTATTTACTTATATATTTTTTTGAATTATGAGTTATATGTGTTGAATTCTATTTTAAAAGAGAAATTAATAGTTTGAGAACTTTTTTTTTGCTCTATATATTGTGATGTGCTTGATATCGTTGCTAGTTGAAAACTAGGAGTAAAATCATGGATTATTTTACTATATTAGAATCATATAGTATTGAAAATATTTAATGACTCGAATTATTTCTATTAGAATATATATTTTTGGTGATATATATTTGAATATTTGAGATATTATAGTTTGTACAATAAAAAAAAACGATTTTACATTTCAAATGATATTTTATAAACATAGAAAAAAAACAATTAATAAAAATAGTCAATTTTATAAAGAGAGTATACAATCTAGATACTTTGAGACAGATATTGATAATGACTTTCTCTTTTCTATATGTATATATGAAATATATTGTATAATGCATATAAATTTTATAATATTTATGAAAAAAAAATATATTATAAGTTTTATTCTATTGAAAGAATAATATAATAATAAATTATTTTTATTGAAAAAATAATATAATAATTTTTTTTTATTGAAAAAATAATATAATAATAAATTATTTTTATTGAAAAAATAATATAATAATAAATTATTTTTTATTGAAAAAATAATATAATAATAAATTATATATACGTATAATAAGTTTTTGATATTCTTGGTCCATATTTGACTTTGGAAGTAGGGGAATAAGACGATCAAATAATTCAAATAACTGATCAATTAATGTTATAGGAAGAGATGTTGTCTATATATATAATATATATATATATATATATATATATATATATATATATATATATATATATATTATTAGTATATATATACATTAATTGAACCATAATTTACATGTTGTTCATATAAATCGACCTATAAATATTATTATGATTATGATAATGCTTATTATTATTATTATGATGTTTATTATGATTATGATAATGCTTATTATTATATACAAAATTAGCAGCCTCAATGATGCGTCGATAACGAATGCACGTGCTTAAAATGGATCGAATAGACGGAGAAGATGGGAAATCAGGTATAGTAAGAGAGAACCATGCAGGTAAAGGATAATCAGGATAATGCTCAAAATATTCTTCAAGGAATAGCACTTCTGGTTCTATAGTATTTTGATTATTTGAATTGATTGTCTATATAATAATTATAATAGAATAATATATAATCATCATCATATTAATATGAAAATAGAATGAGTAGAAAAAAAATAAATACCTTAAATAAATGAATAATAACCGTGGGAACTGGCGATGTTTCAGTCAAATGTTCTTCTTCATTCGATATGAAATAATGAATATCTTTTGTAACATTAAAGAATCGTTTCAATAAGAATCGAATGATTGTACGGATACTATTCTTAATGGAAATAGTACGTTTGGATACTTCCCATGTAGATATAGAATATAATAATTCAAAACATTGATCATATTTATATTCCTACATATATAGGAGTCAAGAATAGTATAGAAGAGTATTATATTATATAATAAATATTATATGGTGAAATATAATGAGTATTATTATTATTAGTTATATTATTATGAAGATTATGATTATATATATATTCGTCTAATAGATCAATTAAAAGAGTGTCTACGGATTTGAATTGAATTGGACCACCAGCCACGTGCTTGCGATAGATGAACTCGAAATAATAACGAGAGGCAGAAGAAGACTATATAGAATAACTCTAGTGATAACTCTAGTAATAATAATAAATATAAATATAATAAGTATAATAATAATAATAATAATAAATATAAATATAAATATAAATATAAATATAAATATAATAATAATAATAAATACAAGTGACTGACATATAGAGTAAAGAAGAGTGTAATAAGTATCCAGTTTGCGGATGAAATCGTCTGACTTCGGCTGATTCTCTGTTTCAGTCACTAAACGAATAATATAATCCAACATGGTATTATATGCCATCTGTACATTCTTATACTTCATATAGAGAAGAAAGAGGACAAGATATGTAGAGGGACTCAACAAATTATAGACTCCATTTTCGCGGGAAACAACAGGGGATACGCGGGCATTTTCAGCCAATTCACAGTATATATAAGGTAACAATTCCTATATATAAATATATATAGTTCGATATAAAAATATATATAGTTCTCTACATAAATATATATATAGTTATATATACTCCAAAATTTGATTGTTTAATAAATTGTTGTTGCTTTGATTTTAAAACTTGATATACAAAAGAATGTATATATTTAGATATATCCCCACGGGGATAGAATAATTTGAGAGATATTAAAGCATTTGAGTAATCTTCCAAATTGAGATAGGAATAAAATAACTATATATATATATATATAGTTATATATGTAAAATACATTGGTATTTATTCTTAAAGAAAGGTCTGGAATAGTATTCTCCTGAAATTGAGGGTCCTGAGACAATAATAAATAATGATTATAATATGTAATCACTTGCTCTATATATATATATATATATATATATATATATATATATATATATATATATATATATATATATATATATATATATATACTATAATTCTTATGGAAGAATAAGTTGTCGATGTAGTTACAATATAAATCACCAATATTAATATCCTATATATATAGTTATATAGTTATATATATATAGTTATATAGTTATATATATATAGTTATATAGTTATATATATATAGTTATATAGTTATATATATATAGTTATATAGTTATATATATAGTTATATATAGTTATATATATATAGTTATATACCTTCTTAGAGAATGTGATATACAGATCCAAATAAAATAACGATAGGAATGCATAATCATGAGTAGAATCATCAAGATTTGTTCGTTGCAAATAAAATGACGATATATACTTATATAAAACACAAAGATCATCATGAATATCTATATTCATGATTAAATATAACAAATAAGATTCCAAACGACGGGAATAAGTGAAATTTACACTATTTTGCAGTAAATAATCGTAGAAATTCTATATTCATATAATATATCACATTAATTACAAATAAAGTATATAATTAAATATATATATATATATACCATAAATATAGTGTCACCTATAGGATGATGACAGAAGAAAGAACTCAACAGATATATATGCATTGTAGAAGGGATCTATAACCGCGGTAATACGCATTATAATATATATATATATATACATATGTATATTTCTGGAGATATTTATTTATGAAAATACTTGTATAATGACTCAAAAGTGAATACTTATAATAAGGAGAAACAGGAAATTCATTCTTAATATAACGACAAGACGAAAGGAAAGATAAACTTTGAATATTCTATATATATATATATATATATATATATATATATATATATATATATATATATATATATATATATATATATATATATATACAATAAGAATTGAATAAAGTAGATTTTTAAGATTTGTTGAGATTTCTAATACTTGTTGTGTATCTTTATTTTCTTCTTGATTCCCACGGGAAAACGAAGAATTGATAGTACACACAGTAAGGAATAAAGAGAGGAACTGGGGAAATAACGAGTAACACGTCCAAAGGCCGTTACGAATCACACTGTGTGATAAAATAGGTGACGCACTCAGCACGTGACCGGATACAGGTAATGGCACTGCAGGATTTCTAAATTGATCTACGTATTGATATAGTTGTGGTAACAGAGTTAATAAATTATGAGTATTTCCGATAATCGCAGTTATTTCATTATAAACACGTTCTGCTTCCATATCTCCCACGGGAATCAACTCCTTTCGTAAATAAGAAGATACAACCTCCTATATATATATATAATATATATTATATACATTATATATATATATACATTAACAAGTGTGATTGTAGATGTCCTCCTTTTTCTATTCAGAGGCAGGATGGTAAGAGATATATTCAAAGAAGAATTCGACTATATATATATATATATATATATATATATATATATATACTTGTATTTGAAATGAGAAGCAGAAGGAGGTATTTATAAACGAACGAAGACTCTTCTCCAATAAAGAATCTATATATATAATAAGAAAGAGAAAGAACGATTATATATATATATAATAAGAGAAAGCAAAGAATGATTATATATATATATATAATAAGAGAGAGAAAGAATGATTATATATATATATATATATATATATATATATACTTTCAACAGGATAATAACCATATTCGTCCGTTAAAGATAAAACAGATATCACGTGATCTCGTAACATATATAATCCATTCAGTGACGCACCTTGGAACACAATTAATTTAGAGGGTATAAGGTATTGTTTATATTGGTTTATCATATCTTTCAGTATACTATTGTATCTATATATATAGTTTGTTAAATAACTAGTAATTTCTTGTGTTATTTCTTCTTTTAGAACAGCATCAGCGTTTGTACCCATAGAAGGAGAAATATAGAGATCCCCGTGGGAAAACTGAGATAAATGGGAAGGACATGTTGGGAAAGAAGAAGATAAACATTTATGAACATTTAAATGCGTAGGAATAATGGGTGATCCATGAAGAGTAGAAAAATAATTCTCTAAAAATGATTGGTCGAATCGTTCTCCGAAGATATAATCATAGAACGCGTCATCAATTGCATTTGTCATCAATTCAACAGAATCCAACTATATGTATATATGTATATATATATATATATATATATATACTTCTTGTTTGAATAGTTCAGGTAGAGATATTTTCCAGTTATATATATATGTATCGAATCGATTATCTATTAATGGCTATATATATATATATATATATATATATTTAACGAAAATATATCTATAGAATATAAAGAACATATATATATACTATAAGAGTAGCTTGATAGGATTGATTAGTTTCACGGGAATCAACAGTAGTTACAGTTAAATATGCACTTGAATCAAGATTATTATGGTAAAGAATAAATAACTCGGAAGTATCTGAAAAGAAGGCAACATCCTTATAATAATACGCGGGAGCTGTGGCGGGAAATGGAAGGGATAAAGGAGGTATATATGTATACTATATATATATAAATATAATAAATAAATAAATAAATAAATAAATAAATAAATAAATAATATATATATATATATATATATATATACGCGAGGAAGTGTGGGTCGTTGAATAGTATTAAGGAACGTGAGAGACGGAGAAGGAGAAGGAGAGAATGTATATAATAAACATAGGGATAAATTGTTATCCATAAAAGTGACACAAATAGTGATAAGATATTGATTGTTAACGTAATTAAACGACTTTATAACAGCTGATTCAAGTAAGGCTTTCGGTCTTAGTTGACATATACTATATATAATAATGAATATAATAATAAATATAATAATAAATAGAATAATACATATATATACCTTTTCAAATAGAGTATTACTTGATGTTTAAAAAGTGAATATATATAAATTGATTGGTTATTATAGACACTGACAATATACGCGTCATTCTCGAGTGTTGGCGGGAAAGGGTTGGCTGAAGACGTAGGTATATATGTTGCAGAGAGGAGAGTAGAAGGTCTCTGGAAATATTTGGCGGGAAATAGAATATATATGTAATAAAACAGATTATATATATATATATATATATATATATATATATATATATATATATATATACACGTGTAATCCACATATATAGAGGAGACAGAGGTGTTATATCCTTTGGTATATACACAGGAACAGCAGTAGTAGTAATAATATTAGTATTATTATTATTAATATTAATAGTATTATTAATACTATTAGTATTATTATTATTATTAGAAGAAGAAGAGAGAGTATATATATATTGAGAGAGATCGGAATAACCATAAAAATAATTCATTCCATCAAGTATTAAGAACTATAAATATATAAATATATATAAATATAAATATATACATAAATAAAAATATAAATATATAAATATAAATATAAATATAAATATACTTTTTGAACTTTCGTTTTTGGAATCTTTTTTGAAATAGTAAGAGAAGGATGACACGCTCTATGTCCACGTGCTAATTCACGTAAATATGTCACACTAAATTATATATATATATATATATATTAATTATAGTATAACATAAACTATTCATATATATACTTTTTTTCTTTATATAGAGTATTTTGGAAGATATAAGAATAAACAGATTCTATATATATATATATAGAAAGAGGGAAAAAATAGAGTTATATATACGGCATGTATGAACATATAATTTTAAGGACACATTATTCATTGTTATTTGAATACCATTCTTCAATATAATTGCTATATGATTAATTAATATATGATAGTAGCACAATATACAGTCAAAATCTAGTTGTATTGTATGTGTTTCCATACTGGAGTATAAATATTGTTCAGAGAGAATTAAAGAATTGCCTTTTGTTTTCCACATTACAATAATTCTAATAATTAGATTCAATAAAAAACATAATTTATATCATAAACAAACTATATACCCCTGTTGATCGCAAAAAGAATTGTTGTATGTGGATGGAACAGTAACAAGACCAGAATCGTCTTCAAGAATATCTGTGGCATAATAAGATTCTATTCTTTTAGCGTCTTCATCGTTGTTCATAATTGTTTGAAACTTTGTTTCTAAGGATGAAGAGAATTTCTGACTTGGTTTTGACAAATCAAAGTTAAACGACAAGAACTCTTGATAGCGATTCATCTAGTTGATTGTAGAGGTTAAGTGATCATATAATATACTTGAATAAATAATGATAAGCCCACAAATCGTTTAAAAGAAAGTTTAAGATTTTTTTCGTTTTTTTACTTATAGGAAGGACAAATTCATGAAATTTGGGTTATTTTAAAATACAATAAGTTTTATGACTTTCTATAAAACCTTAGTTATTTAAGATGTATTCTATTATTTGATTCTATTCTCATTCTATATTTAGAAGACAAAGGAATAATTGGAAATGAATATGAATATGGATTTCGACCCTTCAATGGAAAAGCAAGTCAAGGAAACAACAGATGCTCTTGAAAAGATCTCATTACGTATTGTAGGATTCAAAACTGAAGGTCTTAAAAGAACCAAGTATATCTCTTTACTTAGTTTTACAATAATTTCTTTGTTTTAGGCGATCGATTCTTTCCAAATATGTGACCAAGGTAACTTTCATATAATAATTTTCTCATTCTGCTGAATAAGTAAAGTTAAAACAAAGAAAACTTTACCATTGCAATACTCTATAAATATAAAATGATTTCTCATTTATTTATATATCATATATAGGATCTTGCTGATTTACAATCATTTCCTGAGTTATATGAAAAAGCTTATGAATTAAGAGAGAAATATATGGCATTAGATGTCTTTGATGATGTTCAAATTGAATTAGATACACGTATATATTTATTATTATTGAATTCGATGTTATTAAATGTAATTGGTTTAATGAATCATTTAGTATATGTATATGAGAATTGTAAAATCACTATTATTATTTTTTTTTCTTTCTTTCTTTCATTTATATATATATTGTCTATTATTTTTTTTTATTATATATCGTAAATACAGTATATTCTATTATAATGTATTGTCTGTTATAATGTATTATCTATTATATATATATATATATAGCTCCAAATAATTTCTATCATAAAGATAGTGATGTTATTATGATTATGAATTTTAAAGAAAAAAATATTTTCTCCTTAGGATTACAAGGACAATTAAGCTCTATTCTTGATGAAACATCTATTGTATATATATATATTATTATTATTATTATTATATTATTATTATTATTATTATTATTATTATTATTATTATTATTATTATTATTATTATTATTATTATTATTATTATTATTATTATTATTATTATTATTATTATTATTATTATTATTATATTATTATTATTATTATTATTATTATTATTATTATTATTATTATTATTATTATTATTATTATTATTATTATTATTATTATTATTATTATTATTATTATTATTATTATTATTATTATTATTATTATTATTATTATTATTATTATTATTAATATTATTAATATTATTAATATTATTATTATTATTATTATTATTATTATTATTATTATTATTATTATTATTATTATGTTTATTATTATTATTATTATTATTATTATTATTATTATTATTATTATTATTATTATTATTATTATTATTATTATTATTATTATTATTATTATTATTATTAACTAAATTATTATTTATAAAATATATAGCAAGCTGATCTTAATTTATGTAATTTGATGGGTTATGCTGAAAATATTTCAACCAATATCAGATACGATGTATTCACAAAGAGTAATACCTTCGGTATCACCGGTCATTTCCCCGCTTTCCCTTGGGTTCTTGATGCCAATGTTTATAAGTATATATATTCTACTATATTACTATCATATATATATATATATATATATCGTTATAAATTACAATATAAGACTTGCTTTTTCATTGTTATTTATATTAAAATAGTAATAAATAATATATATTCCTATATACAGAACGTCTAATAACTATGTGAAACAAAGCAGTGTTTATGAATCTCTTACAGGAATCAAATTAGTAGCTACCCCGCCATCCCTTCCCGCCTTTTTAGAACAACTTGATACTCATTTCTCGGTGTTCTTTGAATATGTATATAGAGATCTATTTCCATTCAGAACCGCGGGAATGCCCAAATATGAATATAAAGCTTCTCAAACGTATATATAGTTATTATTATTATTATTATGTTTATTATTATGTTTATTATGTTTATTATGTTTATTATGTTATTATGTTTATTATGTTTATTATTATTATTATTATTATTATTATTATACCTATACTTATACTTATTATATGTATATATATAGTATGCTTAATCAATGTCGACCCTCCGTCAAGAGCTCGGTTGGATTTAATTTTAATATAGGTATATATATATACCTCTATATATATATATACCTATATATATATATATATATAGGAGATATGGATGATCCCGTGAATCCGACAATTGGTTATATGTTTAATAATTCATTAGAAGTAGCAGGACTTGGTGGTGACGCACACTTCGTTAAGAATCAGAGTTCTCTCGATATTCACGTGCCTTTATCCTCTTCTTATTGGTCAAGTTGTCTGGCTGGTCATCTCAATTTTTCCCTTGGTTATTTAAAGTCTTTTGGTAATCCATCTCTTTTCTATGATAGATTCTTTGCTGAGAATCATCGTATTCGTGGCATTATGACCGAAGAAATTGGTCCTAAAGCTAATCCTAAAGAAGGAGGTCGTAAGACAGGGGATACCTTAGGAGGGGATATATTATGTATGTCATCCGTATCTATATCTTCTCCTCTATCATCACAATCCTTACAAGCTATTGGAGCACAAGCACATGCCTTCTTTAACGTTGGATCTATATTCAATCAAATGGACTGTAATTCATTATTATATATATATATATACTATTCATCAAGTATCAATATTATTGTATAACTATATTATATAACATCATTCTATAGCTCATGATGCTATTCGTAATTCATTCTTATATACTTATGGTTTTGGAATCTATATTCCTTTAGGAGGCATTGGTAAAATTGAATTGAATTATCTTATTAACAAACGTAAAATCAATTTAATGTTTAAAATCTAAAAATATGTATTCCAATTTATATATATATATTCTTTTTCAAATTATTTTATTTTCAATTTTTAATTTATTATTCATATTCAAAATTGGTCAGTGTTTTCTTTTTTTTTTAATTTTTTTACTTATTTTTTTCATCTTATCTACATAAAATATATATATATATTCATTATTCGAAACATTCAAAGTATAAAATATATATAATCAATGCATACAACTTAATATCGTTTTAACATTACCAATCAAATAATCATTTTTTTAGTTAACTCATATAAATCGTATTACCCTCTTAATATATATATCAAATATATATATTTTTTAATAGTTTTCTAACTAGAATACCAAAAAAAAGAAATAAATGAATAAAGGACAACATATCCATAAATCAAAGAAAAACATAAAAAATGAGTTCAAACTAAGAATCATTCACGGGAATTTTTTTTCAGTTTATCTGGTTTATTTTTTTAGAGACTTCAAATTTCCCTGGGGAACCATAACTGGAACACAGTATTTTGAAAAAACCCATAACTATATGTTTTCTTACATAACTGGGCTGTTTAATTGAGTATTTTACAATAAAAACACTTCCAATATGTTTGTTTGATATTTTTCGATCATATAGTGAAACAATAAATAATTTTGCTCATATTCCATTATAAGATCACAACAATGTAAATTACAATTTGTTCCAAAAAATATATTTAATCAAGTTATCATTATCTAAACATAATAGTCAATAAGAAAAAGACAATTACATATTAATTAACAAAGGAAAAAGAAACAAAAGTTATTTAGATTTTAACATACTAAGTACCATTTCTTCGTTTCGAGAAATATATGTTATACCACAAAATTTCTCAGATTTCATATTCGTATTTCTACCGTTATCTAATAATCCACTGTAACTGAAGACACGCTCATCTCCTATTTCAGTTGCTGGAGGTGATAAAAATCTTGATAATATACGTATAACATTCTCATCATAAAAGAACTCATTAAAATATAAATCAAATGAGAAGTAGTACTTTATATCAGAATCAATATTAAACTTTTTTTCTGATGTAAATAGTTCGCATTCTGGTATAGTAAATATTTGATTATCGTCTTCATTATCATAAGAATCACTTGTTCTCTTATAAAACTCATAAAATTCTTCATCACTACTACTAAGTTCTTCTTCATCAAGAATACTATTATTATTACTATTCGAACCAACAGAACAGTTAAAGTATTTTTCTCTTGCATTAAAAAGAGAGGTTTCAAATTGTAGATCATCATAATCATCACAATAATCATTGTTATCAACTATATCATCATTGCTTGTAATATTGTTATTAATAGATTCAAGTGGACTTACCTTGTCTGTATTTAATATCGACACAGACTTTTCTCTTCTCGAACGATATTGATTAATATAATCATTATGATTTGTAGCATCTGATAAGAAGAAGAATTTAACACCTCTATCAACAAGTTGAAGATATTTTTCATCACGTTTATCAAATTCACATAATAGAATTTCTGATATTGGCACAATATTTTTATCAACACATGCATTACGAAGTGTCTCAATCTTTTTTATTACGATTTCTACATTAATACTCTTTTCGTAACATAAAGTATCATTCAATACCTTCCTCCATTTCTCTATCTCAGGACAAATAGATGATTCCTTTTGATTATTATCATAACTACATTTCATAATGTTTGATAGAAATAGATATAGAGAACTAGAACATGATAAAAAATCAAGTTGATTATTATTATAATAGAAATTGCCAGTTCCAATTCTTCCAAAATCATATCTAACACTTTGAACAAATTCATTAATACAAATAAATGAAGACTCATATCCAATAACATCAGCTGGACTTTTATTAAACATATTAGACAATTCATTAATGAATGGAAGAATTAAATGAGCTGTAGGCTTTGAATAACAACTAAGCATTAAATGACTTTTATTTAATGCACATAAATAAGGAATAAATGAGCAGAATTCACATATTAACGAATTATCATATATGCATTTGTTTTTAATGTTATTTAGATAACTAATAGCATAAGCTCCATACTGATAAATCCATTGTAAAGGTGCCAAAATACTGTAGAATCTTGTAGGACAATCAAGACATGGTTTTCGTGGTTTAGTACCAGTAATAGCTTGAACACATGTGCAAAAACCATCATAATTTTTGTTTAATCTTATCTCTTGAATCAAGGATCTAATTTTAGCGAATAATTCTTTAGTATTTGGTTTCCCAATTGCGTGTGTATAGACAGTATTCAAGAAGTGAGAGAAGCAATCTATTTTAATTAAACCAAAATGGTTATTCGACGAGAACGCAGCATTATAACCTTGGGCTTTATCAGTAGTAACGGAGACTAAATTATTATTAGGAATAATTTTATTTAATGATTCTAGTATATCTTGTGCAGTAGACGATTTAACGGGTAATAAGGAATACAGGCCACTATGATATCCATCTTTATCAAAATAGTAATAATTCCATGATATAATCTTCTTATTATGACGTGACCATATGTCAGAGGATAATGAATAATAGATTACATTCTTCAGCTGTTCTTTAATATACTCTTGTAAGTCAATAGTAAGACTATTAATGACAATAGTAGCTCTATAATAGCTAATAAAATTCAAGTATTGTGTACTATCAGGTATTTTCATAATTTGAAATGAGATTCGGTTCTTACACATAAATAATACACATTCAGCATCACTAATAGAATATTGAGGAGACAGTGTAATAGTACATCTTCTTTTTCCATTTGTACTAGATATAGTTTTATTTGACTGCATAGAGGGATGACTTGGATATAGTTGTAAAGGACGTTTTGGAGGAACAGTAGTTGTTTGCAAGCAAACTATTTCATTTTCATCATCATCATCTTCTTCTAACTGTTTTTTCTTATTGCAGTACATTAGTATAGAGTTTCTATTTTCATTGGGTAACTTATCGCTGTGAAAGCCATCAAAGTATTCCTGAATTGTGCCATACTGTTTGAAAATACCAAGCTTCATTCCATGCATTGCTCTTAAATGCTTTTCAATAGAAGCAGATTGAAGGCAGCCATTACAGTCACATTTAATTTTGTTTCCACATAATAAGCAAATTCCATATAATCTTCCAATCTTTGTTAACCACATGTCAAAGTTTGTTGGAACCACAAATAAATATGCCAAGCTCGTGATATTAGCCAATTTGTTATGACCATATAAATAAGCACCATAATTCTGATTTTTTGGAAAAACAATACTTGTTTCATTCTATAACAATTAATGTTTTATATAATAACAACATGAAATCATCTATAAATTTAAATATATACTGTATTTTCTAAAAATGTTGAAAGAAGAACAATCATCTTTCTTAATGAGCAACAATATTTGCCTGAAATTGCTTTTACTTCGTTTATTATAGCCATATCATATTGATCCATTTTATATTACCGAGGAAAACTGAATATAATCGTTCTTTAGTATAAAAAATAATCAGTTATGTTTAACCATTTTCCAGAAAAAAGCCATAACTGAGCAAACATAACTCAAAATTCCCCGCGGGAATGAAATTTGAAGTCTCTATATTTTTTAATACTTTTCTTTTCTATCTTTATTACCATGAAGCGTAGAAATAATAAAGTTAAGGAACAAAATATCCCTTTGAAGATCAAGAGAACAAAATTAACTGATGATAGCGAAGTAAATAACGAATCATCTGTTCCTGAAGCAGTCTCAAATGAGCAAATTGCTATTCAAATTGAAGCTCCAAAGAAAGTAGAAGAGAAAAAGGTTGTTCAAGAGAAGAAGATCACCAAAGAGAAGAAGATCATTAAAGAACAAAAACCGGAACCCGTTATGTCATTTAACGACGATCCTAGTTTTGTTATGAATATTGGAGTTGAATCATCAAATCAAGATGAAACTGAAACAACTCCTGATGATGCATTTGTTTTTGATAATGAAGAAATTAAAAAGAACACTGTTGATCCAGCTACATTAGGAAAATATGGTAAATATTTTATTTTATTTAGATACTATATTTGATTAGTTTATATTTACAAATAATTGCATATATAAATAGGTTCTAGAAAACATCCAGCACCCGTTGTTACAACGACTCCTAAACAACGAACTCCTGCTGCAGGTCTTGAAGCTCCTCTTAAAAAGAAGAAGAGTAAATCTATTTTTACTGGATTATCTTTTGAAAACATGAATTTAACACCTAATTTAGTATATAAATTATTTTAGTTATTTATTATATTATTTAATTTCTCATAAATATATATAATGATATACATATTTAATAATATAAAAATATATATATATAGGTAAAACGTATTATGGATTCAGAGGGTTTACATTTATCAACTCCTACCTTAGTTCAAAGTGCTGCAATTCCCGTGATTTTATCAGGAAAAGATGCAATGATTAAAGCTGAAACTGGTTCTGGAAAAACACTCGCTTATTTAATACCCATTGTACAACAATTACAAGTATATTTATTATGTTTATTATTATTATTTATATGTTTTTAAGTGGGTTTTTTAATTATATTTTATATTATATCTATTCTTTACGTATATCTATATATTTATTTCTAAAACTCTTTCTATATATCACTATATATACATCACTATATATACATCACTATATATACATCACTATATATATATCACTATATATACATCACTATATATATATCACTATATATACATCACTATATACATCACTATATATACATCACTATATATATATCACTATATATATATCACTATATATATATCACTATATATACATGACTCTTACCTCTCTCTATAGGCCATAACCCCTCGTCTCTCTCGTGACGATGGTACTATTGCTATTATTCTTGTACCTACCAGAGAATTATGTGTTCAAATTGAAGATGTTTTGAAAATACTCTTAAAATCATTCTATTACATTGTTCCCACGGTTATTTGTGGAGGTCAGAAACGTAAGAGTGAGAAAACACGTCTTCGAAAAGGTAGTCACATTGTTATTACCACTCCAGGGCGTTTACTGGATCACATGCTTCATACTGCGTCATTTACCGTTAATAAATTAAGATATATTATATTGGATGAAGCCGATCGTCTGTTAGATATGGGATTCGAAGCACAAATTAGTCAGTTATTACGTATCTTGAATGCACGTGCCAAAGAAGGAACGGGGAACCATCCTCAAACAGTATTATTATCTGCTACTCTCAGTAACCAAATAAAGAATTTAGCAGACTCTACATTACGTAATCAAGAATATATTGATGCTGATAAATTATTAAAGAAGAATCCACAATTAAAAGAAGAGCAAGAAATGGTGAAAGATAAAGTAAATCAAGAATTAACTGATGAAGCCTTCTTTGAAATGCCTGAACAACTTAAACAATATTATTTCCAAATTGAATTAGGTATCAAGTTACCTATGTTATTATCATTCTTAAGAAAAGAACTTCGTAAATCAGAATCCTGTAAAATATTATTATTTGTGAATACTTGTGATTCTGTTGAGTTTTTAGTAGAGTTATTAAAGGAATATATATGGCCAGGAGACGGTATGGATACCCAAGTGTGTAAAGGTGTTGTTTTTGGACTACACGGAAATATGCCTCAATATCAACGATTAGAGAACCTTCGAGAATTCGTAAAGAGTCCGTTAGCAACTATGGTTTGTACGGATGTCGCTGCACGTGGTTTAGATATACCAACAGTTGATTGGGTTATTCAATATGATCCCCCAACAGAATTAACGGAATATGTCCATCGTTGTGGTAGAACAGCACGTGCTGGTCATTCCGGTCAAAGTGTTATTTTCTTGGAACCCTTAGAAATTGGATTTTTAACTTTACTTCAGAAACGTAATTTAACCATATCTCAATTAAATTATGATAGTTGGTTTAGAGATTCTGTAAGAGAAGTTGAAGGTAAAGGAAAATATACGTATAAAAGTCCTTTTAAAGCTGCTGCAGATATACAAGCTGCTCTTGTGCAATGTGTAGAAGGAGAAGAAGGATCTATTAATGGTATTCGAGATCTAGCGGCTATTGGATTTAGTAGTTATATACGATCTTATGCTACTTATAGTAAAGAACTAAAAACGATATTTAGTGTTCGGGCACTTCATCTTGGTCATGTAGCTAAGAGGTATATTATTATTATTATTATTATTATTATTATTATTATTATTATTATTATTATTATTATTATTATTATTATTATTATTATTATTATTATTATTATTATTATTATTATTATTATTAGCATTATTATTATTATTATTATTATTATTATTATTATTATTATTTTTTTTTTTTTTTTTTTTTAATATATTTATTATATTTATTATTATTATTATTATTATTATTATTATTATTATTATTATACAGTTTATAAATATTTTTAATAACAATTATTATTATAGTTTTGGTTTAAAAACAGCTCCCAAGAAGATTGGCGCGAAAGCCGTTGCAAAGGCGCGAAAGCGATTAACTGGTCAAATAGCTGCCAAAGGTGAAGGCTCTAAGTATTTAGATTTCGGAACAACATCGGAGAAGAAGAAGAAATTATTTGAAGCAATTAAAGAAGAGAAAGAGAAGAAGAAGATGCAGGATGATCGTAAATCAAATAAAAAAGAAAGAAGTAAATTTGAAAAACAAATGATTAGTAAAGGAAAGAAGAGAGTAAGAGAAATTATGAATGTATCTGAATTTGATTAAATGATATATATAATAAATATATCTATTTATATATTTTACATCTTATATAAATCATTTATTTTATGATTTCTTTTGTTTGTTTTATTTTTTTTTTGTCTATTCATTGTTATTTTTCTTTCTATAGTTATATATATTTGTTGTTCTTTATCTTATTATGTGTTTTTGTATATCAATTGTTTTGTTCGTATTTTTATGCATTTAATATGATTTATTATTATTATTATATTTATTATTAATTTTATTAATAAAACAAATATAAATACCACAGTGAAACCTAATAGAACTTTGTAACAAAACAATAATAAGAAAATGTGATTTATTCACACAAAAAGACAAGAAAATATATAAATAGCTATAGATAAAGAACGAAAAACAAAATATAGAGACTATAAATAAATTAAATAAGAATGTTCCTGAAATTATTAAAAAGAAAAGAAGAAAAAAAAAAGAAAAAATGAAAAAGAATCATTTAACAAAACGTGTACAAATTGATAGTATCTATATAAAAATAAATAATATTTCATTATTTATAAATATAAAATATATATTATACAAAAATAAATTTTAAAAATGACAGAAAAAAATATATTTATATATTAAAAATAGTCATATATATATATATTAAAAGTCAGAAAAAGAGATATATATAATTGTATTAATATATTTGATATAAATAATAAACACACATTCATAATATATGTATGTATGTATATAGAATTAATTAATGAATTAATTAATTTTCTGCAGTGATATTTTGAGTGTTATTAGTTATATTTGAAAGTGATTCAGTATCTTTATTAAGTATATTCATGTCTGAAATGGAACTATTATTATTTGTTGCTGCAGGTGAAGTAGTAGAAAGAGTAGTAGCGAGAGGTTTCGTTGTATTTATAGTGGTAGTGATATCTGTATTATTAATAGCATTATTCATACTATTTATAGCATTAATAGTATTATTTATAGTATTAGTAGTATCTCCTATAGAAGAAGGAGAAGATATAGAGAGTGGATTAATAGAAATTGAATGAGTTGACGATAAAACAGGAGAAACACTAACGCCACTAGGGAGAATCTCATTGGACGAGGGATTGGCGGGAACATTGAGGGATCTATTGGCGGTATTTATAGTATTATTATTGTTATCGGTATTGAATGAATATACACTATTATTATTATTATTATTATTATTATTATTATATAATACAGAATTAGAATTATTTAGATTATTAATAGTATTTAATAAATTCGCATTACTCATATTATTATTATTATTATTCATAGCATTCAATGCATTGATGGTATTATTTAATGTATTAATAGTATTATTACTACTGGTATTCGTAGTATTACTCATATTAGAAGAGAGAAGAGGAGAAGGAGAAAGTAGATTCATGGAGGTAGGAAATGAGTTATTTAGCGTATTTTGAATGGTATCCAGTCGCTTCTTTAACGAATTCTGCGTTTGACTCATTTCGGACATATCGTTGATCATGCTACTACTGTAGAATATAGAGTATAGAGGTAGTATAGAGTATATATAATAATATTAATATGTATACTATTATAGAGTATATATATATATATATACTGTAATTCAGGATTAATAGTTGTTGTATTAATATCAAGTGGAGAATTACTTTCCTATATATATATATATATATATATATATATATAATTTTTATCAATGATAATCTATATACATAGTCTCCCGGATTGAAGAAGGGTATATCTGTGGGCGTTCGAGACAGAGCACTATTAGACCTTGAGAGAGAGAAGGGATTTCGCTCTTGGGGAGGCATTTCATTAAACATATAATCATCTTGAGAAAACGAAGGAACGGAGGGCTCTACCTATATATATAATAATAAATATAATAAATATAATATATATAATATATATAATATATATAATATAATAATAATACCAAGTATAATATATATAATAATAATAACTATAATAATAACCATAATAATAATAATATATATATATATATATATATATATATATATATATATATATATATACATTAAGTCTTTTTGCAGCAGGAGAGGCACTATATATAAATATATATATATAAAGAATAATCAAATATATTAATAAATTTAAAAAAAAATGTTTTTATATAAATGATATAATCAAAATTAATTTATAAATCCATCAATATATATATACATAAGAGAAGAAACAGTATCTTTTGAGTTGAAAGAATTAAGATAATTGGAAGAGAGAAACGAAGGACTATTAATATTATTATTATTATTCGTATTACTATTCATCGTATTATTATTATTAAATCCATTAGGAACATCGACGAGTGGGGTAATGACATTAAATGTATTATTATTAGTATTACCATTATTATTAATATTATTAATGTTATTATTATTATTAGTACCCATAGTATTGGTATTATTCGTAGTAGATAGAAGAGAAGAAGGAGAGGATATACTATTACCATTAAATGAATTCGTAGAATAATTAGTATTAGCAGGAGAGAAGAAAGAGAAGGGATCTGATGATTTTGGAGAGGGTAAATTATAGGGATGAGGAATAAGTTGATTGGATAATGTATTATTAGCATTCATATTATTGGAAGTATTTGTAATAGCATTGTTCATATTCCCAAGGTTATTTGTAAGAGAGTTTGTTAAGGGAAGAGAAGAGAGAACCGTAGATAGATCCATTGGAGGCATATCATTATTATCATTTGTTAACATCTATTTATATATAGATATATATATTGAAATATAATAGTTCTTAATAATAATAATATTAATAATATTTTATATAATAATAATAATAAATATATATATATATATATATATATATACCATTCTGGGTCGAACTCCATTAAGTTGAGGATATACATATGAATATATATTATACACAAAAGCATAGATCTTTTCCATTTGCTTCTTCATCTCATCCTGTCTCTGTTTACTCTCTAAGAATATATTATATAATACTGCATTATCCTATATATATAGAGAGATATACAATCATAAGTATAAGTATAATTATTATTATTATTATTATTATTCGATTAAATATAAGAATTATAATAATAATAAAGTAAATATATATATATATATATAATTATTATAATGAATACTGAATAGTATCAACACATATATATATACTTGTAATAATTTATTATATTTCATTTCGATTTCCTCCTGTTTTCTTCTTAAAGAGTTATAGTCCTTTATGCATTTATCGGTATTCAACTTCTCACGCTTCACTTCAACTTCTGTACTCTCTACTTGAGGAGCTATATATATATATATATAGTATTATGCATATAACTACATATATATATATAGTTATAAGAATAATATTATTATGGAAATCAATAAAAAGTTATATATTCAATAACTAGTCATGAATAATAAATAATAATATAATTATAAATAATAATATAATTATAAATAATATAATAAATAATAATAAAAAATAATAATAATAAAAAATAATAATAATAAAAAAATAATAAATAAATAAATAATAAAAAATAAATATCTATCTATACTTGGTTTTTGTTTTCCAACTCCAGTCTTTCGTTTTATATGAGCCAACAAATCTACTCGACCTCTTTTAAACATAGGATGCTGAAACTCGCGCCAATTGGGATCTATATAAAATCATATAATTATTATACTTATACTAAAAAAATAAAATTCTTAAAATAAACAATATATATTCAACTAATTCTTTCTTTACACATACCTTGACGAGTTTTATGAAATCCATACATATTTAATTGACGAACAAAAGAAGCGAAATTTCCATGTTTAAAATATTTAGGAAGTACGGTTTGAGAGAATTCTTCAACCTATTTAAATGACATTCAGTGAAAACATAATAATTATAACATACTTTTTCAATAAGAATAGCATCTCCAGCATCGTTCCAACGAACAATATTTTGAAACTGATTATTATGCATAATCGCAAAGGTTTTCGTTAAGAAAGCAGGAATAATTTGTCCTTTAGTCGATTCTTCATCTTCAAATTCATCGTCCATGGGCATAGCATCACTTTCATTCACTGGTAGTTCTTCTTCATGTGTACGCTTCATCGTTAAATACACTTTAGAAAAACCAGATATTCGTTTAGAAATAATATATATATTTGTATAGGAAAAACAAAGAACTTTTTTCTACCCCCTAACGAAAGCCTTTTATTATTTACGGGGATGTTTTTATTTTCTCTACAAAATTAATATTTTTAATTTTGTTACGCAAATTCGTTTAACTTTCTGAATTCAAATTCATATATATCTGAATAAATCTGAGTATTTCCCAGTAAAGGCTACTTTGTTTTTCTATTCTTATACAAATATATTTATTTTATCTACTTATTCATTGCAAAACAATAATTTAATTTTAAGAAATGATGAAAAAAAATGCATCATTATATTATAATGAAATTCAAAAGTTGATGTATCTTTTATTTTTATTTAAAAATTATTTTTATTATATGGTACTTAGCTAGATTATTGAATATATAAAATGTCAACGAAAAGTATTTATGCCAAACAAATTCGTATTTTGCAAAATTCATTTATATAAAATACAATAAAATTAAGATATATAAGTTTATTTATAAATTAAATGCTAGTTCTTGACATATATAAGCAAGATAGAGTATTTAAATATATATATGTATTAATTATTTTATTTATTTATTTATTTATTTATAAATATATATAATAATAATTGTTTCTTTTAGAAATATTGAAGAGGTTCTGATTCAACAGAACGAATTACATTCTTAGATTCTTCTACTAACTGCCTAGTGATTTCATCTATAGTTTGATTAGCTTCAATAGTTTTCCAATTTAATTTAGGTAATTTATTTTTTATTTCCATAAACTTAGAATTGACTTTCCTTTGGAATTCTTCCTTTTCATATCGTTCTTCACCAAAACCACCACGTTTCTTTGCATCATCTACAGATAAATATAAATAAAAGATGATATCAGGAAGAGGTAAACCTATATCTGGACTTAAACACCAATCAAGATCCAAACCCTTTGCTGCTGAAAACGCTACACCACTTAATACATAACGATCCATGATAATTGTAATTCCATTTTCAATATCTTTCTTTATAGAATCACTATATAGATGCATTAATACTCTATTCAAATAATAAAATTAATCAAAAGAAAATAAAAGCAAGAACAACGAATGAGAAACAAAAACAAAAACGAAAATATATATAGAATCTATACTAGAGTTCCCAACGATTTGCAGAAAACAATAAGTGGATAGCACAGTCATTTAAATCAGATTTATTTTGGAGATATGAATTGATTTGTTGACCAATTGTAGAATTTCGATCTATAGATGTTATTCTGAATAGTTATTATGCTTTATATTTGATCTATATTATGAATACCAGGGAAACGATAGAGTTTGCATGGAATGTGATAGGTGTCTTGTAAATGATGTAATAGAGAAAGTGTCTGAGTTGTTTTTCCTGCTCTATCACAACCTTCCAATAGAATTATCGCTCCACGTTTCATAGGATAACCAAAAAGACTGATAAAATTTGAAAAAAAAGTGTTTCAAGAAAACTATTGGGGCAACAACGTCAAATAATCCATTTATTCGTGTTTTTCCTAATTTTTATTTAAATTATTATCTCTACTGTTAATAAGAATTATGCATGAAAAAAAAAGGAAATGCAACAATGAAAAAAATAATAATTTCTATTATAAAGGAAAATAATACATTTCCAGTAAAAAAATAGTGTCATTTTCAGATAATAATGTCTAAATGAGAGTATTAAGCAGATGATTGAAACTATAGTCATATTTATTAATAAAATATTGATTTATATACTAATGAACAAGAATTCAAAAGAAATGAATAGCAAAAAAAAAGTTGAAAATCAAAAAAGAATCAATATATATAGATATATATGTTCCATCTATATTTTATTTTAATCAATAGAAGCATGATTGCGTCTACGAAGTTTGTTAGATTTCTTTTCTACTGATGAATTTTCAGTTACGTTGTTTTCATTAGACTCCACTGTTTCAGTTAAAGCCTTTGATTCTTCAACAATAGACTCTTGTTTCTCTACTTCAGATTCTTCTTCTTCAGGTTTTTTATCTTCAGATTTTTCAACTTCAGGTTTTTTATCTTCAGATTTTTCATCTACGACTTCTTCGGATGTTTCTATTTATATTTAAAAATAATAATAATATTACTTTTATGAATAAATAACTTAAATTGATGTTTTTAAATATATAGAGAGTATTTTTAACGATAATATAAATTCATATAAATAAAGAAAAAGGATACTTGTTTCTTGAGATTGTTTGTTTTCTTCTAAAAATAGGTGAAATCAGATGAGATAATATTTTATAAGCTAGTGATCAACATACCCTTTGTTGCACTGTAGTAAATGACGATGAAAAGAACAATTGCAAATGCAAATGTTCCTAATAAAAGATATATGTTGGAACCAGTGTTGCCTAATAGCATATTTGTAATGAACAACTCAGATTTAGTTTTAATAGACATGTTTTAAGACAGAAATAGAACAAGAAAAAATATACTAAATATTACCGTGAAAAACACAACTATCTGTAAGATCATTATTCCAGGGGATAGAATTTCCATTTAATAGAATCAATTAATAAGTCTGATCAATATCCCCTCCATAGAAGTAAACTTTCAGCTCGAAAAAGAAAAGAAAAAACAAATAATAGTGTTTCGATTCTCTTTTGGATAACGATACTTTTTCTTAATATTACATGTTTTGCCACTAATAGTTGAAGTTCTTTTATCATATATATTTTATATCATTTGTTATTTGTGTTTCTATTGAAATGTCTAAAAAAAATCAATCAATTATCTCTGTCAAAGAACAATTATTTTTATGTATCATAATCAATATATTGTACTTATTGCATATTCAAATTCTTTATACTAGCTTAAATTCAGAGATACTGTGTGTTCTATGTTTCAATAAAGAATCACCGATCACACTCTATGTTTTTGCTTTATATGCAGTGTATTATATGTTGTGCGTGTAACTATCATATCATAAAAGAGAAAAATACCATTTTATTAAAAAAATGAATAAAATTTTTTATAAAAAAAAAATAAATTATTTTTCTGATATTTTTTTATACAATTCTGAAACATGTATAAATTATAAAAAAATAATATTTGTATTTATATCATTATTTTATGATATATATTCAACGTAGTTTTTGTAAAATAACTCATGGAATCCATTCTTTGGAGTGTATTATTATTATTTTAACCTTTTTAACCAAATTGATATTTACTCGAAAACAATTAATTAATTTTAAACAGAACAAAAAGTCTAAATGAGAAATCTATAACAAAATGAAACTTTTATAAATGATAACAACAACTATTGTTTAAAAGCTAGTTCCTTCGTCTTTTGTAAAAATGAATAAAGCATAATTTAGACCTAGTTAAATGAACTGTACAGTAAATAATGAGGAAAAAAACTGAATTGATCTCAGTATTACTATTTTTTTTACGAGAATTCTCAACTCATCTCTGGAAACAAAATGAAAAAAAACCATTTTTCTATAGAAAAAAGTAGGATCCCCAAGAATATGTACAGAAAAAGAAACTGTATATCCAAAAGAAAGACTCAGTTTGTTTAATAAAAACTTTTATTATTTATTTGTTTTATATAAAATTTATTTCAACTTAAAATGGGTTTATTTAAGTCTAATCCAGCTCCTATTCCTGTCGATGATCTTATGCATTTAGCTGCTATTGAGTGTGAAAAAGCAACTAACACCAAAAGAAACACAAGTATAAAGAAGACCAAGGATTTGTTACGTGTGATTAGTGACGATGCTTGTAGAGTTGATAACGATGTAACTCAAATCATTAAATTGTCAAAGGAATGTGTAGCCTTTAAAGTATTATCTAACTCTTTACGTGTTTGCAAGGATAGAACCGTATGCTATTTATGATTATTTTTTATATTCTTTTATCATTAAATATATTAATGATAATATTATTGTAATTTTTTAAAATTTTTACTATTTTTTTTTAATAGAATGACTTAAAGAAGAATAATGAAGTTCCTGCTGATTTAGTCACTGATGTCGCTACAATATTATTCTGTAAAAGTAAGATCGAATCTCAATACCTTAACAGAGTATGATTATTTATAGTTTTTATTATTTTTTTTATTATTTATTTTTTAATAATATTTATTATTTATTATTTATTATTATTATTATTATTATTATTATTATTATTATTATTATTATAAAATATAGGTTTGTTTAGCCTTAGAAGAAAAGTTTGGTGAAAGAACTTGTAACGCTCTTAAGAAGGGCAACAACGTTCATGCCGATGCTCTTGACGCATTCTCATCAACTGTATATATTATATTATTTTATTATTATTAGATTTATTTACTATTAACATTTTCTATTCCTCGTTCTCTTCTATAGATTATCTCTGATGAAGAAAAGGGTGCTTTCCTTATAGATCTCCTTAATAAGAATCAATTTGTTCCTAGTATGTATTCTCTTGATATATCTTTATATAAAATATCTTTATTTTCTATTCTTTATTTTTCTTCTATTTTTACATTTGTTTTTACTCTAGATGCACGTGCTCAAGAACTTATAGATCTTGCTCAGCCTTCTGTTCCCTCTATTGATTCTCCTTCCAATGGTGGTAACCAAACTCCTTCTTATCCTCCCTCTTATGGTGGTAACCAAACTCCTGCTTATCCTCCTCCTTATGGTGGTAACCAAACTCCTGCTTATCCTCCCTCTTATGGTGGTAATCAAGCTTATCCTCCTTATGGTAATCAAACTCCTGCTTATCCTCCTCCTTATGGTAATCAGACCCCTAGTCCCTTCCCTGCTCCTTATGGTAGTCAAACTCCTTCTTCTCTTCCTCCCTATAATAATAATGCTCCTAGTCCCTTCCCTGCTCCTTATGGTAATCAAACTCCTTCTTCTCTTCCTCCTCCAACTGCCAACACTTTCCAAGAACCTTCGTTCCCTCCTACTGGGCCCATTCATAATAACGATATCCCCACGGGAATGACACACGATGGATGCCCTAATTGTGGTTATCAAGGCAATAATAATATGCCTCCTCCAGGTCCTATGAACAATATTCCCATGGGATTTAATGCTCTTCCTCCTGTCAGTTCTCAACCTACAAATATTAATCAATACGGTAGTCTCCCTCCTGCTCCTAACTCGAATTATGGCAATGCTCCCAATATCTTTGGTATATAATTATTATATTTATTTATTATATTTATTATTTATATTTATTTATATTTATTATATTTATTATTTATATTTATTTATATTTATATTTATTTATTTATTATATTTATTATTTATATTTATTTATTTATTTATTTATTTAAAAGGTATTTCTATATTCTTCTTTATTCTATAATATCTATTCCTCTATATATTCTAATTATTATTATTATTTTAGGTGGACACTAAGCATATAACTACGATTTAAAATTATTTTTTATATTCAGTCTTTCAGTATATTGATCTTTATCTTGTCAGTTGCATATTCATATATTATCCATTCTTTTATATCTTTATTTATATTGTTACTGTTGTTCTATTTCTATATGTAAACTAATCTGTCACATATTTTCTATAAACATTGTTTAGTAAAGAGTTTATTTGTAATTTTCATACAACAGTATTATATGAAACATTTTCATTTGCTATCAACATTAAAAGATCATGACATTTAAAAAATAACGACAGATCTTTGACTGCTATGAAATCTTTAATGCAATTATGATTACCCTAAAAATCCAGTAATGATTTATTAAATTTATTCAAATGTATCTCCATGGTACAGTGATATTCGTAAACCGTTTTCACACACCTAATAAAACAAAAAAATCAAATTGTATTAAATAAAGTATTCTAAAACAACTTTTTCATTTAAAATATTCAAACTAATTCATCATATAGATAAAATAAATCCTAATAAAAAGAAATAGCTCATTCTAAGAATAATTAATCAGTATTAAAAAAGCTCAGTAAAATGGATCCCATAGAAATTCAAATATATATAATGTCCAATCTATATACTTTTATTCAACACTACATTATACGAAAAACACGCTTCTCTAAAACGTTATAAAATGGTGTGTCATAACCAATTCCCATTTCATTTTTGTTTTTATTTCTATATACAATTATTAGTACTTGCTAGATTGCATTTGCATCATAATTAGCTGATCTATGAAGTATTTGTTTTTCAATCCACAATTAATTCCCTAGAATTTTACTATTCATTGTATTTGTTGTACTTGTTGAATGTCAACTCAACATAATAGGTATTCAATTGTATATTCAATTACTTAATATAAATTTCTAGATAAACATCAGGTGTTTTTTAATGAAAAAACAATATTTCTGATCTCAAAACCACTTCATTCAGCATTACACGCATCAAACGATAATATTATAGTATATCTAAATGTATCAAATCATTCTTTAACCGTCGATAAAGGAATCATTTCAAAAGTAATTGTTATTTATATATATACTTATGTTATAAAAAGGATCCTTTGTTGACTCCCGATTCTGTTATTTCTATACATATAAATGAAGACTTATCAGTGTTTCTACATAATAACTATAGTCTCACAATACATGTACTGTCCAATAATAGTATATATATAGTTATATTATTAGTATATATATAATTGTATTATTAGTATATATATAATTGTATTATCTATAATAATCTATACATAACGAGATTTAATGATGTTACATAGCTATATAATATTCTATCTAACTATATAATAATTGATATAACAACAAATATAATATTCTATCTAACTATATAATAATTGATATAACAACAAATATAATATTCTATATATTATTATATATATATAGAAATACCAGTGATGTCTATTGATATCGCAGAGCATCATACTGATTCAAACAATTTCAGACCCTTTCAGCACATTATTCAGTATATATATATTGAATGCTCAACGTCTGCATACTTCTCGCTACTTGTCGAACTATTTGTATATATATATATATATATATATATATATATATATATATATATATATATATATATATATATATATATATATATATATATATTACTTTTATATTAGTATATATCACAACACATATATTCATATATATTATATATTAATATAGTTTTCATCACTATATTCATACTCAATTATTATTCATAAACGTATTCCATTTCTTCAAAATATTATGATTCAATTCCCACGGGAATCATCACTATTTCTTCAAGATCCTGTATGTCACTAATACTTATTCATTTATTAATATACATATATATATAGACATCTATTGCAGAAACGGTTTGGAATTGTATTCCAATCATTTTGGCAGCACTGTTCGTCACCATGATTGTGTTCTGTTTCATGATCCGAAAGTATATATTCTGTAAATTCTGTATATTATATATATTTATATATAGATATATTTCCCATGTTTTTGAGAGTATTTTTCATACATTTCGAAGTATGTATATATATATATATATATATATATATATATATAGATGGTTTATATGATGCCCACCTTTGGAGCCCGCTTATTGATATCGACGAATCTCCCGCCACTCCCGCCACTGCCCGCCAATCACCTTCTTTTGACACAAAGATCGATATGTATATATATATATATATATATATATATATATATATAGACCCCATTTACAGCAGAGTTTATGGATATTAAAAGGAGGTACAGATGGTATATACTTATATATATATATATATATATATATATATATATATATAGGTATGTGGATTCGACCCTATTCAATTCCCAAAAGAAATGGACTCAAAAAGTATTGTTATACATATATATATATATAACTACATATATATATAGGTTTATATTTTGGTATATTTCGGGTCCTTCTCCTGCTCTTCTGTGGTTGCCCGCCAGTTCATTCCCGGGAATAAGTTTCCCGGATATACCTACCGATCTGGCTGCTGTAGCCAGAAAACCGCGGGAAAATAAAGATGTATGGTTTAAAGAAGCAGTATATATAGATGTTTGTTTTTTATTATAGCTTTTATATATATACTATTCTATATATGTATGTATATATATAATTATATTATTACTACCCTATTATGATTCACTTTGCGTATTATCACAATTATTTTCCCCTACCTTGAAGGTGGAATCCATTCACAATCCTCACAAAATACGAATCATTCTAAATCGTCGGAATATATATGTCGACTCTCTCCTCGCCTTTGCGACTCTCTCGGCAGGGGACCTCAGAAAAACAATCAAATTACAATTCACTGGAGAAGTATATATATATATATATATATATATATATATATATATATATATATATATATGAATCTTTTTTCTCTGAATATATGTATATATATATTTATATATATAGCCAGGAGTTGACGCAGGTGGTGTCACTCGAGAATGGATTTATTTACTTATTCGAGAAATATTCACGGGAAAAATTTATTCTCAACCAATCTTTAAGTATGTTTTATTATTATTATTATTATTATCAGCATTATTATTATTATTATTATTATTATTATTATTATTATTATTATTATTATTATTATTATTATTATTATTATTATTATTATTATTATTATTATTATTATGTTTATTATTATTATGTTTATTATTATTATTATATATAGTTATACATGTCGTGGTTATTTAAGTCCCCCAAATATCAAGGAAACAGATGAGCTCAGTAATATATATATATTCATGGGGAAATTGATTGGTCGTGCTATATTTGAAGAAATTCCCATTGGACTACAATTTCATCCATTAATGTATTATTATATATATATATATATATATTTACATATCATTATAAGAAATATATTATATATATATCCTTTTCTTTCTCTATCCAATTCTCTTTATATATATAAATGTTACTTATATAGTTATAAGTCTATATTGTCCCTTCCTATTGGTTTAGAGGACTTATATTTGTTTAATCAGACCTATTTAAATAGCTATAGATATACACTAGAATCACAAGAAGAAGAACTCAAAGATCTAAATATATACTTCACTTATAGAGATGATCCAACATGTATATATATGCTTTATATATATATATGTTTAATTACATTATATTTATTATAAACATATTCAATTTTATATATACTATTCTATACTATATTATACTAGATTATACTATAGCTCCCCTGTCAACTTCTCCTGTTCCTATCAAATTAGATACTGGACTTAATCCATCAGACCCTCAATATAAAGAACTATTAGATCTACGAACTATGGAGAAAAACACAATTCAAGTGGAAACTATAGAAGCAACAGACGATCACGAGTTTAATAATAATAATATTCATGTGAATAATACGGATAGAGAGTGTGTTTCTGTATCTCCCATCACTCCTGTCTCATTTCCTCCAATCAAACGGCATAGTAGTGACGCGTCATCACCTCATAGTATCTCTGCAATGATCCCTCAATTAGATCCCTCATCAGTCAATGACAGAGACGCGTCACAGAGGGATTGTAGAATAGAAACTGATGAAGAGAAAGAGAAGAATTCTATTCACAACCGTGGAAATAATCGTGGAAATTCAGTACGAAATGATGCTGTTGAAGATATGTCAGTTAAGAATCCCTCAACGATCCCTCCTGCCGTTGAAATTAATTCCTTAATGGAGGGAAATGTTCCCACCAATCGGCATAGTAGTATAGATAAAGATATAAAAGAATTAACACAGTATTATGACGATATTCGCGGGGAAGTGTCTATTGATGTCGAAGGACAGCATTTCCATTCATATGAGAATAACCGTGGGGATAAGAGATATTCTGACGATATAGAGCATGAATTAATTGAAGGAGGTCGAGATATACAAGTATATATATATATCATTATTCATATTTTTATATTCATATTATTATTCATATTATTATTATTCTATAGGTATCTGTTGAGAATCGAGACATGTATATATTATATATGTTAAGACACATGTATTTCGAACGATATTCATATTTCATTGGTTGTTTTCTTCACGGATTATTCACTGTGATCCCTCGGGTATTCTTAGAATTCTATTTCCTATATATATATATATAGGAATTCTTTATGATCTATACAGAAGAAGAACTCAAATTAAAAGTTGAAGGAGAATTATGTATATATATATATATATATATATATATATATATATATATATATATATCTAGCAATTGATGTAAATGATTGGCGGGAACACACAGTTTACGCGGGAATATTCTCTTCTTATCATCCTTCTGTTATTGTAAGTGTATATATAATTATATGAATAATAATATATAGTCTTTTTGGCATATTCTAGAGACACTTCCAACTGTCTTATTATCGCGGTTATTACGGTTTTCAACTGGATATATAGTCCCTCCTGTATATATATTATTTTATAAGATATAGATAATAATATATCTATTATCTATAGCCTGGAGGATTTCAAAGTTTAAAAGGCCCTGAAGGCCGTTATATTCCGTTTTGTCTCTCTTCGTTACCCGAACAACAGTATTTCAGAAATCCAGACAAAAATCACTTGTTTATTCGCTCACACACCTGCTTTCATAAACTCGAAATACCAATTTGCTCAGAAAGTGTATTTAATATATATATATAGAGTGATAACAAAAATCATATATATAGTCATTAAGATGTATATTAATTGGATTATTAGAGAACGAAGAAGCTCTATTTGGATTTGATGAAGAATAAATATATTATATATATATTCTATCTATTATTATTACTATTATTAATATGAATTAAAAATGAATTCTAGTTGTGTAATGAAAACAATAATTCAATTAAAATAGTCATATAACAAAAAGAAACATAAATACAATATAATATATCTAATTAATTGTTTTAAAAGTGGAAACTAAAATAAATTGATTCTAAATCATTAAAGAAAGCGATAGAATATTATATATATATATATATGTTTATTTAGTGATTTCTGCTGAAAAGTCCTGCTTAATATATAGACCAGGGTTTGTGGACGAGACATTCACGAAACCTAAATATTTCAATGTACTTATACTGTCGATAAATCGTGTTTTTATTTGATTTTCAGGCTCTGTTATCTCATCCTATATATATAGACATTTAATATAGAATAGAATATAGTGTATAATAAAATATATATAGAGTAAAACACAAGAATAAGAATAAAAGATTAATAATAATATATATATATATATATATACATGATCAAAGAAATGTGCTTTGAAAGCAGTGTACCATTCCTGGATATGAATATATTTAGAGCTCTTCATGCAGTAGTCATAACATATACATATATCCTCATTTGTATGAGTTAAAGTTCTATATATATATATAGTATACATATATATATATATATAGTATATATATATATATATATATATATATATACAAAGGTTGACAACACTTGCAATTAATCCATAATTCTTGTTCGCGGAGACAGCTAAGCACGTGACCCTTGTTGTCGCCGTTAAGTGATCGTTTAATATATCTATACGCGTCATCAGTCATTACAAATATATCGAAAAGAGGAGGTGGACAAGTAGGGTGAACATAAGTTTGAATAATATAGTTAAATAACGTGACTAATTCTTCTTTTATTCCTTTCTCTTGCAAATCATATTGATTATATGTTTGAGCATTAGCGGTTAAAACCATCATTTTACTACGAGATTTCCCACGCATAGAGGGAGATAATATATCCGCGGGAATTTGTAAAGGTGTTGATTCGATATTAACATTCCCGCGATTAGGAGTTCGAGGTGGGGAAAGAAGTGCAGCACGTGATTTAGCACGTGATGGAGATAAGAGCATTTGATTATTTGTGGATTTTGTTGATGTGTTCTTTTGAGTATTATAGTTATTAATAGCAGTTAAAATAGTATTCGTTTTTGTTATAACGGCATCTAACTGCTTTTCATAATGAGAGGTCTATATATAGAGTATATAGTATATAGAGTATATATATAGTATATATATAGTATATAGAGTATAAATAATATAGAGTATATATATAGTATATATATAGTATATATATAGTATATATATAGTATATATATAGTATATATATAGTATATATATAGTATATATATAGTATATATATAGTATATATATAGTATATATACATTGATAGTAGTGAGAAGATTTTCGAGAAACAATTGAATCTCTCGAATGCTCATCTTATATATATAGGCAATCAATTCTTTATGAACATCACCTGTCATATAATCACGGGAATACAACTCCAAATAACTAGGAATATAATAATAATAAATATAATAATAATAATAATAATAATAATAATAATAATAATAATAATAATAATAATAATAATAATAATAATAATAATAATAATAATAATAATAATAATAATAATAATAATAATAATAATAATAATAATAATAATAATAATAATAATAATAATAATAATAATAATAATAATAATAATAATAATAATAATAATATATATACAGATCTCTTTCAATTTGCGTAGAGGAGACAAGAGAAGCGAATAGTTTATATATAGTGAATACATAATGACGCACTTTATTGAATAAGCAATAAGCTTTTAACCAATCATTAAATTGTTCCTTGATATATTCATAAAGATCCTTGTCTCTCTTGTCTAATACTTTATGTACATACTCCTGTTGATTCTGTTCCATCTCTTGGCGGTAATTCAATATATCCCCGCCATTCTCTTCAACACCTTCTTTAACGGCATTCACAGAAGATGTAGGAAGCATGTGACGAGAAGCACGTGATGCGAACGAACCGTTATTGGGCTTCGCAATAGTATTTCTTATGCTATTCATAGGAATCTCATCGGCTGGGGGATTGATGGGGTCCAAGGGGGATATATCAATAGTATTTATAGGAGAATCGTTAGTATGAATACTCTTTTCCTGATTATTGATTGGCAGAGAAACACCTACAGAAGGATGCGTCACTGTTTTTGGAGTAGTGGAAGCATTAGTGTTTTCCAGCACGTGATCACTATTGGATATATTATTTTCATTATTTGACTGTGTTTCTTTGTGTTCATTAGCGTTCACTGTAGATAAAGAATCTTGATTTTGTTTATTATTATTATCAGTTTCACTTATATCGTTATTCTTTTTAGTTTTCGTATTATATTTTCTTTTTCTATTTATATTCTTTCCTTCTTCTTCTTCTTCTTCTTCATCACTTTCAATAGATATATTTCTCTTTTTTCCCTTTCTCTTCTTTCCTTCTTCTTCTTCTCTTTCTTCTTCTTCTTCTTCTTCTGTATTACCTCCTATTCTTTTCACTTTCTGGTAGTCTTTCACTTCTTCATAAACAACTTTATTCAAATAGTTTTGTTTCTTACTCTTTGTCTCTCCTGTTATAGTTTCACTCTCATCCAATAAATCCAGTTCAGGCAAATTATCTCCCTCAGTTGGCCCAAGTACCGGAGAATCATGAATATATTTATTAAAATCTAATGATTTCATTCCATAAATTTCTTTTTTATGAGTACGTATATAAGTAGAGAGAAATAGTTTAAAAGACGGTTTCATTACTAATATATCTATATCATCATAAGGAAGAAATAAATTACGTAACTATATATATATGTATATAGAGAGATTTTAAATAGATATAGAATAATATTTGTAATATACAGACAATTAAGAATACATATATAAATTCATAAACGAGTTATATATAAATATTTATAATAATAATAAAAATAATAATTTCAATATATAACTATCTATATAACTATCTATATAACTATATATATATATACATCAAGATTGAATATCATATGTTGTCCTGTCTTTTGGCCAAAGTTACTGATACTAGTACACAGTTGACTACTCATATTATTTCTTCGTCTTCTCTTTCCTTCTTCTATCGGAGTATCTATTGTTTCCGTCACCTCCTCACCACGACGCGGTCTCCCGCGGGAGCGACGCTGTCCAGGCACTTCAGGCACTTCGACGCGCTCCTTACGAGGTCTCCCGCGGGAACGAGGGGGAGGACGAGGCTTGCCATTACGCATGACGCCATAAGGATATTTAGATGATATATCCTCTTCTATATATAGTATATTATATAATATGTAGTATATTATATACTATATATATAGTGTATAGAATCATATAGTATATTATATAATATGTAGTATATATTATATACTACATATATAGTATATAATATATATAGAGTTACCTGACTCATTTGAGGACTTTTCATCATTCTCATTGGATTCCTTTGGTTCTTCCCCCGCGGGGGAAATAGCATTAAGTTCATCATATTCATATATATCTTTTTCCAGATCGACATCAATAGCTGATGCATATAGACACAAATAAGATAATCTTTCATTACATATATATTCTTTAATCATATATTTAATATCTTTTAACCATCTCATGATCTATATATATAAATTAATATATTATATATATATATAAATGTACGGAGAAGTCGCTGGCAAGTGTTTTATTGGTTATAGAGTCTAACAGAGAAATGGGTAATTGTACGGGTAAACGGCCTTCGATAATCAACTGATTAAACATACTATCTAATAACTATATATATAAAGAGAGAGAGAGCTATATTAAACAGCATAGTAATATATATATATAGAATTCAATAATATAAAGAATTCAATAATATATATATATATATATATATACTTGGATAGGAGAGGGTAGTTTGAATGGTTTAATAATCATTCGAGAAGTATAGGTTTGATTTAATAGAGATAATATACGTATAGGAAAGAAGGACCAAGACATTAGTAATAAAGTCTGTATATGCTTCTCCATCTATATATATATATATATATATATATATATATATATATATATATATATAACTGATAATCATAATATCAATAGGAATAATTATATTAATAAAAATATAATATATATAATAATATATAGAATAACATAAAATATAATAACTCTAAAAATAACTATTTTCTATACTCTGAGAACAAGTAATTCATCAATATATCTTTCGATACATTCCTTTGGCCGTGATTCAGAATTCTTTATATATACAATCAAAGGTTTATCAGGATGTTCACATTCTGATAAATAATCCGTAATAATAGTTAGTGAATCAAATTGATTAATAGCTAGAAAGTTACATTGACAAGTAGATAAAGCATAATCTTCGATTTCATAACAAATCGAATCGCCAGTTTGAGTTAAAGGATTCGATAATAATAAAGCAGTAGGAAGAACAACGGTATTTGAAAAATTTCTATATATTGATATATATGTTTTATTTAAAAAATAATAAAAATCTATATATATAATAATAATAATACTTCATCATTTCTTCTAAAAAAGATTTAATAAAGACAACTGCCTTTTGAGATATACTACGAATTTCATTATTAAATATATCATCAATATCATGGCAACACTTCTTATAAAGCTCACATTTCATCAAATAATGATCTTTGACATCGTATGGGATACGCTTATCTAAAATGCCTAAGAATTTACTTATTTTAGGTTCGACCGTCACACCAAATCGATCTTGGTTACGACTCACTTCTATGGTGGTTGATTTCTCTTTTACAAAGCAATACTTTGTTAAGCTATTCTGTATACCATAACTCATTATTAAACAATCAACTTATTAATGAGTATGGATATCTTGTATTCTTGAAGATAATACACAATTTTTTTTTGTAGACTTTTTAAAAAAGGATTCCCGTTGTTCAATAAGCTAATACACTTTGTTTTTCATATTTCCCAGAATTATTTTTGTTCATCATAATTACTATTAAGCTAAGTCATTCATATTGATTTTATGAATAAAATCTTTTAATTTTCTCGTATAGTTGTCATATAGCTATTTTATCTGATAAAATTATAAAATGAAAACTGACAAAAAAAATTAAAATGTGTAAAAGTAGTTAATTAATGTCTGAGATCAATTCGGCGTCGAATCTTTGCATGATTTATTCACTATTTTGTTAAAACCAAACTTATATTGTAAAAAATCATTATTATAAAAGAGTGATTAAGAGGGGAAAAAATGGAATACAAAAATAAAATGGGACAAAGAAAAGAATTCTGTGAAATTTTTATTTCTCCCTAGGGAAATAAGTAAAATGAAATATCGATTCACGACAAGTTTTCAAAAAAATGGAAGAAAAAGAATTATACATAAGAGTTCATACAAAAAAAACGTTTCTTAAAAGAATGTTGACCTAACGTGCACTTTGTTTTTTCATATTTTTATCATATCTATATTTTGAGTATAAGTGGAATACTAAACCAAGATGCAACCCATTTTTCTTAGACGTGCTTTAACTCCTCTTGCCAACCAAATCAAGGTTGTCGCTATGCGTAAAACTCCTTCTGTAATGGAAAAACCTCTCACTTACCTTGAAGAACAATATGCTAGAGGTAGATTTGTATCTCCCCATATTTCCATCTACAAAAATCATTGGGCTACTTTATCTTCTGGTTGCCACCGTTTAACTGGTCTTGGTCTTTGGTTAGGTATTTTTGATGAATTACTTTTATTTAAATTATTCTTTTTAACAAATAACACATAATTTTCTAGTTTTTCATTATTTTATTCTTAATGTATATGTATTTTAGGTTTTGTTACTATTGGTTGTGCTGCTGCTTGTACTGTTAATGTTGATAACTGTATTAATTGGTGTAGATTACATCCTATGATTAATTATCCTTTCAAATTCTTCCTTACTTATGCTTTTGGTTATCACGTAGTTTGTGGTACTAGACATCTTGTATATATATAAAATCAAAATTTTATGCATCCTTCAAAGACAGACATTTATTATTATTATAACTAATATATGTAGTATCCCTTTTTTTTTTTTTTTTTAATTTTTTTATTATTATTTATAAAGATTGTTTATTTAAAAATAATTCTCTTTATATACTATATCATAACATTATTCTATATTTATTATCTAGTTCTTTGATTTCTATCCTGAAAAACTTACTTGGAAGAACATTCAAACCTCCTCCATCTGTATCATTTGGGGTATGGCTGTTGTTGCCCTTCTTGCTGCCTGCTTAAAATTAAAGCCTCTTGAAGATAAGAAGAAGAATTAAATTATTCAACTTATGTAGAATTCATGTATTAGAACATTTATATATTTCATTTTATTAACTTATAAAAACTTTTATTCCTGTGTTTTGTATTATTCATACTTTTTTTTTTAATTCATTTGATTTTATTAATACTTTTTGTATACAACAATACAAATAAGAAGTAATATCTTTATACTTGAAAACTAAGACAATAATAGTATAGAATAATAAGTCTCTTTTTTTAAAGAGTTAGTGCACATATATTAGATACAAGATTGTATAGTATGAATATTCACATTGACATAAGAGGAGAGGGTGATATTACGACATACCCAAGGCTCCGAAGTCTCGAGATGTATATCCTCAATACGAATATCACTAGCATGCCAATCAGAATCCTCAAATCCCTATAGAGTGATGTATATTATATATATTATATATAGATTTATAGTGTATATATTATATATATATAATATATATATATATATATACTTCAAGAAGTCCAGGTGTATTTGTGATTGTTCCTGTAGCATTTTGAAGAGATACATGATCTAATAGAGGAAGTATTGTACCTGTATATCCTATATATAGAATAGTATATATAGATTACTATATATTTATTATATATATATATACCAGTACGTCTTTGATTGTGTTTACTATAAATAACAAATAAATATTTTGCGGTTTGTACTTGAATATCCTTATAAGATATGTCGTGCACGTGACCTCCTCGTCCAAGAGCCAGCTTAATGCCTAACGCACGAACAGCATCGACAACATCGATATGGTTACAAACAACGTCCGATATACCTCCACTGGTCTCACTACCAATAGCTATAGCACTATATATAATCATATGATATATATATATATAATAATAAAATTATATATATAATAATAATAAAATTATGTTAAAAAAATAATAAAACTATAGATATAACAATAATAAATAAATATATATAATAATAATAAATCTATATATAATAATAAACCTATATATATAATAATAAACCTATATATATAATAATAAACCTATATATATATATATATACCTTCTAAAGGGTGCAATACATTGTAGTTGTTGTATATATATATGTGTAGAAGGAGTATTATAATCAAGACCGATGTCATCCCAACCACTTTTTATAGCTATACAATCATCACCACTCTCTATATGAAGATCTATATATATATATATATATATATAGTATAAACATTGAAGAAACAATAAAGAAATAAAAATAGGCATATATATAACTGAACAAATAATATATATATTATTATATAATTAAACATAACCACAAAAATAGTTTTTATTATATACACTTAGTTTAATAATAATAATAGCATATATATATACTATTTAAATAAACATATTGGCACGAGTCAGGGACAACACCATCTGTATTTGGCGCCAATCTCTCGTCTCTCCTTCCCTCCAAATGATCCTTATTCATAGAATCTAACATATTCTTTATTATCTTCTGCATACTATATAAATATTGAAGTTTCTTTGGTACACCTAAAGCCTTATTGAAATCATAAAAAGACCGCTGGTAAAAACGTCCTTTGGTAGGGAGATATTCTGTTGTTGGATTATATATAGAAACAGAAGTCATATATATATATGAAGAAGTATAAAGATGAACGGTCCAAAATGGAGAACAAAACAGAGAAATATCCGATATCTATGTATTATATATGTAATAAAACGAATGAAATATTATATATATATACATGGATATTATTTGAATATGCAACTTCAATTATATGAGGACGTGTATACCTATATATATATAAAGTAAGCTATTTATATAATGATTAAATTATATATAATAACTATATTATATATAATGACTATATTATATATAATGACTATATTATATATAATAACTATATTAGTTATAAAAAAACTAAGTATATACATATATATAATAATCAGAATCAGAATAATCAAAATAGAAAATATATATATATATATATATACATTAATTGTTTATTTTGGAATTGAAGCCACCAGAAAAGTCCTTGACCGTTAATAGATCCCCCACCAGTTATATGTGCATCCGTAACATTATAAAGTTCAATTATATTATGATAACGAGGACTATTTATATAGCAAATACATTTTTAAAAGAATGAATAAAAAAGAATGAATAAAAAAGAATGAATAAAAAAGAATGAATAAAAAAGAATGAATAAAAAAGAATGAATAAAAAAGAATGAATAAAAAAGAATGAATAAAAAAGAATGAATAAAAAACATACCCTGGCATTTCACGACCTTGACCGTAACTAGGAAGCCAATGAATCAATGGATAATTGTTAATATCAGTTGTAGCAGATAATTCAGCATATGGTAAAATACATAGAGTCGTATAAGAAGTGAGATTAAACGGATTCACGACATATTGACCTTTTTCAAAGACAATAATTAAGTGTTCCCCAGCACTCCTATTCTGAGCAAATAATGTCATTTGATCTTCCAATAATGAAGTAACTAAAAACGAATTCTTTCTTTCATCACGAGATAACTTATCATCCATAAACGCATATCTTGATCTACGTTGTGCCTTACATATTTGTGTATAATTCACAGTAGGACTTCGAACAAAACTCTGAGTAATTAATTCTTTTGGTGAATGAATATTGAAATAGGTAAATAAAACAACTTGTGCAACCAAGAAAAACCCACAGATACTAAAATAAAGTACCCTTCTTCCTTGAGGCGTCATTCTTGCACGAAAAAAAGAAATTATTTTTTGAGATTGTATTGCTTCTCTTTCATGATAGAAAAAGTTTATATTAGTTTTATATAACTTATTTCACTTCTGGAACTATAAGCAAGAAGATAATTCCATATAAATCTTCAACTAACAGTCGTTCCACGTAATCATTATTGAAAAATTCTTATTTTTATTATTTGATATATTAAATAGCTTTATCATTGTATCTCAAGTGAATCAAAAAAGAAATGATATTCATTGTAGAAAAAGTCGAAACAATTGTTAGATTTGAAACTACTGTCAATATTGATAGTAGCAAATTACATGCTCTAGACTTTATTTCAATACCATTGGGAACTGAAAAAGATTCAATATGTATAAATATCACAAAAAAAACATGAATCATCTTTTTATATCTCAGAAACATTTTTTAATACTATCTATTATTAGATGATATTCTCGTATATAATAAAAATTATGAGGAAATGTATATATTATGAAATAAAAAGGATAAACAGTTTTTCATTGTCACTATCATTTAATATATGTAGATTACACGTATAACAATCCTTTTATTCTTAAGAAAAAGCATATATATATATCTTATTCACACTCCTTTTCTTTCGAAATCACTCTACTTAATAGTATCATAGTATTCATTTAAATATAAATAAAAATAGTAATAAATTAAATATCATATTTATTATATATTAATATTCACTTAGTCTAAAGATGAATATATATAGAAAAATGAGGAAAAATGATTTGTTTTATAATGATGAATAATTATTGTTAAAATAATGAAAACATTTACTGATTTATTATTCAATTAAATAGCGAATTGGAAACTAATAAGAAATCATATTACAAAAATAACAAATAAGCAAATCGAAAAAACATAGTATATAAAAACAAGACAAAGCCAACAGATTTATATCTCAAAGAAATTTAGACAACTGATCTCAGTAATAGTCTATGACTAAAGAGTCTCTTATACAGAATATCAAATCATGAGAAATTTCACTATTAAAAAGTGATTTAGATTGCCATCAATTCTAGAGAATCAATCTCTCGCTTATCTATTATACGAAATTATTAATTTTGCATCATTTTGTCGCATTTGAATCATGAAAAAAGGACGATCACCGAGTAAACGACATTTTCTATTTTTCTTTAATAAATAGATTCCACTCATAACATTATTTTTAATGATCTATAATACATAAATATTAAATACTGAAGATTCAACAGCAAAAAGAATAGAACAATCAAAAACCAAGATTATTCATTTCCCTGGTTTTTGGTAAAAATATAAAGAGTTTTATCTAGAAAACAGTGGGAATAAGCAAACTAGCATTTCTTCTATTTGATATTTTGTTTATAACACTTGTCATTTTATATATAGAATATAGAGCAAACAAGTTTTTTAATAAAGAAGAATATATAGAGTTATATCAGATACATAAAACTCAAAAACTCAATAACAATTGCTACAATGAATTCCGAGTCTTACCAAAGTGATCAACCTTTAAGTGAATTAACTGATTTAGAGAGCTATAGAAGAGTATCTACATGATTCCATACTATATTTATTCTTTCTATAGAAAAAGAAAGTGAATTCTAATGAGTGTTGTGAGATGTAAATAATTATTTTATTGTCTTATTATATCCTATATCCTATTTTTCATTTTTTAGATATCAATCTTATGATATTGGTACAGGTGGTGAAAGTTATTGGAATGTGTATGATCTCAAAAACTATACATCTGATCGTATTCAACTTCTACATCGAATTATCGAATTAATTACAACTGGATCACTTCCAAAGTATATTATTTTTTATATTATATATATAATATAGTGGTATTATTGATATTCGTTATATAAAAATGAGTGACGAATTCAAACAAATTATATTTATTTCAGAACATATGGAAGACACTCTTTTAGAGTATATTATTATGTTTATTATATGTTTATTATGTTGATTATTATATTTATTATTATATTTATTATTATATTTATTATTATATTTATTATTATATTTATAATAATATATACTATATATATAAAGGATATTTCGTGTGATATTGGTGCGTGCGGGGTTGCTACGTAAGTATATCGGTAATATCCTCTCTATTCTCGAGGACCTCCATATAAACACGAACGCGAAACGACCCTACCCCATCGTACATGGAGCTATAAGGTATATATACATATATATATATATATATATATATATATATATATATATATATATATATATATATATATATATATATATATATATATATATATAGAGCTACTACTATATTATTAAATCGATGCAGTGGGGGTCTTAAGCTGACGAACTTCTTTTGGATGAGAGAACTAAAACCATCCAATCAGAATACAGATCAATCGATGACGGAGAATGCATCAGATCCATCATTAGAATTATATTTCTCTGCTGCACAAAATACAACTGAAACTAGTATATATATATATATATATATATATCCTATTATTTCTCATATCTAGATCCCCGTGATTATTTCCCTGCAGAAGTATGGAAGAGATCGAGTTGGGGTGTTCATATCGATATATATGCCTTGGGCATCAGTCTCCTTCATCTCCTCTATCAACAACTACCGTATATATATATATATACATATATATATATTCATATATATATATGTATATAGATATGAAGATTTAACTACTGAACAATTTATTGAAGCTGTTACTCATGTATATATACATATATATCTATATTAGCCTTATTCTCATTATATATATATATATATATATATAGCATCAGTTACCAAAGTGTATGGAATCCCTCGAAAGCACCTGCCCCGATTTGGCACATTTTATTGAACTTTGCTTGCAACCTGAAGTATATATATATATATATATAACTATATATATATATAGAGTTCTTGTCCTTCTTTAAGTACCCTCAGAGATCATGCCTTTATGAAAGACAAAGATAATAATGATCCTATCGAAATAGAAAAACATAGTATATACATATATATATATATATATATATATATATATATATAGTAAGTACAGAATCTATTCAAACAGGAATACCTCCATTATTGGCGTTAGCGTGCACGCAGCCTCTGTCACAAGAAATAAAGAATGGCGAGAACCATGCCGGGCAAGTTGTACCTCCTCCATCCCCCGCTGCGTCATCTACTGTTGCTTCATCAGAAGTTGATTCCGTACATAATAATAATACTACGAAACAAGTTGTATCATCCAATGAAATGAGTGATCCTGAGAATAGTATTCCTGTGCATGTGACTACAGCATATCCTCCATTACCTGATTTCCCACTTCCTTCTTCTACTAATAATATTATGAATATTCCACTTCCTCCTCCTTCTACTACTAGTATCATAAATACACCTCCTCCTTCTACTAATAATATAAATGCTTCTTCTTCTACTAATAATATAAATGCTTCTTCTTCTTCTTCTACTAATATAAATACTCCTTCTTCTACTCCCTCCTTTGCATCTGTCGCTTCTACTCCGTCTCCTCCTTCTCCTTCTCCTCTTTCTATGTCTATTCCTATAGACATCCGTCAGGCTCTCACTTCTCAATCGGTTCCTCTGACTCTAGGGGGTATTATGTCATCTCCAAATACATCTCTACAATATCCATCTATTCCTCCCTCTACAGAAAACTCAGATATCACCATTCCTCTCCTCTCTACACTACAGAAATGTACCTCAACTACATGTCCTCCTCCTCTTTGTCTTCCAAATATATCATCATCATCATCATCATCATTAAGTACAACGACTACTTCACTGTCTACACAAAACATCAAGGTCAATACACAACAAAAAGAACCATCGTCGTTCTCTTTCGATCTCCCGCCTCTAGCTCCCCTCTCTATTCCCGCCAATCATCAATATATCCCGCCATCTCTACATCCCCCTACACCGAGTGTCACAGGCCTCTCGCCTCCCCTATCGCCAAAGTCTATTCTCCAACCCTCTCCCACTTTCTCTCTTCCTATACTTCTCGTAGATACCAATAATATTAATAATAATAATAATAATATTAATAATAATAGTATTAATAATAATAATAATATTAATAACAATATTTCAGATAATAATAATAATACCATTCCATTGAATACCGTTAGTACGGGTCTACTTCATAAATCATTCACACAACCCTCTTCTGTTCCTGACCCCCCCGCGTCACAAATATCTATGCTCCCAGTCATGCCTGTGACGCAGGATGTGTCACCTAAGGAGACGAAGGATGCGTCATTCACCGATGTTCCTCTTAATAGACCTGCTCTGTCAACTACTTCAACTCCTCCAGAGAATGTTCTTTCGAAATCGACCTTAGAAATCGCCAATATTCAACCCTCTATTCCTCTGTATATATATATATATATATATATATATATATATATATATATATATCATTTCTTTAGGACTTCAAATGTTTCTACTGACTCCACTTCAGGTATATATATATTATTATTATTATTATTATTATATAGTATTATCTAATGATGTAACGGAGTTCCATTCATTAACATATATTATTACTCTGTATCTCTCTTATAATGCCCTCTTCTCGATCCCAGTTACCGCCACCAATCCCGCCAAATATATTCGACTCACCGTCCCCTTTAATCCCCTGCATGACACACCTCAATCCATCATCTCTGTGATCTGTCATAAACTGCATCTAACGGAAAGCAAAGAAATTGAAAAGGAAATTCAGGCGGGGTTATTTGCCGCGCTCAAGGAACAAATGAGGAAAGCATTACGTAATATCAAAGGAGATGTATATATATATTATATATTATATACTATATATATAGAAATGTCCCTGTGGAATGATTCATCAAGACCCTACTATTGGTATATATATATATATATATATATTATTACTATTATTATTATTATTATTATTATTATTTTGTAGAAACTGTTGCTGACCGTTATGCTTTTGTAACGGTTGTGTTCTACATTCAAGCTTCTCTATTGGTCCCTTCTTTACCCTCGACCTATTGTACTCTTAAAATGACTATTTCCCCGCGGGAATCAACAGAGTCTATAGCCAATGAGATACTCAAGACGATCAAAGGAATTCGAAAAGAAAGTAATTTACAAGAACTGAATTCTGCTGAAGAAACCTTAATTATCAACGAAGTTCGAAATAAACTTGATTTCCATGTATATTCTTATTATATGTTTTATATAATTATATATATATATATATATATATATAGTTTTATCAGCCAATTCGTTTATTTACTAAGACTAATACTGGTATATATATATATTATATTATATTATATATATTAATAATAGCCATCATAATATATATATATATATATATAGGTGATCATCTTCCCTCCTTTTGTATATCTCACCCATCCTCGTCATTCGATTATAAGCAAGTCGCGGATTCGTCACTCTCTATTTCCCTCCCTCTTCCCGCCATCCCGCCCTCCACCGTCTCTACCTCTATCTCACTCTCTATCCCATTCTCAGAATTATCAAATAACCGCGAGGAACTCAAACAATATATATTAAATACCCTACAAAATACAGTCAGTAATGCTATCTATATTCAAATGAAAGGAAATATTCAAGGTATTATTGATGAGGTATGTAGTATTATGTTTATTATTATGTATTATTATGTATTATTATTATGTTTATTATGTTTATTATTATGGTTATTATTATTATTATTATGTTTATTATTATTAATATAGATTCTCCAATTCATTCCTACTTCAGTTTTACCTTCTCTCTCTAACTGTATATATATATATATATATATATATACCTATTCATCTATAATGATATCCCCTACCTACAGCGTCTGATCATTCCTCACCCCAGGTCGTCATCGGTTCTCCCGCCTATTCCGACGGGCGATATACTGTTCCCTTCGCATTTCCCACGGGGTATTTTGGTGATTGTCAACAATTCGAGCTTCGTACACATGTGACCTACTCGAAGAGTAAAGACACACGTGATGATTTCTATGATAATTTATTGTCTTTTATTGAGACAGATACAGGGATCCAAGTGAATGCGACATTTGATGATACTTATAGACAAGCATTATATAGTCTGATTGACGATGCCATTCTTAAATGTAATCAAAACTAAAATATAAAGGTATATTATAAATAATTCATCCTCAATATATGTATTCAATCAATCTCCTATTTCATTTACTTCTTATTTTTACTTTTTCTTCTTTCTTTCTCATATTTCTATATATTTTATTTTTATATACTCTTTATCATTTATATCCATTTTGATTTCTTCTTCTTCTTTTTCTTTTCTTTTTTCTACTATTTTGTGCTTTTTATTTTTTGATCTCGTATTGTGTGGTAGTTCAACTTTCTATTATTTTAATAATCATTTTCTTTTATATGTTATGACATTTTTTATATCACTTTAAATATATTCATTTTTTATATGCTTTTTCTTTGTTTGTTTTGATCTTTTTCATATCAGATTTATAAAATTTCTCATTTTCTGTATATAAACAATAGGCTATAATGATTTATATAACAGAATAATGAGGATCTTATTTTTTTATCAGTGCAATTTTTTTCTAAATAATCTATAAAGTCTGTAAACACTAACTGAGCTCAATGAAATGAAACTTCTTTGAACTTTACAAATTCTAAAACCCTTTGAACAAAATATTTTTCAAGTAAAAAAAATAAAAATTGTTTTTCAATAGAATTGCCGTGCAGTAATGAATATTGAAACAAAAGCACAAGAAAATTCTTCTGTTTCGGAGGAAATACTCAAACAGAAAGAGAAGAAACGTTTCCTAATAGAATTAGAATTTGTCATCATGCTCTCATCTGTAGATTATCTTGTTTGTATGCTTTCTATTGTGTTCTACTTTACAGATTTTTAATTTTATATCTCTTAAGGGCTTACAAATGAAGGTTACTTTGACAAACCAGAATTTCTACGATATATTGACTATTTACAATACTGGTCTACACCAGAATATGTTCGATATGTTACATTCCCAGAAGCATTATATTTCTTAAAACAAATTCAAGATCCAGACTTTAGAACTGTATGTATTTATGATTGACATATATATTCAACTATTCTTCATACCTTTTTACATGGGATATGCATTCCTTTTATGCAAATTATTATTTTTATAGTCTCTCAAGGATCCAAATTTTATATTTTTTCTGCGTAATCAGCAGAATTTTCATTGGAGATATTACAAACAAAATGAACAAAAATTATCTTTTGATCCTACGTTAAATAAAAAAGAGGAATCAACAGACGAACCTGTTCAAGTTGTTCTTGTAAATGAATCTCACGATCAATCCATGGAAATACAAGAAAATGGATATATTCCTTCTGATCAGAATTGATTGAATAAAAATAATACTTTTATGATTATTTATTTTTTGATCATTACATTTTTTCTTCTTTTAAATTTTTTTATTTTAATTCATTTTATTCGCTTTATGATATTAAGCAATTCTATATTTATCAAATAGTTCTATTATTAGTTGTTTTGAATACTTCTTCTTTTAAAAGAACTTTTAGGAGAGTATAAAATTTTTATTTGTTTTATGCAATGGAAACAACACAAAGGAAACCAAATATATTAGTTGGTGTATGTGGGAGTGTAGCTGCTGTCAAAGTATATGTATCACATAATTTTAAGATGAATGTACATAGATTCCTGAAATCATTTTATGTCTTTCTGAATTTGCTAATGTATTCTATTTATAAATAATATGTATATAATGATTCATGTGTTATAATATCAAATTTATGATTTTTTTTTTACATTTAGATAAAAGTTTTAATTAGTAAGAGTGCTGAACATTTTTTGGCTTGTTCTAAAGAATATAATCCGTCAGTGTATAATACATTTGAAGAAAAGAAATATGAATTATACTATGATTGTGACGAATGGAATAATTATAATCATGTGAAAAGTGATAAGGTGTTGCATGTCGAAGTACTTTTATATTTTATTAATTAGTAGTTATTATATTCTAAATGTATAACTGTATTTATATTCATTTTTTTTTTAAAGTTAAGAAAATGGGCTGATATATATTTAATATGTCCTTTAACTGCCAATACATTAGCCAAATTATCTACGGGTCTTTGTGATACTCTAATTGTATAATTTTTATATGTTCATATACTATCATTTATAGACTTGTGTTGCTCGTGCTTGGGATTTTTCAAAACCTTTTATAATATGTCTATATATATTTAGTTTTTTTTTTTGTTTTATTATATATATATAATATTTTAGAAAATACATAATATATATATGATCTTTAAATATATAATAAAGAAATAAAAATATTATAAATAAATATTAATATATATATATTATTATGTATATAGATATGTCCTGCTATGAATACATATATGTATGATCATCCTATAACGAAGTCTCAGCTAAATATACTTCATAGTTGGGGTATACAATGTATAGAACCAATATGTAAAGTATTAGCATGTGGAGATCAAGGTAAAGGAGCTTTGGCAACTGTAGATACTATAGTAAAAGTATGTAAACAAAATGTTGTTTATGATGTATCGTAATTACTGAAATGTTTATTAATTTTTTAATTATAAAAATATGTTGTTTTAATTCATTAGTAGATTATTTTCAAGTAGAACAAAACAAAATAATGATTTTTGTTACATATATGGTTTAGAAAACTTTTAATTTTATTCCTATTTACTTCTTAGCAGTAGTATCACGGACAATGGACTTGACAATACCGACAGCAACAGTTTGTCTCATATCTCTGACAGCGAATCTACCAAGAGGAGGATATTCAGTGTAGGATTCAAGAGACATAGGTTTAGAGGGAACCATTTCAGTCATCATAGCCTTACCAGCCTTGACAATATCAGGGTTTTCACGAAGAACCTTACCAGTTCTCTTATCCATTTCAGATAAGATTTTTTCGAACTTACAGGCGATGTGAGCGGTGTGGCAATCGATAACGGGACAATATCCGGCACGAATACCAGAAGGATGAGACATGACAATAACTTGAGCAGTGAAAGAATTGACTTTAGCAGGAGGATCGTTCTTGACATCACCACAAACGTTACCTCTGTGGACATCCTTGACGGAGATGTTCTTTACGTTGAAACCAACGTTATCACCAGGAAGAGCTTGAGCAAGTTGTTCATGATGCATTTCAATAGACTTGACTTCAGAAGTGACACCAACGGGGGCGAAGTAGACAGTCATACCGGGTTTCATGATACCAGTTTCGACTCTACCGACGGGTACTGTACCAATACCACCAATCTTATAGACATCTTGAAGAGGAAGACGAAGAGGCTTATCAGAAGGTCTCTTAGGTTCCTTACAGTTATCAATAGCTTGGATAAGAGTAGGTCCCTTGTACCAAGGCATGTTAGTGGAGGGTTCAAGCATGTTATCACCGTTGAAACCAGAAATAGGAATGAAAGGAATTCTTTCTTCAACCTTGGTGTAACCAACCTTGGTTAAGAAATCAGTCATTTCAGCCTTAATTTCAGAATATCTCTTTTCAGAATATTGGACAGTCTTATCATCCATCTTGTTGATACAGACAATCATTTGCTTGACACCAAGGGTGTTAGCAAGAAGAGCATGTTCACGAGTTTGACCGTTCTTACCGTAACCAGCTTCGAATTCACCAGCACCAGCAGCAATAATAAGAATAGCAAGATCGGCTTGAGAAGTACCGGTAATCATATTCTTGATGAAATCTCTGTGACCAGGGGCATCAATAATAGTACAGGTGTACTTTTCAGTTTGGAATTTCCAAAGGGAAATATCAATGGTAATACCACGTTCTCTTTCAGCCTTCAGTTTATCTAAAACCCAAGCGTACTTGAAGGAACCCTTACCGATATCGTTAGCTTCCTTTTCAAAACGTTCAATGGTTCTCTTATCAATACCACCACAGGCATAAATAAGATGACCAGTGGTAGTAGACTTACCACTATCGACGTGACCAATGACGACAAGATTAATATGAGGTTTTTCCTTACCCATCTATATAAATTATATAATTAATTTTTTTTATTTTCTATCAAAATAATATAGATGCATTTCCAGCATCAACTAGTTATAAAGAACAACTTATATATCAATTATAAGAAAAACATACTGCTATTAACAAAGATACAACAGAAATAAATTATTGCTTTCCAACCACAACTGATTATTCTTCAGACTGGTTGTAAGTGCAACATTTAATCTTATCAATTAATCAAATCTATTGGTAATTTTCAAAATTGACGAACCAAAATACATTATTTTCTAATTCCATCTTTTTTTCTTTGATTAATGTCGACCATTGCTCTCATTCTGGTTTTTTTACTTAGTTCTCGAAGATTATTGGTTCTCATGAATCAACAATATGTGGTTTTTATTAATGTATGGTTTTCGTAAGTGTTTCGCCTTCTTTCTCCAAAATATTTTAGATTATTATCTGGTTGTTTTAATGGTAATGATATATTTTAACCAGTAATTTCGCATCATTTTAGGCATTCATGTTTATAGTCACTTCCAGTTTATTTTTTTGGTTTGGAAAAAAGAGCTAGTATGTAGGAAATACTTATTTTTACCTTAGTTGTTTTTTTATTTCTTTGATTGAGTAAGCAGAAGTTGCTATATATATCATATATCTGTATAATATTGAAAAATTATTGTTTTTTCTAATTAAATAATTTCATAAAATGAGATTCAATGGTTAGATGCATATTTAAAACGTAATTTATGAAGTCAAGTCTATATTTTTAGTAATTTAACTAATAAATTAGAACAAAAAAAAATAAAAAAACTTAAAAACTAATTTTTAAATAGAAAATGAGATATATATATAATCTAAAGCAAGATGCTGATGTGAAAATGAACAGAAAATGGGAAAGTCTATATAAAAAAAATGTTAACGAGGAGTTTGAGACTCAACGACTATTGTAGGAGTATCTAAAGTTGATTTAGGATTAATCTTCGAGTATTTGATATGATTTGATTTGAAAGACAACTTTGTTGCAGCATACAAGAGTGATCCAAGAGAAATAATTGCTGTGCTAGTGATTGTTGCTTTATGAAGAGGTGAATGAAAGATATAAGATCCTAAGACTGTCTATAATCAATGATACATAATAATGTTAAATATTATGGTATATAAATGTACTTGAACACAGTTTTTCATAATGCCACTTACATTATGAGTTAACGATGAAGTTAGTTTGATTTGTAGGAATGTTGAGAAAGAAACAAGGCATCCCAATACTCCTGCTATAAAAATTAAAATGTTAATTATATATATATTATTTGATAGATTAATTTTTAAAAGTATTGACTTTTTATTTTAAATAAAATAGAGATCTATATATATTTTAGATAATTACATAAAAATAGAATTGATGTTATTTTGAGGGATATATTTTCATATAAGAAAAATGGAAATATATTCTCTTTCATGATCTATAACAAAATAAATTAGTTAAATATATTTTATCTAATATATAATGCATTATAATAAATATATAATGTATTATAATAAATATATAATGTATTATAATAAATATATAATGTATTATAATAAATATATAATGTTTTATAATAAATATATAATGTTTTATAATAAATATATAATGTTTTATATGTTTAAGGTTAAAAATGAATACATATATATATATATATATACAAGACTCCCTATGGGAAGTAATAAACACGATTCGAAATGTAAATCTAAAAGAATAGTAATAGTACTAATATTGGTTTTCTGTTGATATTGTTTGATATATATAGTATAGAGAGATCCGAAAATGCTACTTAAAAGACCATAAAGAATGCCATAGATAGATATATCATTCTCTTTCTTTATACCATAAAAGTATCTAAAGGTTTATATATATATAATTATTCTTTTTATTATTATAATTATAAAAAATAGAATAATAACTGTCAAAAATAGCAAAAAGAAAGTTACACTATTTATATATAGCAACAATAATATACCCTGATAATATAATAATACAGGAAAGTAGTGTTTTCCAAGGTGTTTTTTCATGTAATAATATATATCTATATACATGAGAATTGAATGGAGAGATCAATAATGTATTTAATACAGAAAGAAAGGAATCATAGGTAAACTGAGACTTCGTACAATCTGATAATATGTGATTGGAATTGATTTTAAACATAAATTAGAAAACAATAGCATGAGTACAAAGGATAAACTCAATGGGAAAACATTTACTAATCGAAATAAAGTTTTTCTAACGGAAACAAAAAAAAATTAAAACATTCATTAATAACAAAAGAAAAAGTCTATAATATACTGAAAAGATAATGATTTTTCATTATACACCCTGTTATAAACTCTTTTAACAAGGAAAAATAGTAAAGCTGAAATACCTGTTTGAATAAAAGTGACAAATAAAGGAGCTTTATTAATATAAGAAGTACAAGAATAGACCCATCTTTAAAAAAATTAATCAATAATATAAATATATCGCATACTTATTGGCGAATATTGAAGATATAGATATACACCAATAAAAGAGAATAGCTCCTATTATTTTAAGCAGTTGATTACAATCGTAGATCATTTACTCGAAGAATTTTTCATGTATTAAATGATCAATCAAAAGAGTGCAAGCTATTTCATCAATGAAATACACTGATATAAAAGAATAATCCTTGATGAAACACGAATTGAAGAAAGGATATAGATAATAATCAAGGATCCTTGTAGATTTCATCATAGTTTTGTTTGTTCATCATGAACTCGGAAGTATTTGAAGTGAAATAAAAAGTTATATGACATTCACATCATATACTTAATTAAAAAAATACCTAAAAATATATGCATATGACTTAACATCGATAATGACATGCAAAAGAAAATATAGATTGAATAATCTTTAAATATAAAGAAGGTTGTTTTTTAAAAGCAGAAAATGAAAAGTTGTTCGTTGTTTTCGTTATAAAAAATCAACAATTCTTTATTTTTTGCCTTTCCTTTTAATTTTTTATTATTTTTTAAAAATTTCATTGATTTCTTTGGTATGATTTACTAAGTGATTATGAAAGATTCATCAACAATGGAAAACAACAACAAATCACAAAAAGTATTTTCATCTCCTACTTTGAAAGATACTGAAGAACCCTATCTCTATGAACCAAGCAGTCTCAGTTCTATTTTTGATGTATTCATATGTATTAACTTTCTTTATTTACATTAGAATTCAAGTCTTGTTGAGGAGGAAACTATGCCTTCTTCTCTTCAAGGTGTTCCTATCCAGGGATTATTTACACAAGTTATTACTGGTATTTAGTCTTATTATATTTTACTATTCTTGAATTTATTTTTTTTGAATAGGTCGATCAGATAGTCGAAAACAAGCAAGATTATATGAGAATAATGAGGAATCTGAAAATCAAATTACTGAAACTAATCCCGTATTTAAAATAAAAACATTTACTTTTTCTATCTTTAGCCTATAAATGAGGATTCACCATCAGAAAATGATGCCTATCCAACTGATGATAGTATTGTATTTTTTTATGAATTATGAATATATTTTAAATGTTACTCTTTACTTTATATTTATCTTTAGTTAAATCCAGAACTTCATCATTCTCAGAGTTCTATGAGTGAAGAAGAAAAAAGTTTTATGAATTTAGTATTAAGTCAGAGATCTAATGAACATAATAGTTCTGATTATAAATTATCTTCTGTTTCTTCTGTTTCTATTCCTAATGAGCGTCTTATTACTCTTCCTCAAGATGAATTACCTCAAGTTGATGACCCTTCGTGGTTTGAACAATCAGATTCGAATTCTGAAGATTCTACTCGAGTAAAACATTCCTATAAAGAGACTAGTATTCCTTTATCTTCATCTTCTCATTCGTTTGATGAAGATCTATTGAAAACATTTATTAAAGATTCTTCAAATAGTTCTCATAGTACCGATAATGAAGAAGAAGATCCTTGGAGTGATCTTGAGATCTATTGTTCTAAATCAGAAGATAGTGCTTATGATGATAGTGGATATATTGATATTGAATATCTTATTTCTCATCCAAGTGATGCATTCTCTAGTATTAGTGGAAGTGTCTCCTTAGGCACACGCCAAAGTGTATTATCTATAAAAGAATCAGAAGGCACTACAGATCCTTCTAATGGCATTAATAATAATAATGGTATTAATAATAATGGTATTAATAATAATGGTATTAATAATAATAATGGTATTAATAATAATAATGGTATTAATAATAATAGTGATAGTATTAATCCTTCTAATGCTTCTAATCCTGTTCCTTCTAATGGTATGTCTAATTCTTCAATAAATCAAGGAACAACAGATTCACATAACTCATTGAAATGTATTACTCTATTATATACTCATATGCTGTTTTATATAATGTTTCTATTGCCTTTATTATATAATACTTTTAATTTATATATATATATATGTTTTTGTTTAATTTTTCGTATCTATTAGTTTTATTCTTAAATCAGTGTTTATATTAATATTATTTATATAATATAAATAATATAAATAATATGAATAATATAAATAATATAAATAATATAAATAATATAAATAACCTATATAACCTATATAGATAGTCCATGTTTAACTCCTATTCCCTCCCCTCATTTAAAGCCTCTTCCTTGTATATCTCCATTTCATTCCGAATCGGAACATAATTCTTCGATTTCTGAAGTCTCTGATTCTGACGATAGTATTATCCGATTCTCTCAGCGTATCAGTCGTCAACTCTCTATTGCTTCAAGTTATACTTCTTCTTCTCTTCCTTCTCCTCATCATGCTAAATACTCGCCTTCTAAAGGAAATACACCTCATTGTATTTCTAATACATCGACTTCACCTGTATTAAATGAGGCTATATATTCAAATGAACATACACATTATAATGAAGATGATGAAGACTTCGTTGATATCCATTCAAAACTAACTCATTCTAAGGATATAAACGCTTCAACTGTAGACAATCAAACTATATATTTAGATGATTCTTCTAGTAACACAAATCATTCTCTTTTAAATACTTCAGAAACATTATATAATGACTCCATAATGGAACAAAATGAACGAAATAGACAACAATTCGCGCGATCTCTTTATACACCACTTTCTTCCACTATTCCTACTACTACTACCCATGCTTCTATTCCTCCTCCTCCTCCTTCTTCCTCTTCTATACATAATATATCCCTTCAAAAGAATATCAATTCAACATCTCAGTCTTCCTCAGAAAGGTATATATATATAAATAGTTTATGGTCGTTTTAATTAATTATTTTATTCATTATCTTTTATTATCTTTTTTGAGTTTATTATCATTCATCATCTTCTCATTTCTTTTTCTTTTTATATTAATCACTTTCTCATTTTTATATTTGACTCTATATATATATATATATATATTGCCAATTTCTCTTAGTTCTAGTCCTATTAAATCCAAAAAGTCTATTCCTCGAATTCTTTTGGATTCAGATTCTTCTTGTGATTCTTCAGTACCTCAGGGTCATATGATAACATCTCTACAACAAAAACTAGCTGCATTCTCTCCTATATTTCGAAATCCTTCTACAATTCCCTCTTCTTCTTCTTCAATGTATAAATCTTCATCTTTCTTTTCTTCTTCAAATAATATATCAAAGAATATATCAAAGAATATATCAAATAATATATCAAATAATATATCAAAAGTGAATACAATGAATATACAAAAGAAGAGTCCACATTCTTATTCTTATTCTACATTTGATTTCAATCTTCCCTATCATCAAGAATCACCAAAACAAAATGATATGTATAAACAATCTATTCAAAATTCTATTTCCTCATCTATACATAAATCTTCACCTTCTTCTTCTTCTTCTTCTACTTCTCCTTCAATAATTACAAATCATATTTCTTCTTCTAAGAATATCTATTATAAACCTTCTATTTCTACTATTCCTTCATCATCATCATCATCTTCTCCTTCTCCTTCACTTCCTCGCTCTAATATTCATGAACATAATACTTCTAGCTCTATTACATCTCTTTATAAACAACCTACGAACACATTCTCTATACTTCATGAACCTTATTCTATGTCTCAACTCTATCATCCTTTGGAACAATCCAAATTACCTACATCTCTCCCTCAAATCCCTCAAATCCCTCAAAATTCTTCTTCTTCTGTTGCTCATAAACGATCGGATGCTTCTGTAACTCCATTAAAGAATGAACGACAAAAGAAATTGAAAGAGAATAGTGATGATAGTATGATTTTGATGAAAGTAACTCGTCATCATTTGATTCTCTCGAGTTCGGAAAGTGAAGTAGAAGAAGAAGAAACTGAAGAGAATACTCATACTAATAGTAATAATAATATACAGACTATGAATGACAATATAAATAGAAATACTTCTCAAGATAAGAATACTACTGCTCCTAGAAATATGAATAATAATATAAATATAGATACTTATAAAAATACTAATTTGAACGTTAATCAAAACAATAATAAGAAACTTCAAAATTTCTCTCCTATTTTATCTTCTTCAAAGACTCAAATTATTCAAGAAAATACTGTTACTTCTTCTTCTTCTTCTAATACTTCTAAACCTAATTCCCTTCAAAACACGTCTTTATCTCCTAAAAAAACAAAGAGGGCTTCTATTTCTATAGATATTGACTTAACTAATGAGAAAGAAGTTCTGTCCGATAGTATTATTACTATAACTGAAACAGATACATCTATTTCTTATAGTGAAGATCGAGCAAATCTATCTACTGTAGGTAGATATTCACATATAGAACCCCAAAACTCATTTATTTTCTTATCCAGTTCTTCAACGAATTCAACTCCTTTTCCTTCTCCTCATAAATATACTACTACTACTACTCCTAAATATATAACTAGCCCAAATCCTATACATAATAATAATACTAATAATAATATACTTCTATCTCCTTCATTAGATTGTTCTCCTAAGAAAATATTACCTCAATCAACTCTTATTTCTAGTAATATATTACATGGAAATACATATTCAAATCGTAATTCGAATGCTTCTATTCCTGAAGAAGATCTCTTTGATCCTAGTCCTGTTCATATGTATTCTACTCTTAATAATAGTGAGTTATGGAATGAAGAAAATGTAGTCCTTCAAAGTCCAAAGAAATATAATCATATACATACAAAGGATATTATACCCGATTCAGAACAGATTCATACTCATAATAAAAACACAGATCTATCAAGTACTCCTAAAAATAACTCTAATCAATCGAACTTTAATTGTATATATATATATAAATCATTTAACATTACCAAAAACCTCACTTATAATATATAATTTTACTATTATATGTATATGAAAATTATATAATATATATTCTTTTATTATGAACAAGTTATAAATAATTATAATATTTCGTGTGATACTATTTTTTACTTTTTATTTCTATAGTTGTAGCAAAAGATATTGTATTTGAAAATAAAAATAGTAGAGATAAAGTTACAAGAACTACATTCAATACGTTTAATAAAATTGTTTTTCAGAATAAATTGCCTTCTTTAGATATAAAATGGAATAAAAATCTCAGAACAACTGCAGGAACAACTCATATGTGGAAAAATGGAAATAATCTCTTCGCTAGAATAGAACTAAGTGAAAAGGTATGTACCTCTGAATATCGTATGAAACATACATTACTCCATGAAATGTGTCATGCAGCTGTTTGGATAATAAATGGAAAGGCAGGAGGTCATGGAGAAGATTTCAAACAATGGGGATCTATTGCTACTGCCAAATTCCCTGATTATGCTGTAACTACAAAACATTCATTTAAAATATTTTATAAATGGCAATGGAAATGTACAAATCCTAAATGTGGCCATATTTTTGGCAGACACTCCAATAGTATTAATGTGGATAAACAAGTAAATATATATATGTTTTATTATTTTTTTTTGAAATTTTTAAAATTATATATATTCTATGTATGTGTGTTATTCTACGTGCATAAATTATTTAATATTTTTTAGGTTTGTGGATATTGTCATTCAAAACTAGAGTTTTTGGGTAAGTTTAAGCAGGATGGTACTCAAAATTCGTTGCGCCAACCTAGTGAGTATGCAAAATTCGTGAAAGAACATTATCGTGAAGTGGCTAGTGAATTAAAAGCTCAAAATGCTAAGAAGGAAGACATCTTACGAGAGGTTGGTAGAAGATGGAAGATCCAACACAGCATAAAGGCAAGTTCAGAAGCTGCAACTAAAAATAAATAACCTTTTAAAAATATATAATTTTTCTTTTTTCTTTTTATAATTATGATTAACCTTTTATTTATTGGGTCTTTTGTGTATTTTTCCATGAAACTGTCTTGTTGTTCCGCCTTTGTTTTTCATATTTTTGCACTCCGTAATCTAAAAATAATAGAAAAATTCTTATTTGATACAATTTTTATAATAAAAAAAATCAAAGAAATAGAGGATGGTTCTAACGTGCTCCTTTTGTAGACTATTTTTTTTATGGTTTATTCAGACCTTTAAGAGTTAATTTTGTGTGCCCTTTCTACTATATAATTAGAATGCCTGTATTTATTTGATATATTTTTTGATTTCTCTTGATGATTCTATGATTTATGAAACTGACTTATTCATAATATTTAATCAATTATCTATTCATCATTATCAAGTTGTTGGCCGTCTTCATCCTACTAACGGAGAAGAAACTCCCATCTACAGAATGCGTTTATTCGCACCAAACCCCGTTACTGCTAAGTCCCGATATTGGTATTTCTTAGCTAACCTTCACAAGCTGAAGAGAGCTTCCGGTGAAATTCTTGCCGTTAATGAAATATAATAATATATCATATTTTATTAATAGATTCTATAATTTTTATTGCCTTTTTATGTGTCATTTTTTTTTAATTGTAACATTTAAATAATGAATTGAATTTTATGTCAATGAAAGGATTATCTATACTAACTTATATCTCAACATCCCTAAATATTTTTTTACCTATATTATTTTAGATTAGAGAAAGAAACACCCAAGTCAAGACCTATGGTATTTGGTTAAGATATAACTCTCGTTCTGGTACTCACAATATGTACAAAGAATTCCGTGATACCACCCTTCTTGGTGCTGTCAAGAATCTTTATGCTGATATGGCTGGTAGACATCGTGCTCGTGACCGATCTATTCAAATCATCCGTACTGCCATCATCCCTGCTGGTGAATCTCGTAGAGCTCATAATCATCTTTATGAAGTATATATATAATAGATATTATAGAATATTTTTTTATTGAGTTAATATATATTATTTTTAATGCTTATACTATTTGATATATATTATAATATACATATTATTACAAAGCAATACTTGTTATGATTATTTATATAAATATTATCATTTAATGTTGAGTTCCTCTATTATTTGGGTTTAACTATATATATATATATATTTATTTTTAATCTTTTTAGCATCAAAATCCTAAGTTCGCTCTTCCTCACCGTATCTTCCGTGCTGGTAACAAGAAGTATCGTTTTGTTTAATATATTTAATATTGATGTCTTTTAAAAATATATTTTAAATACTTTATTGTTTATGAAAATTATATTATATATATAAATAAATTGTATCTTATTCTTATTTCCCTTATAGGTATCGTACTACTTTCCTTGCTGATAGACCTACCACTTTCTTTGGTTAAATAACAAGTTGACAGTTGAACATAGGCACACTCCTTTTTTTTTTGTTTTGTACAATACATTTTTTTTTTAAATATTAAAAAGTCACAACTTTATGATTATAAAATATTTGATACGAAAAGATATTGTTTTTATGTTTTTAAAAGATATATATAATTGTTTTTTTATAATATAAATATAATTATAAAATAGTATATGATATACAAAACAGATGATGAATGTAGAATAACTATTTTTAAATATGTAGAATGGAAAAGTGATTATTATGACAAAGAGATATATGATCAGGAGAGGTAGAAGACCAATAGACATGATTGATTTCTTGTTTTGTATGATAAGATAATATGGGTGCTAAAAGATATAGATAAATGAGATTTATATAAATAGATAATATAAAAATAAATACATCCACTGACTGGTGATTGATCTTGAATATCCCATATATAGCACTAGAAGTATATATAGATGAATATATGATATATATAATATATATATATATAAAGAGATCATAATGAATAGAATCAATAGAGATTATATACATTGGAGTCATCCCCTCCTGACACAAGATACTTTTGTGATTGTGGTGCCCAGTCAATGCTATTTATACATCCGCCGTGTCCATCAAGAAAACATAACGGAGAAAGCGGCTTTCTAATAGAGAACCGTTGATAGAGATAATATGAAATATATATGATAATCATATATATAATATTAATAATAATAAAACAGATAATAATAATAAAACATATATAATAATAATAAAACATATATAATAAATCATATATAATAATAAAACATATAATAATAATAAAACATATAATATTAATAAAACATATATAATAATAATAAAACATATAATAATAATAATAAAATATATATAATATTAATAAAACATATATAATAATAATAAAACATATAATAATAATAATAAAACATATATAATATAAAAACAATATATAGTAAAAAGATAAAATAGAGACTTTATCTTATAGATATAGAATACCTGATATCCACAAGAATAATGCGAGGACTGTCAAGTTGAATGGCTGCAATGATATTACTATTTTGTTCATTCCAGGATAATCTTAACAGTGGTGTCATACTGGTACTTTCATAGATTACATTACAATGTTGAAGTGACCTAGGAAATATAAAATAATAGAATGAATGAATATAGTATTATCAAAATAATAAGAAATAAGAAAAGGACGAAACAACAATAATATAATGCTCAATCAATATATTAGGAATGTGAATATGTATTTTAAAAAGATATGAAATCGAAAAGTGAAGAAAAGAATCAATAAATAGTATATATTCATGATTAGAAACAAAACAAATAACAATAAAACACATAGTATTGCTATGTAATATTTTATTTGTTTATATATATATATATATATATATATACCTTAGATCGAATAATCTCATGGTTCCATCTCCACCTACTGTTGCAAATAAATCCTGGTTCTGAGGAGAAAATGAAATATCATATACCTCTTTATCATGGGCCACTAAGTGAAACTTGACTTTATTTGACTAAATTATAGAATATTCATATGAATAGATATTGTGATGAAAATAGTAAATAATAATAATAATAATTTGATTAATAATAATAATAATAATTTGGTTAATAATAATAATAATTTGGTTAATAATAATAAACATAATAATAATAATAATAAATATAATAATAATAATAATAATAATCAAAAATAAACAAATTATACATTAATATCCCAAAATGTACATGTCGTATCAATAGAACATGTACCAATTAAATTTTCATCAATTGTGTTCCAATCAAAGGAGGTAATTGGAGCCAAACTGTCTTTAGAATGAAACTAAAAGAAATTTAAATAAGTCATATAAAAAAAACAAAATATTTTTTCACAAAACAAATTATGAAAAAAATATGAATAGCAATGAAAATAATTACAACATCAAAAACCATAGGATCATGAACTCCATCATTTTGATCATTAAATTCATATAATCGAAGAATATCGCTCGATGTAGCAATAACATTTTTTTTCTCTGATGTTTTATTTGGTTTCCACATAATCTTCGTTGCTGGATAAGGATGGTCTATTGAAAACAACGATGTAACTTTTGATTGCGTTTCATTGACATCCAAAAACTATAAACAACATACATACAAATATGTATATAAGAGGATTATATATATATTTAAATGATGTTCAAGATAATAAGGAATACTTCAATTTTATTTGCTGCTTTTTCTATATAACTCGATATAGCGACAACACTAGAGTCTTTTGTAGGATTATAAGAACTCCAACAAGAAGAAGAAATTGTCCATGAGGAATCGTATGTAATTGGAGTCTTAGCTCTATTAGAACTTTTCATTTGTATGCAAATATCTATGATTTATATCAAAACTAACATATAACAAAATTAATCTCTGCTGCTATTTCAGCAGAATTACTACTTAAAATTTATATTATTTATTTTCACTGTTATGTAGTTTAATTTCTGTTTTATTTGTATTTCTCACAGGAAACTGTTTTCTCTTCTTTTCATTGCTAGTGTTTTATTAATTATTTTATAGATGATTCTGAATTCTATGGAATAATTCACATGAATCAAAAATTACATGTAGCGCTTCTAATAGAAAAAAAAAATAATATAAAACAACAATTCATTACATTTTGTTTTACATTGATTATTTAGAAAAAACGTCAGTATAAGTTAAAGCAAAGACTACAATCAATATATAAATATAAATATATTCAAAATTGGCAACTTCATAAAAAAAAAATTAAGCTTATCGATATTTACGTTCATTTCTATTAATAATAAGTAATAATACAATATTGTATTAAAACATGAATAGTTCACAAAGTTTCTACGAACGGTAGAAAAAAAATATATATAATTGTATTGTTTTCTATTGAATAGACTTATAGGCTAGAGATATTGAATCTATATAATATTAAATCACAATATTTTAATGTCTTCGAAATTGGCGCTAGTAATTTGATGTGAAGATGGTCACCCATTCTAGTTTTTTATATACTACCTAAGACTTAAACGTTCTAATACAATCATCTTTAATAGATATTTGAAAAATCTCTAGTAACTCATAACGAAAAATACAAAATAACTGAATCAAGCCAGTTCGTAGTTTTGTTACCAAAAGACGAAGACGAAACTCTCTCTGATTATCACGGTTATCTCTATAAAACCACTGAAATAATTATTTTTATCATTTTACTGACTTCAGTTTTTTGGAGATCAAAAATGAAAAATAAAATCAACTTTTCATTCATAGACATGAAGTGCTTTTTTTAGTTATTCGAATAATGAAAGAATCATTTGTTCTAGAAGCATTTATGATCAAATGTGTTGTTTGATTGGATAATTCATTATTGTTCCAGTAAATAGGAAGAACCGTGGGAAAACTCAATTATTATGTAGAATTTATTGGATAATTTCAAGTCAATAAACACCATTATCGTGTTTTTAGTGGAGATCCATTTGTTAAACCACTTCGATTTCTAAAACCCAAAAGAAAATTTGTAGTCATCTTTAGAAAAAAAATCAAGTTTATCACTTCAAGTTCATCATTTTTTATTATTTTTTATTTCAAATTATCGTTATTTATTTTTATTTGAAAGAAATTATTTTTTATCATGTCTCCTGTTTATTGCAAAACTGAAGGATGTTCTTTCTATGGTTCTCCTGAACAGAATAACCTATGCTCAAAATGTTACAAAGAATTATTAGAAAAACAAAAACTTATGAAAGAAGAAGAACAAGTAACTCCTATACCTGAAGAACCTGTAAAAACACATAAGAAGAAGTCAAAGAGATGTGCTAAAGAGGGTTGTGGTCGTAAACTAGGTTTTTGTGAAGGAACTGAATGTCGTTGTGGTGGTATTTTCTGCAATCTTCATAGAGCAGCTCAAGATCACAATTGTACATTTGAATGGAGAGACAATCAGACATCTTTACTAACACAAAAGAATCCTGTAATTGCTTCTAAAGTTACTTTTTAAGTTTAACTATTATTTTATTATTATTCTATATATTTTCTTTTGTTTTTCTACTTTTTGATTTTTCGTAATGTTATTCATATTATGATGACGAATTTTTCTTTTCTCTTTTTGGGTATATTTTTTTAAACAAATAAATATTTGTTCTAAAGTGTTTCGTTTACTGTTTTTATTTTTTATTTAATTTTTATACTCTGCGAACAATTGTAACTAAGTTATGAATACATTGAACACATATAGATTGAATAAATATATGTAAATATTAATAAAAAAATGGAAAAAGAAAAGGAAAAGTAATTAAAAGAGAAAAAGAAGGATTTAAATAAAGTTATTTTTAGAATACAAGACTATTTTCTAATTATCCAGAGATGTGTCATATATTCTAGATATATAAATAGTAAATATAATAAATATGTAAATACATAAAGAATTTTGTATATATATACATGAAATAATGTTTTGTTCCATCATCATTCTTTACAGTATAATGAATTGAAGGTGTTTGAAGTAAATAATTAACAGCCTATATAAGTTGAAATATAATAATAAATATAATAAATATATTAAAAAAAAAAAAAAAAAAAAATAATAATAATAATAATAATAATAATAATAATAATAATAATAATAATAATAATAATAATAATAATAATAATAATAATAATAATAATAATAATAATAATTTTGTTAATAATAATAATAATAATAATAATAATAATAATAATAATAATAATAATAATAATAATAAGAGTATACTTGTGTCCAAACTTGATCTATATAGGGAATACATTCGATAGAATCATTTAGTTGTTCTCGAAGCATATCTATATCAACAACATTGTTCATTGTCATATTCTCGTCAGTAGATATACTTAATATTGTATCCAATAATAATGTATATACATATTTAATCTACAGATAATATGAATAATAATTAATATAAATAAATATATAAAAATATTATAAATTAAAAAAAAATTATAAGATTATCTATAAAAAATATAAGTATAAATAAAATAATATATACATTTTTTCTATATGTGATATACATATTAAGTCCTTTTCTGTTAAGAATGAATACTATAAATATAAGTAATATTGCCATGAATGTGATTCTATTATAATATAAATAGAGTATTATTTGTTCTCTATAACTCAAAAGTGCTTCTTCTTCAGGTACAGATATTATATATATAGAGTTCTCTTGTTGTTTCATATATACAGATGACTTTAACGTATTTATTATAGCGCTATACGACTCTTCGAAAGAAGTACTATTTAGTGAGTAATATCTATATATATAACAAAAATTAATATAAGTCTATATTATACGTAGGTTAGAATTAATATATATATATATATATATATATATCAAATTAATAAAAAAGATTTAATAAAAATAACTATTAAAATAATATATATATACTTCGAGAGTGTTTTATTAATATATAAATCTGATAAAATAGACTCTGATGAGTGACCAAATAGAATTCTTTCGAACTTCTGATGACCGGCTGAAAACCTATATCATAATCATTATATAATTATATATATATACCGTAAATATGTAAGCACTTGTTGATAGGGTTGATATATTTTTTCAGACACATACTATATATATATATATAAATAAAATAAAATAACTATATCAAATTATACAGGTTCTAGAAGACATTTTCCATATTGATATGAATATCCAGGATCACAAATACATAACAATGTTGTACATTTACCATAAAGAGGACATGGTTCACAATCTATAATAAAAACTATAGTTTCTGTCTTTATTTCGAGTGAATAGACACTTACATGCAGATACACGACTATTACAGTAAATATGACTTGGATAGAAAATAATAAAACCATAGGATGCCAATACAATCAGAAGAATTAATAAAATACGGACAAAATTTCTAAAATTTTGAATACATTATAGATAATGAAAGAAATATATTATAATTCTGAGTTATACTTATCAGATACAACATATACCTGTCACAGAAATGTCCATAATGAGATTTCTCCTTGGTAAGATATGGTAAATGGACTAAATTATTATATCAATCAGATTAAATCAACTAGAATTGTATGAAAGAATATATACGTGTATTAATAAAGGATTGTGCAAACATACTAAATGTTTAATTATGAAATAAGAATGAAAAAAAGAAAACACAAAAATTTTCTTATTGATAGCAAATAAGAATTGCTGGCAAAGTACAATTTCATTGTTCCACGGATATCTCAATATTTGCTGTGCATTTCCGAAAATCCCGTGAAACAAAGTATCTTCCTAAATCATTTTTTCTTTGTTTTATCCTTTTTGAATTGTCATGGAAATATCTGAAACCTCACTGATTGTTTTACAAAAAATTTAAAAATAGAAAACAGTTTAAAAAAAGTACTAATTCACATTATCTTTTAGTCTTTTTATTGTGTAAGAATGTATCAGTCTAATAAACAGAAGACTTACAGAAATACAGACGCTTTACAAACGGGTACTATTCGTGGTCGTGAAAAGAATCAATTAGCAACTCTCTCACATACTTCCTTAGAATCGTATGCTATTAACAGTAAATTTTCTATCATTATGAATAACATATAGACTACCACCGGAACAAGCCGTTCTATGCCCTTATGGTGTTGATGAAAATGATTGGATTTCTATTCATGGTATTTGAATGAAAATAAATCGAATTTATATTGATTCGTATCTATCTTTAGTTTATGAGTTTTACAAAGATTTAAATTGGGTGTATGCTGTCATTATGGACGACTGTACAACTGAAAAATGTCCTACTATGAGTGCTGGAAAAGCGTATATATCTAAATTAGTGACGTTTATATGCATATATTGTCTAGTTACGAATATCTTTGGGCTGATCGAGAACATAATATTAAACCTACTCATTTATCTGCTCATGAATATGTGGATAAATTATTTGATTGGGTAGAACGACAAATGTATGATACTACCTTATTTCCTGTTAGCGATCGTATATATTATTATATATATTATTTTTTTCATAACTATGTGTAATATATATATATTTTTTTAAAGAAATTTTTTTGATTATTTATGGGAATATAAGGTTTATCATTTTATTTTTAGATATGTAGTGTTGTCTATATATATATAAGTGATATATTTAATGTTCTATATAATATATATATATATATTATGTATTTTACTTTGTTTTATATATAAATTATCTAATTATGTTATTTCTGTATGTTATGTGATATATATATATATAGAAGATACATACCCTCCTGATTTCCTTAAGAAGGTTCAAGGGATATTTAAACGACTTTTTAGAGTCTATGGACATGTGTATTATAAGTATATATATATATATTATTTTTATTATACTTTTTTTTTTATCATACTTATTCTTTATATATAATATAGTATAGTATAATATACATTTTTTCTATATATAGTCACTTTACTTTAATTGAACTCGCTCATTTCACAAATACATTCATCAATTGTTTCCGTCATTTTGTTTATTTTGTAAGTGCTTATCATCTTATTGATTCTATGGACCTTAAACCTTGCTATACACTTATTATGAGACAATGCCCAAACTCAGTTGGTATATATATATATATATATAATATATTACTTAATAGAATTATGATTATAATTATAATTATAATGATATTTATAATTATAATTATAATTATAATTATAACTATAACTATAACTATAACTATAACTATAACTATAACTATAACTATAACTATAACTATAATTATAACTATAACTATAACTATAACTATAACTATAACTATAACTATAACAATATAAGCTATTTCTACTATATAGCATTTAAGGAGTTAGCTAAAGAGGAACAGATTCCTGGTACAGTAACTGACATGTCTGTTGCTTACCCTAATGCTGGTCCATGCGCTAACTCTATTCCTTATCCTCCAGAGAGTCTACGCCATGATGCTCCTATTGTTCCCTCGCCCTATAAGATAGAACACCAATTACAGCAATTACCCCCTATTCAAGTAGTCCCTCAACCTGTACCCTTTATTTCACAAGCACAAGTGATTGCTGTCAAGCCATCACAACTTCCCTCCCCTACCTTCAACGTCTCTTCACAAGGACAATCCTCACTATATACCGAGGCTGTTGCCGAAGAGAAAGAGGTACCAAATCCTGCTGTTGATCTTCCCATTATTGATTCTATTGTTACGAATGAAGAAAACACACATTCTTCTATTATTCAAGCTCCTATCTCTCCTTATCCTGACGTTACATTACCGAGCACAATCCCTAGTAATGTAACGCCTGAGGGACCGAAGAATCTTGAAGATATTGTAGACAGTGTTGTTCAAGATAAGCCGTTAGAACCGATTATTCCCCTCCATCCTGTTCCCGCGGAAGTTGAAATGATTGATATCAGTAATACTGCTGTTCAAGCACATCTAGAAGAAAAACAAAGTAATTTATATAGTATTATTATTATATATTATATTATATACTATTATGTTATATTATATTATATACTATTATATTATATACTATTATATACTATTATATTAAATTATATTATATTAAATTATATTATATACTATTATGTTATATACTATTATGTTATATTATGTTATATACTATTATATACTATTATATTACATTATATACTATTATATATATAGAACAAGAAAAAGCAGCCAGTTCCAAGAAACAAGATCAAGGTCAAGATCTGCCTTCTCATAAATCATGTGTATATATATATATACATATATTTTATACATTTAATATCTACATATTTATATATATATATGTTTTCTTCATAGTATAGCTATGTATTCTCTTATCTATATTCTACTTTTCTCTTATATATATATAGTGTTGTTCCATCATGTAATCTTCTTTTGCGTATTAAATCATTATCATTATATTATGTTTTATTTTTATAGTTCTTTTTGTCTCTTGTATTAGTATTAAATATATATATATATATACATTTGTTAGCTAATTTATTTATTGCCTTATATATTTATCAACACAAATACTATTGCCTATACCTATCGTTATATATATAATATAATATAATATTTTTATTTGGTTCTTGTATTAGCTATTCAATGTATTTTTTTTTTGCATTTTATTTACTCTATTTAATATAATTTTATTTTATTCTAGTCTATTTCTTTGTTTATTTTATTCTTTCTATTCATTGTATTAAATTCAGCTGTTTTGTTCTTTTTATCCTTATATATATAATAAACAATGTATAGGAACAAATGCAATATATATATATATGTATGTCAATAAAGATCATCTTTTAATGACTGATAATAGGGATATAAACTTTTATAAATTAATTCCCACGGAAAACTTGTATTTGCTAATCGACGAATATGATGTAAAAGTGATTCACATTTATTAATATCGTGTTCTACACAAACATCAAGGATATCCTACATATATTAAATCATAGATATACTATTATATAAGAAATAGATATATAAGAAAAATTAAACACAAAAAGTATATATATATACTTTTATATGGAATAAAAGTGCTTCGTTTGGATTTTGTTCATCGATATATGTAAAGATACTCTGCAGAGAAATGGCGGGAGAAATGGCGGGAGAAATAACTGGACTTTTAGAAGGAGACAAAGCTATATATATATATATATATATATATATATATATATATATATATATATATATCAAAATGAATTGTATTTAATAAGTATATAAATATAAGTATATATGTAGATATATACAGTAAGTAAGATCAATGGCTGATTGTTGAGATGGAATAGTATTCTTATTGTGTTCAACCGAAGAAACCATAGTTTTCTGTATAGTGGGTAAGGATTGTATGTGATAAAAAGATTGTATTTCCTTCTGTAATTCTAATGGAAGTTCGTTTAAAACGGATATATCGATATCCTGAAATGCAGGAAGAAGACTAGAAGGGAGTTCTATATGGATAGGTTGTATATATATAATATTTAATCAGTATATACTACATATATATATATACGTTTAACAGAAGGAGATCGAATAGATGATTTGATTGGTGAATTTATTTTTGGTGTTGATAAAAACTGTTTAATTGTGTTTCGACTGTTTTCATAATGAGGTGTTTTCATTCGTTTGCTATCACCACTTTTCCTTGAATTAGAATTTCTATTGGGTGATTTGACACTACTTTTATTCTGATTGTTTTTTATAGAGGAGCTAAACGAGGGAGGTGTGACAAGTGAACTAAATAGATTAGAACTGTTCGTTGTTGATTGCATAAATATTTTTATAGATGGAATTCCCGTGGGAGAGCCAACTTTTGGAGGGGATGAAAGAGTGATTTCCCGTGGGGATTTATCTATTGTGTTCTTTGTTGTAGTTGTATCATCATCATTAATTTTGTTTTCTTTATTAACCATATTTGTGTCACATATATATTTAAAAAGGCTGTTGTTATCACTCTATATATATATATATAAATACATAAAAGATAGGATTTACAATAACTGGTTTCAGATCTTTCAAATAGATACCAACCCCCCTGACATCCTCATAAGTCACGTGCATCTGGTGGTATAACCCTAACGCGGCATTATGAATGGCGGGAACTTTATATATATGATCACATTCTACAGCCTTTCTATATATATATATATATATGTATGTATATATATATATAAATATACGTTACTATAGTAACAGGACCATGACCCATATACTTATACTATATATAAATATATAACTATATATATATAATAATTACTTGATAATTGGGTACAATTCGTCGTTTGTATAATTTTAAAGTGATATGATTGGCTGATTTATGAATATTCCCAAGGGAATCACTCAATGTCTATAAATAAATGAAACATAGAAAAAAGTATATATATATAATATATATATGTATATATATATATATATACGACAGCTAATTGATTAATGAAGTTTTCAACGTCTTGTAACGTCTTACAACGGACTCCAAAAGATATCTAAATAAGAATAATAATGATATTATTATATATATATATATACTTGAGATCCTAAACTTTTAGGTATATGAATACATTCAATTTCCGTGGTATCTTTGCCGCGACAACAATTAAAAAGATTTAAATATTTTTTTGGACCAATACGACCTTCAAGAAGAGCCTATATAATATATAATAATAATATATATATATATAAGAATAATACATACTCTTGGCTGTTTAAGAAAGTCTGAAACAGACTGAATATTCATTTCAGTCAGTATACTCAGAGTGGCTTCTCCTAATCCATATACGTCCTTCAGTTCTACTTCCGTCATATAATGTTCCATTTCCGTGAAGGGTATGTAATACTGTCCATTTGGCTTACATTTTTTTGTGGCCATTCTCGCCATGAATATATTGTGTGATAAACCCGCAGAACATGTGCATTTCGTTTGATCTACTATCTTCTTTCTATATTTATATATATATTCTTTAGTAACTACATAAAAACAACACATTTCTTTTTCAAACAAGTCATTTTATAATAGTAAAGATAATAATGAGTATAATAATGAATATAATAATAAATATAATAATAATAATAATAAACATAATAAACATAATAATAATAATAATAATAATAATAAAGATAATAATAAATATAATAATAAATATAATAATAAATATAATAATAAATATAATAAACATAATCATAATAACCATATATATACCTTATCTCTGTGATAATATCCATAGCTTCGGATCTATAAGAAGAGAGATCTAAATAAGCCTCGTCCATACTGCGAACCTCAATGCGATTTGTATATAATAAGAAAATGTTATAGATTTGATGGGAGATCTGAATATACAAGAGAGATAGAGAATATATATATATATAATAAGTGCATATTTATAAAATAATGATAATATATGATAATAATAGTAAGTTTATTACGATGAAGATAATTTTCAGAAAATAAATGCATAATAAATCAATATAATACACAATTAGATTATATATATACTCTTTCAATAGCTTCAAATTCATAAGGAACAACTTGAACCGTGGGACATAATTGGCGGGCATGAGAAGTCGACATATTCTTTGTAATACCATATTGGCGGGCAATATAGTTACACGTAGATACACAAGAAAAACGACTATAAATAATTATAAGTAGAATAATAATGATAATAATATATATAATAAACAGACTAAGAATAATAATTATATTAATGATTATAATAAATACGTTAACCCAGAGGCAACAATGATTGGTTGGTCCCTCAATTGAGGGCGGGAAAGGAGAGCTACTTGTACGAAATAGGAATCCATATCGATATGACAATAGAGGCATTCTTTTGTATTTGGAACACCTAAAAATAGAATATATATATATATTAATAAATATTATAGAAGACATTAAAAACTAATACCAATATATATTTAAGAATAATATAATGATAAATATATAAATATATCAAATTATCTATATAATAATAATTTATAAGTATTATTTTAAATAATCTATAAAAAAGTAAACTAATTTGGAATACTATTCCACATACAAAGAGGGGGATCTGGAGGTCCGTGTTGTTTACAGAGATCTTGAAGATCTTTTTTGAGTTTCCCCATAAAATGAAGTCTTGATTTCGAATAATATGAAGATACAGATTTATATTTAGAATTTGAATTAGATTTAGAGTGATTCTCTGAGAGACTTTTGGTGGGATCTGTTGTTATATCAGTAGTATTATTTGATATATCCTTTTCTTGAAGATTGGTAAGAATCGTGGAAATATTATTTATTTCTTCATAATTATCATCATCATCTTCTTCTATTCTCATTATACTTGATTCACTACTACTGTCAAAAGATTCTATTTCATGTATAGCGTCATAATTATTATTAGGAGAGTCAATAGAAGTATTATTAGAATTATTATTAGAATTATTATTAGGTGTGTCTTTTTTATTAATAGATGCCAAACCAGATTCTTCATTTATATCGGTATTTATAGCTATTATATTGGTTGTAGTTCCTTTTATAGAATAATCTTGTGAAAATCTATTTATATTAGTAATATCACTAATGATAGGTTCATTGTTATTATTATTACAAGGAAAAGAATCATAATTTAGTGAAAAAGAAGGAATATGTTGTTTTTTTGAAGATGGAGAAGCAAAAACTGGAGATACAGAAATAGAACTAAAAGATGGAGAAAGAGGAGGAGAAAGAAGAGGAGAAAGAGGAGGAGAAGGAGATTGAGAAGGAGGAAGAGGTGGAGGAGAAAGAGAACTAGTGAATGTATTTAGAAGAATAATATCAGATGAATATGAAGGATTAATATTTTTATTGGATACTGAGAAAGTAAATGTAGGAGAAGGAGAAGGAGAAGGAGAAGGAGAAGATTGAATAATAGGTATGAGAGAATGAAATGGAGATGGATATGTAGGAGAAGGAGAATGAGAATGTGTATATAACGTTGTTGTGTTATGAATATGAATTGGAGTAATTGAACAATTACTTTTGGGTATATATGATTTATTGATACTCATTTGGTCTCTATTTATATTATTATTATTTATTTGATTACTGACTTGAGTCTGATTTTTAGTTATAGAATTATGTATATTCTTGTAAGTACTAGTATTATTTGAGTCTATATATTGTAGATATTGATAATAATCTTCATTTGAATCTTCATAACGAATTCTCTTTGCTAATGATAGAGATGGATTTGAAAGTGTTTTAGAATCTTTAGTAGTTGACATATTTATATTTACAGTATTAGTATTAGTATTAGTATTAGTATTAGTAATATTATTAGTATCCGTATTTAGTGGAGTAGTAGATTGTTTTTCAAGATATGTAGAAAGTGCATTCTTTAGATGTTTATCTTGATGATCAGAAAGAGGTGTGTATGAAATATCATTAAATTGTGACCATTTAATTGATTTACGAAGTGATTTACGTTTATTATTAGAAGAAGAGGGAGATGATAATTTTGGAGATAATGGTTTATTTATATCTGTGTTTGTTTCCTTAATTTCACTAGGAACTGATCTTTGTGAAGGAAGAAATTGTATTGAAGAAATATGAGAAGAAGAAGGAGAGAAATGAAGTGATGATAAAGGAATTAATTCAGGAATTGATGATGATGATGATGATGAAGGAGAAGAAAGAGAAGAAGGAGAATGAGGAGAAGAAGGAGAATGAGAAGAGTGAAAAGAAGGAGAAGAGATGTGGTTTTGAACTTGTAAGCATAAATTTGAAGAAAGCGAAAAAGGGGAAGAAACCATAGGAGTAATAGGATGAGACATATCATTAATTGATGCATCCTTCTTCGATAGGTCCTGTATATCATTCTTATTATTCACATTTATTAGCTGTTTCTCTGTATTATGATAATCTTGATTATTTTCTGTATTTTTTGATTCAAAAGAAAGATTCTTATGTGATAAAGGAGATATACTCTTTATAATCAATTTATTATTATTATTATTATCTGAGATACTATTATTATTATTCTTAGTGGAGAGTTCTGTATTTATTGTAGAAGACTCAACTAATGAATCTGATTTCACTGTATTTGAAATGGAGGGAATATAATGATTCTGTTGATACTTGGAGACGAGTGGATTTCCAGATAATGAAGGAGGAATAACCGTGGGAATAGAGGAATTATCACAAACCCTCTTATTATTATTATTTATATTATTATTTATGCTTTTATTATTATTATTATTATTATTATTATTATTATTATTATTATTATTATTATTATTATTATTATTATTATTATTATTATTATTATTATTATTATTATTATTATTATTATTATTATTATTATTATTATTATTATTATTATTATTATTATTATTATTATTATTATTATTATTATTATTATTATTATTATTATTATTATTATTATTATTATTATTATTATTATTATTATTATTATTATTATTATTATTATTATTATTATTATTATTATTATTATTATTATTATTATTTAATTTAAGTTGAGGGAGAGTTGAAGCAAGTGGAAGAAGTGTTTTATCAGAAATAACTGAATCTTGCAGATTCTTGTTGACAGGACAAATAGAATTAATAGCTTTCACATTCTCTGGTATTTTAGATCGATCTATTTCATTAATTTGAGTTATATTTTGTTTTACTGCTGGTTTCTTATTATAATTAGATGGAATATCAAATATAGACACTTTATGAGTTAATATAGGTTTATTGTTCGAGAGAGAATCAAGAGACAAATAATCATCATTATATAAGTTAGATTCAGCTATAAAAAGAAATATTTAGATAAATATAATACGTAAAATAAAATACATTATATAAAAATAGATATATAAAATACAGTTCGAAAAGTTATGATGAAGAACATCATAATTATCATATGGAAGTCTTTTATTTTGTTTAATACAATCAAAAACCCATTTAGGATGAAGTATATGAATTTCACGTCTGAGATTTCTATATTACATAAGTATATAAACATAAGATATAAACAAAAAAACAATAATTCTTATAAAATACAGATATTCTTTTCTTTTTAATTGGGCAAGGTTTATTGTGAGGACATGAGTAACTGTAGAATCAAAATAATGAACAAAACTTCCACCTCTTTCAACAATTATGGAACGAATTGTTCCTAATGGTAAGGGAATGTATCCATCAAAATAGAAACAAAAGCTTTTAAAGATAGGATAAACTTTAGAGTTGGTACTATACTCAAAATAGGAAGTAACAAGGTAATGAATTTACTTTTCAACGGAATATACTTCGGATACTCGTTTACTTTTGGTTTTAGAATAGATTTCACGACTTTTCATTGAGAAAATCTTATTAAAAATGCTTCAATAATGAGTTATACATCTTAAAAAAATAATGCGGGAAAACTATGAATTTGATTTGTGTCACAGTAATTCCAAAAAAAAAAAAAGAAAAAAAAGTGAAGAATAAAAATATTAAATACATGTTATTTATTTATATAATTTTATGTTGTAGATTATTCAGTGAATTGAAAACAAACAAATAAGAACAAGAACACGCTACAATGATGTGATAAGCTTATAAGAGAGACATAATATAATTGTAATGTACAGATAACATGTATAAATTGAAGAAATATAGTATAATTTATATATTTTCTTAGATTCTGGTACAATAACTATTGGATACGGTATTGTATCTGAGCCAACGTTGACTATATAAATGTAAAAATAAGATAAATTGTTATAAAAATAAATAAAAAAAAAAAGAGAATAGAATAAAAATAAAAAAATACGGATTATAGTTCTTTTGTTGACTATCAATAGATAAGCCACGAATCTTCATACCAGATAATTGGAAGTTAGGAATTTCAAAGTTGCAAAGAATAGGTCCAATTTCTTTAGTAATAAATTGATTAGCAGGTTTTTCAAGATTGTAAATAATTTTAAGATAATGTTCTTGAGCGCCAGTGACTTTCTTTAACATCCAGAATACACGCTTTTCTTTTTCACGATATTCCTTTAACTATATATAATATAGAATAATAAATATAATGAATTAATTAGATTAAATAATAATAATAAATATATTTAATTGTTGTTGAGCATTAGGAGCAATAGTAATATTACAAGTAGTAGTATCTACAGGAGCATGAAGAGAAACGAAAACATTGTTAGCAGATACATCAGCAGGAAGAGCAACAACAAGCTATGAATATAATAAATATAATAAATAAATATAATAAATAAATATAATAAATAAATATAATAAATAAATATAATATATAATAAATATATAATATAATAAATAAAATAAATAAATATATAATAAACATATAATAAATATATAATGAATACTTTAACAATGACTTCAATTTTAGTAGGACTCTTTTCTTCGACCATAGCATATACTGTGAACGGAGGTTTATAATAGGAGGTAGTACGATAGTTGAGTACTGTGAATTCACCTTCTTGAGGTACTAAAGTAAGAAGACGCTTTTCATCAAATTGTTCTAAATTGACAGAATCATCAAAGTTCATATCATCAAGAATAACCGTGGGATTCTTCTCATCAGCAGGAGGAAGAGGAGAATCTTTACCAACAACAAGATGAGCAGGAAGAAGAATTTTAACAGTAGGATTACCAGTTAAGAAAGATCTCATAACAATAGAACCATCAATAGAAGAATGAAGAACATTACCCTTAGAATTAAACATAATAGATAATCTTTCAGTACAATCAACAAAGATTTCATTATTTGATTTCTTGTTATTACTAACAATAGATTTATTAGCAGCAGTAACAGAAGTACTAGCAGAATCTTCACCTTGAACGGGTTTACTAAAGACATAAGTCTTAAGATTCGTAGTCGAAGTATCCTGAGGATAACCAAAATCAATTAATTCTTCTAAAAGTTCATAAATAAGAATGAAATTCTTTCTAATAGAATCTTCAGAGAGAACACCACAATAATCCTTAATAATCTTGATAATACGGAAGAGAACTTCAGTACCATAACAAGGAGAAAGATTCATCTTAGTGGTAATAACGAAATAAATTCCATTTTTTTTAGAGAATAAATAAGTGACAGCATCTTTGTTCTAAAATGAATAAAAATAATAACTGTAAATATCAATAAATAAAAAAACACAAAAAAAAGAATTTATAGTTAAAAGAAATACGAAAATTGGAGGAGCATCACCAGGCCAGAAACGGACAGTTCTAAGGAACTTTTCACAAGCAGTGATAGGTACGTCAAAACGGAAATCTTTATAGATGAGACGATCACCTCTGTCTGATAAGATGAAGAATTGTGAAATCATTTTGTAATGCTACTTGCAATAATGTGTCAAATAGTAAAATGCAAATATGATAGAAATAATCTTTTTTTTTTTGCATTTAGGATTATAGATGACCATAATTCAAAAAGATGAATTTTTATGTATCGCTATTTCGTTTGTTTTCCCATAGAATACCGTATTTTTATTTGGACATCTTTTGAATTATGGTCAAGATGTTTTTTATATCTCCTAATGTAACCCATTTCTCTTCAATCTTTAGAGAGAAAACACCGATAATCATGATTATCTATACTTAAAAAAAGATAATCTTTTTTATTCCCAGTGTTTTTCTTATTATTTGATTATTTGTTTTTTTTTGTTCTTTAGATATATTGTCAAATCTTTTTTTGATATGTTTATTTCCAAAAGATCAGTTTTTTTTGAAGTATACTATTCATTGACAAGAGATAATAATGATAGATAAAACGTGCAATTATTCATAAATTATAAGTATTGTACTAACTAAACAATTTATTTGTGAAACAAATTATATAATATTGATAAAAATATTTTTCTTTTGAAGTGTAAACATTGAGTTGGAAAGAGATTCGATTTACAAATAAAACAAACAATAAATAATATATAAATATATATAAAATATTATTTTTAATTCACAACTATAGAAAAATGAATACGATTTAATGAGCGTATAATGATTCATGAAGAGAACTAGCTCTGCTTAATCTTCTTTCTTTTCTTTCAGAAATAGGAAGATTCTTTTCCCAGCCGGTACCATAAACATATGCTAAAACACAGTATACAATAAATCCCAAAACTAATAATCCACAACAAATATAAGATTCAAGAAGATACTATATACAATAATAATAATATGATATAATATAAGATAAATAAATAAATAAAATGATATAATATATGATAAATAAATAAATAAAATGATATAATATATAAATACCATATCAGATGTAGCACTAGCACTACCTGCGGCAGAATCAACAAAAACGGGAGCTAAGAAGAAACAAGCGGAAGCACCATAAATTTGGAACTATAGTAATTAATATAATAATAATATTATTATTATCAAAAATAATATATATATATAATAAATGTATACCATTCTTAAGACAGCAAAAGCAGTATCAATTTTATCACTGAATAATTGACCCGAAAGAGTCATAAGTTGAGTTTGGAAAGCACAATCTGAAATAGCATAAAGAGCTGCAGCGACGTGAATTAACCAATTTTGTTGTTCATTAGCAAATACACCCACAACTAAACCAGCAACTCCAATAATAGTACCAGAAGCAAGAACAACAGTATTTCCAAAAAGATCTGAAACTTTTCCAAGAATAAGGCTGAAAACAACTTCTATAATACCATAAATTGTCATAGCAACACCAACAACAGTAGCATCAGTTACTTGTCTGTTAAACATAGCAGCAGGCCACATCATCATATATCCTAAAGAATTATAATGTAACTTATAAAAAAATGAAGGAAAAAGAAATAATAATAAGTAATAATAATAAAAAAATTAATAATAATAATAAAAAAAAAATTAATAATAAAATAATAAAAATAATAATAAAAATAAATAAAAAAATATATATAAATAATAAAAAACAATAATATAGGAATATAAAAAGCATACCACTTCCAAGCATAAGAGGAACAAGAAGCCATACTTTAGTATCAACCATCATATGTCCATAGGCAAATAATTTATCTTTAATGGATTCTTGAGGTTCAGTAGAAACTGTAGTAGGTTCTTCTTTAGCTAAGATTGATTGAATTTCTTGTTCTACAACACTATTACTACCTTCTTGATCTCCTTTTTCTTCTTCATCTTCAATCTTAATAGGTTTTCTTAATAAGAATAACACAACACTACCTAATATACCAAAGAAACCAAGAACTAAGAAAAGAATAGAAGTATTTCCATTCCAACCAGCTTGACCAGGCTTATTATCCTATATATTTTAAATAGAAACATGAAATTAATAAATAATAATAATAATAATAATAATAATAATAATAATAATAATAATAATAATAATAAAAACATACAACAGGGAAAATAGTTAATAATAAAGTAGCTACAAGGTTACCAAAGACTTATAATATTAAGAAAATTATCTTACAATAAATAATAATGAAAATAATTAAAAGGATATATTACTTAACATATAAATAGACCAGAAAAGACCAGAATTTGTACCTCTATTTTTAGTAGTAGAACATTCACTTAAGTATACACCTTGAGCAGCCCATACAATACAAGCACAAAAACCATGGAAACCACTAAAACATAAAGCTACAGGAATAATCAAATAAGAGAAATGAGCTATAAAGAGACCATATTCAACAGATGATGCAGCAATAGCATATCTGGATTGACCAAATTTCATAATCACAGAAGGAGCAATAATATTCAAAATAGAAAAAGAAATATTGACAATACCAAGGCAAGTAGCACCAACATCACCTATATGTTTCTGCTTAAAAAAAAACATATTAATATATAAAAATACCCATTAACTTCACAGAATAATTCTGAGCAGGATTAAAAGCTAGAAAAATAATTAAGATAATAAAAAAATAATTAATTAGTCATTTCATATAACAAAAAATTAGACTTAACAAAATATATATACCCATAAATAAAAGCATAAATCCTAAACCAAGATGAATGACATTCATTTTATTGACTGTTTCCGCAGATAAATTCTTAAAACAAAACCATTGATATGTCTTCTTATTAGAAGTATCCTTTACAAGAGGCTGCTCCATATTTTAAAGTATCTTCTTAATAATAATTAAAAAAAATAATATATTTTTAAAAGAAACTTGGTTTATTTTTTTTGTTTGATGTCGCAGGAGAAACTATATGGGGAATTTTGTATAGAGGAGAAACAGATATATTTCTTTTCTAAACCAGTCATTTTTATTATTTCTTAAAAAACCAATGTTTTTTGTTCTAAAAAGCATTCCTTTTGTTTTTAATTCTTAACAGCTCTGAAAGAAATGACTTTGGAAATTAAAAACGAATGGTTCATTCCTCTTGTTTTTGGGGAATCTTAGAATATTCCGTAATTTGAAGTAAAGTCTCATGTTTATTTTTTCTATGGTTATTTTCTTTGTTTACAAAAGTATTATTTTGGGAATAGAAAATAATTAAAAACTTTAATAGCTTTCACTCACACGTACGTATAGCATATATGCAAAAAAAAATGAATGATGATCTTCTTGTGATAATTATCATAATCATCTTGACACATATTAATGAAAATAACTTGATAAGAATAATACTCAGTAAGGACTGACATGAAAAGAATAATCAAAAAAGAGATTTGAAACAATGATTGCCTTTTACCAGTTTTTTTTAACAATGAGAAATATACTACAAATCTTTGACTTTTTACGAACAGGAAGATAGTCTACATATTATCAATATGATACGATAATAGAATACTTAAAAAGAAGGTAATTAATTTGTGAATCTACAGTTACAAGAGTAAGTCACATGGCTTTTTACAAGAAAAAAAAAACTAAATATTATGAATCAAGCTTTTTAATCAATATATGTGAATAACTAGTAATTCAAACTCTATTAAAAAAACAGACCAAATACTATGAAACTTGAAGATTATTTATATCTTCACGGGAATTTTGCATTATTTAGTAAATAACTCTATTGTTTTTTGTATATAGTAAAAACTACACTGTAATACTGGAAAAGTTAGTAATGAATTCTCATTACAAGAAAAACTCTAATTTCTTTTTTCGTTTCACATTAATAATTAATTAATTAATTAATTGTATATATTTAATTTTATTGTTTGTGTGAATGAATCCTCAAGTTGCATACCAATTTACGTGTAACTGTGAAACAACCCAATATGAATATGCATTAACCAACGTTGTTTACAATGAAACAGCTACAGTTTTCCTCTCAAGATACATGGTAATTTACTTATCGATAGATCTATGAATTTATTTTATAGAAATGGGTCCCTGAACATTTTCAAATAGGTTATAATGTATTTACAGCTGGCTCAGCGTTGATCAATACGAAATCTACCATGCTGGATCTAATTCAATTAAGAGAACCAATTTATTTATTTTTAGATGTTACTCAAGAAGTTTTTTTTAGTATGAATCCTCAAATTCAAGAACTTTATCCAATGAGATCCATGTCAAAACAAAGTCAATCTGATAAACAATGGGTATATTATTATTATTTTTCATTTGAATTTAATTTTTATTGTTTTCAAAAAAAAAAAAGTTTTTTTTTTTACTTATATTTAATGTTTATTTTAGATCTCTACCCTTCCCTGGCCTCATGGATCAGGATATATTATCCAGTCATTATGGATTAATTACTTAGTTCAAAATAATCAATATGTTCCACAGAACCCTATACCTATAATATTTGTTTTGCTTTTTAAGGTATATTCACGATTATTTTTTAATTTATAATATATTTTTCTGTATTTACTTAGCTTTATATATATATATATATATATATATATAGATAAAGGAACCTTCTCCTCCTCCTCCACCTCCTCTTATTCGTATATATATATAATTTAAATTAATTCCAAATTTATATACCTTATATTTATATCTTTTTTTAGTTTTTTTTTTTGCTAAATTATAAATTATATATATATATTTATTATTATATATGAAAGATATATATGTTAAAGAATACTATATATGTATATAGTTACTCTTCCTGAATCTCCTTCTCCATCTCCTTCTCCTTCTCCATCTCCTTCTCCTTCTATACCTATTCAAAATACTATTCAACCCATTGTTCAACAACCTACTGATAATATCACTCAACAATCTACTGATAATGTCACTCAAGAATCTAATAATGATATTGTTCAACAACCTAATAATGATATAGTTCAACAACCTAATAATGATATTGTTCAACAATCTACCAATAATATTACTCGACAACCTAATAATGATATTGTTCAACAACCTAATAATGATATAGTTCAACAACCTAATAATGATATTGTTCAACAACCTACTGATAATATTACTCAACAATCTAATAATGATATTGTTCAACAACCTAATAATGATATTACTCAACAACCTATTCAAGAACCTATTCAAGAACCTATTCAAGAACCTATTCAAGAACCTTCTGACTCTATAACTAAAACTATTAACGAACCAATAAATGATGATCTAAAAGCTTCTTCTTCTACTATTACTGATTCATCAGTACCTTCTAAAGATAATTCTCTTTCTACTGTAAATAACGATAATTCCAAGAATTATTCTAAAGAGAATTCAGGGGAATCTTCTTCATCACAACCAAAAGATGTGTCTCCAGATAAACCTAATACTAATTGTATATATATATTAATTATATTATACTATTATATGTTTATAATATATATAGTATATATATATTAATTGTTATACTATACATTGTTATATATATATTTATTAAAATATATTATATATATAGCTCCATCAGGTAATTCTGCGGATTCGATTGATATAAATATAGATGTAGATGATATTGATGATTTAATAGATAATGACACGCCGCAACATGCTGCTGATTCCACTCCAAAACCCATGGAAAATATGTCTATTTTAGAAATCCTTCAAAATGAATTAATTAAATTATGTACTATAACCGATACACCCTCTTTAGATAATCAATATGAATTGTTATTAAAGAAATATACTCAAGAAAACATTCAAGAAGCTTTAAATAGTATATATCCGATGAACGAAGTAACATCTTCTATTTGGTATAATAATCTTGTTGTTTATGCGACACGACTTCTTGTTTTTAAACGTAAAGTAGATACCAACTGTATTTATATTATTTATATTTATTTGTATTATATATTTTTGATGCTTTTTTCTATTTATTTGTTTTGTCAAACTAATATAATATATATCTATAGCGAATGAATTCAGGGCTGAAGTTGAGTATATATATATATTACTATTTATTATTCCTTCTTACTAATACCACATATATATAGGAAAAAGACAAACTATTTAAAACAAACTTTTAATAATTATATTTATGTATATATATTTATATTTATGTATATTAGTGAATATATATATATATATATATATAGAGTATTTCTACTGTAGATATTTACGCTCTTAATTTAAATACACGTGACACTCTTGTATACCATAATTCTGCAAAGATGACTACGTATAAACCCTTTATGGACTTCTTAATTGTATATATATATATATATATAATATTTGATTTTTTTTATTTCTAGAGAAAATATGGTGAGAGTATCTATGTTATCTATCATAATAAGATACTTACTCATGAAGATCTTAATTACGTAAAACAAAAACATATTCAGAGACTAGATATTGCTATTCTTAACGTATATATATATAAATATATATATTATATATACATAATTATAGTACATATTTATTGAATTACATTGTGTATATAGTATAACTTCAATTTTCCATATGTTTTTAGAAATCCACAATTAGATATGGGATTCAGTATATATATTTTATTTAGATTATTTTTCTCTAAAGAATTTATTTATCTTTTTATTTTCCTTGTTTTTACTGTAGATATATTTGCTATTAGATTTATATAAAAGAATTTTTATTAAAATATATATTGTTATATATACATTAGATGTTTTATTTTTTCATAGCTTTATATATATATATATAACATTAATTCTATAGATATTCCTGAAGATTTTAGTTTTCTGAATGATATTAAATTATTATCTAACGAACAATATTCTGAATGGATTAATAATATTATACATCCTCGTCTATTATGTATATATATATATATATATATTATTATTATTATTATTATTATTATTATTATTATCATTATATAGTTGATCTTCCTCGTGCTCCTAAAATGTTTAATGATATTTCATTATTTCAAGAGGACTGCCTTTCTACAGTCACAGAAATTATTGTAGATAGTATATAAATATAATAAATATAAATATAATAAACATAATAAACATAATAAACATAATAAACATAATAAACATAATAAATATATTAAATATAACAAATGTAACAAAAAATAAAGAAAATAAATATAAATATAATATATATATATATATAGATCGTTCTACGAATAGTCTTGAATATACTTGTTCCTTTAAAAATAATTCTTTGGGTATTATTCCTTTTAGAATGGGTCTACAAGGTATATATATCTTTATATATCTTTATATATCTATATATATAGTTTCTTATTATAAGAACGAATTATCTGAATTTTTCCGTCTTCCTGAACTTTATACTAAACTTATATCATTACAGAGCTTTACAATTTATTGTGACGAACTGAATATGAAAAGTCAAGAATATCCGCGATTCTTTGCTTATTTATATAAAGGATATATTAATTATAATGCTAGTCGTGAAGAATTACAACGTTTCTCAGTATATTTATTCTCTATAAATATATATATAATATTATATATTATCTATATAGTTTAATGGAAATAAATTAATATATGATGAATCTTATCTTGAATCTTTTGAAGATCAAGAATATAAACTTCGTATATATAAATATATATATAATTAATTAATGTTAAATAATTTTTATTATTCAAATTATTACTCATTATATATCTATATATATATATAGATAATACTATACCTCATCGTCCTGCAGATCCTTCTTCTTATTTCTCTACTAAAGTGAATCCTCCTTCTCCTTATGGATATACCCCTTATGCACCTTGCTATCTTGCTTTTAGTATGAATACTCGATCTCCTGCACTTATTACTCCTAATAACCTTATATTACATACATTACATGAGAAACCATCAACTAGAAATAATGATAAACGTACTTCTATTCTATCTCTTCCTTGTGCTTTATATAATGGATTAGATACATTATCTCTTGGTGATTATGTTAATTTTAGTTATCAATCAACTGAAAATGAAGTTTATTTCTATCTTCCTTTACTTAAAAATATAGAATTAGATATGAATCGTCTTGGTAATAAAACTATTAATTTCTTCTGTATTCGTCCTAACGATCCTGTTAATTATAATCGTGATCAAGATGGAAAGAAAGAACCTCATTATAAAGGATTAAGTGTATATATAGAAGGAGTTGGTAGATTAAGAATTACTGCTGATTATGTGATTGTTCATTCCATAGAAAATACATTAAATTATATTATAAAAGGTCAATCTTATACTATATATCCTTATCGATCTATTAATCTTATGAGTCGAAAGAATACATTTATTTCAACTCCTGAAGCTGAACAACGTGTTTATCATATTGAACAAGCTATTCAACATAATATTCCATTATTAATTGAAGGAGAAACATCTAGTGGTAAAACTTATAGTGTAGAATATGTAAGTAAAAGAAGTGGTATTCGTGTGATTCGTTATAATTTCTCTCCTACTTCTTCTCCTGAAGATTTAATTGGTGATATTACTTTACAAACAAATAATAAACATAGTACTTTTGTCTTTAAATCTGGTGCATTCACAGAAGCATTTATTCATGGGGGTATATTATTATTAGATGAAATGTCTTTAGCTCCTCAATCTATTGTTCAATCAATTTTATCTTTCTTAGATTCTAAACAAATCTTTATTGATAAGATGGGACAATATGAAATAAGAGAAATGAATCCCAATTTCCGTCTTATAGCTACACAAAATCCTGCTGGATCTATATATAAACGAAATACATTAAATACAGATATTCGTGATTACTTCAGAGTATTAAATGAAGAATTATTTCCTCCTATTTCTCAAAAAGAAATTCAACAATTTATTGAGAAAAAGAATATTCGAAATCATGAGTTTGAAAGTCAATTATTACAAACACATAATGAAGCTGTTCTTGATGCTACAAAACGAATTGCTAATAAATTTTATACTATTCGAGATGCTAATAGAGCTATTTCTATGATGAAATTAAGAGAAAATTCTCAAGATATATGGCCAATAGTATATAATACTCATTATACACAAGGATTTAATCGTAAACAATTAATGGAACAACTTCTTCAACAAGATCAATCTACAAGATCAAAGAATTCAGATGGATTCAGTGATGCTGAAAGAGGCTTAGATTATCCTGGTGAACCTTTAGATCCTATTGTATTCCAATATATAGGTAAACAATTAGATATTGCTTTAAATAGTGGTAGTCATGTAATAGTATGTGCTTCTGATGAATATGTTGCTCGTAAATATGTATATGCATTCTTATATCATCGTCAACAAATATATGGTCAAATCAATAAAAAGAAGAATGGTATTAAATTACGTTATTCTAGTGTATATAAGACTTTATATTGTTCTAAAGGTATTACAGCTGAGAATTTAATAGGTTCTTCTAAATTAGAAGAAGATATTAAGAGTCATGAATATATACCTCAATGGGTAGATTCAGAATTATTAAAAGCTGCTGATGAAGGTAATATATGTGTTATACAAAATATAGGATTAATGAATTCTAATTCTCTTGAAAGATTAAATAATTTATTAGAAGTAGAATATCATACATTAGATGCTAGTAATAATAATATTGAGCCTATTAGTGTTCGTTTTGATGAACGACAATGTAATGGAGATCTTATTGTAGATCCATTATTCCGTATTATTGCTACTTGTTCTGTTAATGATCTTAATCATTTCTCTCCTGCTCTTAACAATCGATATATACATTTACGTATTAGTGATGATATGCTTAATGAAAAATGTTATAAATTATATAAAGAGCCAAAAGATTATTTTAATAAGATTTCTACAAGTGTAATTCAGAATATAAATGATGAAAATGAAAAGAATTTATATATAAATATGAAACAATTCATCGATTCTCAATCTAACTTTTTTAATAAGAAGAAATATTATATTAGTTTAGATTTCATATATGAAATGTGTGAATTATCATTTGAACAGAAAGTACAATTAATTAAAGATTATTGTACTTCAGAAGGTAAACATTTATCAATATTAGATCAATATATTCCTTCTACTCGTTGTGATAAATGTAATGAATTATTTAGTTCTATTTGTGAACATAGAACAACTAGTTTAATTGGATTAGAATCTACAGGTAAAACACATCTTCTTTTGAATGTACTAAAGAATAGTGGATTAATAAAACGTTATAAAACAGTTTTCTTAACTCCAGATACAGATATAAGTCAATTAATAGGTAGTTATACATTTTCTTCAAGTTCTTCAAAAGAATCAGTTTCTCAAGGTGCAGGATTTAAACGAGGACCTTTATTAGAAGCTTTAGAAAAAGGAACTATATTAATATTAGAGAATGCTCATTATTTATCTGAAGAATTAATTGAATCTATTCAACAATTTATTGATCCTTTAGCAACATCTGTTGTTTATTTAGGTAAAGAATATCATATTTCTAGTAATTTCAGATTAATATATGTATTTAAATCTTATCAACAAAATAAGATTCATCATGATTTACCTTCTTATATTCAAAGAGTATATGTAGATTTATATACACAATCAGAAATAGAATTAATTCTTCATCATCCTCTTTTATGTCGATTATATCGTTATGAATCTATTTCCATTCAACAGTTATTAATATATTATGAAATCTATCAACGTTATTGTCGTAATGTCTCTTTTGATCAATCTAATGAATATATGGCTGGTATCGTATGTTTATATCAACCTTCTTCTTTTCTACTTCAGAATTCTCCATTTTTAATTGCTATTGCTACGCATTGTTTAAAAACACATAATGATGATTATAAACCTTCAGATATTGAAATTGAAAAAATGAAAGATAAAATTAAGAAATTTGTAAATTATGAAATTGTTCAAGGAACAAAACAAAATACAATAACAAATTCTATTTTACAAGTATACTATCCTGATAGTATTAATTTATCTACTTGTCATTGGTGTATTTCTTCTTTATTCCGTCTCCTTATTCTTCAAAGTTTAAGTACAATTCCTCCTATTCTTATTGGTGGATCTGAATCAAAAGATCAATTTATAGATATACTACAGAATAATATGGATACTATTGAATTATCAAGATCTTTAGAATGTGATTATTTAACTGGATTATCTACTGTTTGTAGTAAGACAGATATTCAATCATTACATGAAAGAATAAAAGCAGAAATTACAAAATTAAATATTAATATTCATTCAGGAGATGATAAATATACAGCATTAAAAGACTGGATTAACGATATTGAACGATGTTTATCAGAAAAATCAGATACAAGTATGATTTTTAAACCTGGTCAAATTACTTTAGGTATATTTAAAGAGAAAGCTTTATTATTAAAGCATTTTGAATTATTGAATGATAATGTTATTCCTCGATTAAGTTCTTTATTTGATAGTTATTTAAGTGGCTATTCTTTCTTGTTACATGAATCTGATAGTGGATATCAAGTTAATCTTCAGAATTGTCGATTTGTTGCTACTGTTGAAGAAGAAAACTTTACTAAAACTGCTCTTCGTAATTATTTTATTTATTTACCTTGTTCTGATTATAATTTATCCGAAAAGATGAAGATTATTCCGTGGATCTCTCAAGTTGATTCTATATTTGCAAAAGAATCTTTAATATTCTTAAAGAAAATTGATGCTCTTGCTCCATTCTTTAAGAATTCTTATCAAGATGCTTATTTCTATTTAAAGTATATTTCAGGGACAAAAGAAGAACGTATTCAATTAATGAAATCATGTCAATATAGTGATTCTATTAAAAAATTATTTACTTATTCAGAAACTATTGATTCTTATAATCTACCAAGTGAATATTTAAAAGAAGTCTTTATAGATGGTTCTGGTCTTGATATTAATAGAATTCGTAAAATAGAAGAACTTCCTGGTTTTCAGCCATTAACAGAATCTCTTACTACTTTACATATATTAATATCTATTTTATTAACAAAGAATACAGGAGATCCTAAACCGAATAGATCAGATATTGATTATTATCCTATTATATTAGAAGGAGCACCAGGTATTGGTAAATCCGATTTAGCTATTCGTATATTTGAAGGATTACAAATTCCTTATATTCGTCAAAATTTTGCTCAAAGTATAGATATTGGAAATGTATTTGGTTCTGTATCTCCTACTTCTAATGGTGGTATTCAATTTAAAGATAGTGAATTAAGTTTCTTATTAAAAGGTAAAGATAAGTATAGAGTTATGGATGATAAAGGTAGTTATATTTTTGATCCTAATGATTCAAATGTTATTGATAAATATAAGAATAATGATAAGAAATATGCATTATATAAAGGTGAATATACAATAGGATTATTATTAGATGAATTAAATCTTGCTTCTCCTGAATTATTAGATACTATATCTACTTTAATTACACAAGCTAGTAAAAGAGGTAGCTTTTATATCCCAGGTAATATAACAATCAAGAGATTACCACGATTATTGATAGTTATTTGTGAGAATCCTGCTGTTATGTCGAATAGTCGTGGTGTTTTACCTAAATCTATAATTGATAAGAGTTTTTATTTCCGTAATATAGAATTTGAAGTATTTGAATTGACAAGACTAAGTGGTATTATTCTTAATGAATGTGTTTTAAGTGATAAAAGATCTGATAATTCTTTTAGTGGTACAGAATTCTATAAGAAGAATTTAAAAACACGTATAAAGGCACTGATTGCTAATGCTATTTATAGTAGTTCTCAGACACGTGTCAATTTCTCATTACGTGATGTTTTAAAAGGAAAATACTTAATAGATCAATCTAGGCACATGAATTATTCTATTCCTGTAGAAGCTGCTTTATGGCTTACGATTGTATGTAAATATTTACCTGAAGATCGTGAATCTCTAGAGAAATCCCTTGGTTTAAATTTATCAGATATTATTCAGCATTCTTATTATGCAGATTCATATACTAATAAAAGTTATTTACAATTACAAAGTACATTTGTGACTTCTATTGAATGTATTGATAGATCTCCATCTCTTTTATCTTTAACAAATTCAGAAATGAGATTATTATATCAATTATCTATTGCTTATTCTAGTAAACGAGGTATATTAATTTATGGTCCATCTCCTTCAGGAAAAACACATGTACTTACAAATATGGCTAAAATAATGGGTAAACAATTACTTGTTGTTCCTCTTAATAATGAAAGTAATTCATCAGTTCTTATTGGTAGAATGGAACCTCGTAACCCAGAAGAAGATATTAATAATATAAATAATAATAATAAGAATAGTATTTTAGTCTTCCGAAAAGGACCTTTATTAACAGCTATGGAAAAAGGTTATTGGATTAATATTGATGGTATTCAATTAGCTTCAGGAGATGTTTTAGAACGTTTGAATTCACTTTTAGAAGAACAACCTACATTAAATGTTATTGAAAATACTACTTGCCCACTATTATATAAAGATCAATCGAATCATGAAATTTCTTCAACTCAATATTCTCCATTAAATTCTTCTTCTTTTTATAATGGATTGAATAATTCTGTGAATTCTGATAGTAATAAAGGTCGTGTTATACCTATACATCCTGATTTCCGTATTATATTAACCTTATCATCAAATTCTATTGTATCTGTACCTGCACCTCTTCAAAGTAGATGTATATTATTATATGCAGAATCATTATCTACATATAAAAATATATGTGAATTATGTGATTTAAAAAATAATTTTAATAAACCAATTGGTAATTATATTCCTAAAAGTATAGATAATAATAATAATAGTGAAATAAAAGGATTATCAACAAGAAAATTAATTCGTATATTAAATTCAGATGAAACTATTGAAGCTATTAACGCAATTGAATTTTCAAATTCTTTACAATATAATCCAAGAGATAGACAACTTAAGAATATAGAAATGGATAATGAATTTAAAAATGATTTTATTAATATGATTCAAAATAGATATACTCCTGAGAATGAAAAGAAATTTGGTCCATTGATTGTAGAATGTCTTAAACAAAATATTCAAATCTTTTCAAATGAAGATATACAAATAATAAAGAATTCTTTACGATTATGGATACGTAGTATATTATGTTATCCACTTAATTATATATGTGAACGTTTATCTGCAAAACGTGGTTTGACTTCTTGTATATTATCTGAAGATCAAAAAGAATATAAATATTTATTAAGGTGGTCAAAATTTAGTGATAAATATTATGAGCCAATTATGTCGATACATATTGATGAAAGAATAAATAAATATTTTTCTTCTTCTAATCCATTTGATTATTTTAGAATATCTAATGAGATGGATCGTTTTTATTTTGCTTATGTTACTGGTAAATATGATAGTTTTCTTTCTACAATATCTTTTCAAGAATTTCATAATGTTTTAGAGATTTTAAATTCAAAGCTTGAAGAAGTTGCTGATGAGAATATAGATTTATTTTTAAAAGAATTATTTGATATAAAGAAGAAATGTGAAGAATTAGATGGTTATTATCAAGATGTTACTAAAGATAATTCAAAAGCAAAAGAATTATATACACTTTCGCATGAAGCTTCTAATTCTCTTACAATTCAACAAAAGAAGATTACACAATACATGCCTTTATTTGAAGTATTAGATAGAGAAATAAAAAGTAGTCAAAGTAAATGTGAAGAGATTCGTAGTATAAGAGAATCAAATATGGATACAGGTGATTCTTTACTTGATGATGTTATTAATAGTGTACCAAAAAGTATGCAAGAATCAATTAAACAATCTATTTCAAAAGATGATCCTGATTTAGAAAAGAAAAGAGATTTATTAATGAATACTGAGAAATCAATAGATATACCTGTAGACTATAAGAGAATTACAATGAATTATTATAAGGAATATATACGATTAAGTCATTTTATGGTAGCTATGAATAGAGCAAAATTGAATCCTGTTCCTATTCTTATGAATACACCTGAAATATTACCTTATATAAATATGAAGATTGAAGATATTGCTAAGAATATATTATTTATTACTGATTGCATTAAAGATATTAAAATAATTATTAATTTCTTTATGAATATATATTGTGGTTTAGCACAATATATTATTTTATCTCCACAATTATTAGAAATAATTTGTGTAAAGGATTTATATATTCATAAAGAAGTCAAGGTTGAACAATTACGTATTGCATTATTGAATTGTTGCCATTATGGTTTATATGGTATTATGAATACAGAAATATCAGATATATCAACAATTGAAGAACTATTTAAAACATTATTTAGTACAATGAGTATACCCATTCAACTTTATGATTATTATCCTGTTCTTATATTATCTTATCCTTGTGAATTATTAAGTTGTATTGAACCTCCTAATGAACAATTATTGAATTGTTATTATGTTAATTCTATTAAATCATTACCAAAAGATTATAGTATTCAATGTGAATTAGATATAAATGATAAATGTACTATTAATAATATTAATTATATTCGATTCTTGCATCATCATCATAATATGATAATTCCATCAAATGATTTACGTATTTATTATGGAATATTAAAGAATATGAGTAATCAAGAGATAGAACCGTTTGATCAATATATTATTGATTCTACATTAAATATTCGTGATAAATATCAATTATTATTCCCTGCATTCTATACACCTGTGTCTACATTATTAATTGAAATTCTTGTTCGTAGTTCCTATTCAGATTTTGCTAAAGATGCTATTGAAAGTATGTCTAATTCAGGAAAAACTTCAATTAATGATATATTTAATAAAATAGAAGAATTAGAACAAAAAACTGGCAAATTAGATACTTTATATGATGATAATAATAAAATAAATGAAAAATTACAAAATATGAATGTTGAATGTGCTGATTTGAAATCTCAATATGATCAAAATGTAAATCAATTTGATAGTAATATTCCTTTAGTTTTAATAGATATTAATAAGAAATATGATATTAATAAAGAATTTATTTTGAAGAAACAGAGTATACGATCATGGTATGTAACACAATTATATCATTATAGTTGGAATGCATTTATTAATTCTATTAATACTATACGTTATTTCATACCAAAAGAATTACAAGAAAAAGCTCAAGAATTAATTGATAGTCGTTCATCTCGTTATTTCTTAAAGGAAAAGCCTATTTCTAATCAATTTATTAAAGTAGCTTTTATTACATATCCTTCTACTTGTAGAGATATTCCTATTGAGTTTCAATTAGTTAATAATCAAGGAGAACCTGCACCAATTACTTTTAAATATCATTCGCTTAAAATTGAATCAAAACCATCATCAAAGAAGACTATGTATTCTTCATTTATTCCTCTTCCTTTTTCTACGTATGATGTTATTATTAATAGAACTAGAATTGAGAAATGTGTAACTATTCATTATCGTTATGTTAGTCTCCCTGATTTATTTAGACATGATTCTTTCGAAGATGAACAATTATTATTATGTAATTATCTCTTAGATTCTTTATGTATTATAATGAAAGAAAAAAAGATATTATATAATATTTCTAGATCATTTAGAATTGAACAATTTTCTGTTATTGAAAAAACATTATTGTATCGTGAACAATCTAATTCTGATTTTAGTAAACGAAAAGAAAATACTATTCTGCTTTATAAATATGATACAACTAATGATATTAATGATCGTTATGCTATTTCTTTTGCTTCTTCTTGTTGTACATTGCCTTTTTACTTTAAATCTGATTGTAAATCTGTTGAAATACCTTGTTATTCAATGGATCCTGAACCTCAAGCTAATGATTATTCTTATTTGAATTCTGATGAAGGTAAGCATTATAATAAAGAAGATTTATATTATACAGATGCAGATGAAATAAATGCATTAAAAATATATACTGTACCTAATTTAAATGATGATAGGTATGTAAAGAATCTTCGAGACATAAGTATTCGTATTAATAATATTGTAAAGGAATATGATGAGAAATATAAAACTAAGCTTGGAATGGAAAAAGAACTTAAAACAATAGAAGAAACTATTAATGCTACAAATAAACATTTATTAAGTTCTCGTGTATTTGTAGATCGATATAATATTGATGAAGGATCTGAGAACTACTTAAAATATACAAAGAATCCAAAATTTGAGAATTGTATTAATATATTATCTTTAAGATCTATTCCTCAAATAATTGTAGCTAGTGAGAATAATAATAATGTTTTACGTTTACCTACTTATGTTTATTCATATAATAAGCCAACATTATTAATACCTATACTAAATCCTATGAAATATGAATATATATGTAAATGTGATGATGATTTAATTCTTATTGAAAATGTTTCTTCTGGAATAAAAATACAATTTTCTGATGAATATGATATAGATAAAAAAGATAAACTTGAGTTCACGTTAGTACTACGTGTTCAATATATAGATCAAGATAATAGAAGCAAACAACATAAAGATACGGTTATTAAGTGTATTGCTCCAGTAGAACGTCAAATTTCATATTTATATACAAAAGAGAATTGTTCTTGTGAATGTTATAAAGATGGATCAAAGTTCTTTAATGTAGCTGGTTCAAGTATATCGTTTATTATGAATGGTAAACCATATTATTATCGTTCAGGAAATAAAGAGAATAGATATGTATTTAATACTAAATATCTAATTCGTTATAATATGAATATAAATTGTCGATATAATGAGTTTTACATTGATTCTAATGGTATTATAAATATATTTGAAGAACCAAAAGCAGAAGATAATAGAATAACCCAAAGTATTCAATTAGAATCTACTTGTAGTTCATTATTAAAGAATTTCAATGATAAGAATATTGCTCGATATGTATATGCTATTCAACAATCTCCTTATTGTTTATTTGACTCTACTCATAGTGATGATATAAATAAGATATATACTTTATTAAAGTATATAGTAAGTCATAAAGATACTTATTTCTCAACTATTTATTATTATGCTGAAAAGAGTTTATGTGTATTTAATAATACATATAAATTAGTATGGTTTAATTGTAAAGATTCTATTTATCAAATGAATGAATCTTCTTCGATAGAGAATATTTTAAATAGATATACAAAAGAATTTAAATATGAAAAGAAGGTAACAGATTCTAAATCAGATTCACAACCAAAGTCTTCAAATCCTGTGATTAGTGGGGGTAATATTAATCCAAATGATATTGAAGATATCTTACATCAAGCTAAGAATATAGCATCAGCTGCTACACATGTGATCTCTATAGATGCTGATTTAAATCCTGAAGAACAACAAAAACAAGAAGAAGATCGTAAACAATTTGAAATTAAAAGAAATGATATTAAAAAGATTTTACAAGAGTTTAGATCTATGTCTTTATCTAATTTATTTAAAGATGTAATGTCTCGAAAGAATATATTAGATTTAGTTAAAATAACATCATCAAATGAAGATCGTTTGAAACAAATTAATATAGAAGCTATTAATAGAAATCAAAATCTAATAGATTTTATATTGGTTAATTATAAAGGTATATTATCATATTATGTGAATAGTATACGTAGGAGTGAAAAGAGAGAGAATAAATATATTCCTCGAGTGAACTTGATATTTGATGTGAATGTAAGTCATAAAGTGAACAAATCTAGATTAAGAAGTACAATAGGTTGTTTATTATTACTTACTTGTGATTGTTTAGGTATACCAACTTCTCTATATTGTACAGGAGGTCGTTCACAAGCATTTAAATTAATACCAACAAAAGATAATTTATATGAAAAGATTTCTATTATTTATGATTTAGAAACAGTAGAAAAGATACCTTCAACACCATTAGATTTATTTGCTTTTGAACAGCCTTCTAAAGATCTTAAAACTCAATCATTCTTTATATTATCTGATGGTTATTCTGAACAATTATTAAGTGAACGACCAGAAATTACTAGTTTCTTTACAACAAATCTTCAGCATTTATTTTTATTCCATATACAATCTGATGGTTTAATACAAGATGAAAGTCTTCCTGAAGTACTTTTGAATGAAATGAATGATCAATTAAAGAAAAATTTTAAAGAGAATATGATGAATGTATCAAACATAGCTTCTTTATGTTCTCAACCTCTTGCTAACTCATTTAGAAATATGTTTTATTCATCTGAATTACTTGAATCAAATGTAGATAAATTAGAAGTAGTATATCCAGGTAAAAATAGTGTAAAACCTAAAGTAATAGATATATTATCTATATTATCTATTCCTCTAGAAGATACAAAAGATAATACAATATCTCGTTTATCAGAACTTGATAAGCATAATGGTATACCTTATGTAGTTAGTTTATTCCAAAAAACAGGAGAAACTATTATTCTTCCTTCTGTTGCTCAAACAGATTTAGAACATGTTCCTAATGGAGGAAATACATTAATATTGAATCAAATGAGTAGTATTATTAGTAAGGAATTACTATATGATTCTACGAATAATTGTGTTCTTCCTCCAAATAAAGCTACTTCTTGGATTGCTTCTGTTACAGGTACATCAATTCATTTAAGAAATTATATTAATTTCTTAATTACTAAAACAGGTAATGGTAAATTATTTAAGAAGAAGTCAGGAGGTAAGATTCGTGCTTATTCTATTAGTATAATAATAGATTGTAAATGTTCTTCTTTTAATATATTGAATATTCGTCATTCAATTCATACTATATTATTATTTATAAGATGTTTAAGTGAATTATCTGTATCAGCTGTGGATATATGGATAGCAAAAGATAAATGTTATTGTATTGGAACAGGTTTACAATCTTATGAAATTTGGACATATACAATTCTTTCTTCTTTATTTCAACATTTCTCTTCTCCTACTCCTTCTACATGTATAGATCAAGTAATAAAGCAAGCTACTTCTGTATGTAATAGTCGTCCTTATTCAAGTATGGAATTTGTATTTACTGATGGTATTTCTTGTGAAATAGCTCGTAAAGAAATTAAGAATGTAATTATAAGTAGTGAAACTTCTTTTATAGGAATAGGTATTGGATATAGTATAGTAGATTATGAGAATATTTTCCCTTCTTTTATATGGTGTAGTGATATACATAAACTTCCTACTGCTTTAGAGAATATGCATACACCTACTACTAATCCTAATACTATATGTAATTATATGTGTGATACTATATATTATGAAAATTTATTAAAAAATAAATTCAATGATGTTTTCCATCCAGCAGATATAAAGAAGGTTATTGATGAATTTGGTGAATATCAACGACGTGCTAAGTTTTTAAATATGAATTCTAATAAGAAGAATAATAATGGTGATGGAGTAGATGATGATGAAAATGGTGATAATTCAAGTGATGATTTAGGTAGAGATGGTGCTTTTGATCAATTTAATGTATTATTTGTTGTTCTATATACTGCTAGACCTAATAATATAGATGAACAAGGAAATCAAGTTGATCCTGATGTTACTGTTGATAATTTAAAGAAAGGACCTGTAGCTAAATTAAAAGTTAAAGGATTTAGAGTAGATATAGTATATGATTATTTTGATGCTATGGATCGATTAAGATCAGGTAAATATAGAAGTGTAGTTATTACATGTAGTCCTGGTGATGGTGTTTTAGGAGATCCAGAACATCAAGGTGATTTTAATTATTTGAATAGTTTTATAAAATGTTTACATGTATTCCATGCTCATCGTGGTGGTATTATGTTTATGTTAGAGAATTCTCCATTAGATTTTGAAGCTTGTAAATTCTTTAATTATGAAGATGGTCCTTATCATATAAGTGAGTTATGTGATACTGAAGAGAAGATCGATGGACGTGGTTGGATTTATGAGAAGAAGATAGATGAAGTAGATGATGATAAAGATCCAGGTTATGGTCAATTTGTTCCTATTGGTGAAGATTTGTTTAATAAAGAATGTAGATTACCTATAAATTATGGTTTAAATAAAATATTTGAAGGTGTAACATTAGCAAATATTGATGAAGATGAATTAGTTAATTGTGGTTTTAAAACATTTGCAAGAGAACAAAATGGTCATGCTGCTGTAATGATAAAAGATGCATATCAGAATTATGGTAGAATCGTAATAGATACAGCAGCTAGTAAGTTATATAGTGATTGGTCAAGTGATGGTACAGCTCGTTGGATAAGTAATGCAGTTATTTGGTCACTTAATTTTGATGATTATTTGAATGAAACTAATGAATCTCATGCAGCTGATCTTAGTAATGAACAAATACCTGATTATTATAATAAAGTAGATATGTCTTCTTTTACAGATCAAGATATAAAGACAGAAGAATGTGAAGGAAGAGATATAAAATCACCTACAAATTTAGTTGTATCTATTGTTATATGTACATCTGGTAATCAACATCAGTATTATGATAGTACAAAACAATTTTTTGGTAATGTATTAAAGAAATTAGATAAAAGACGTAATGAAATTTTGGGAAAGAATAATGCTTCTATTCGTTATCAATTTGTTCAATATAGTAATTATGATGATCAATTATCAATTCTTTCAAGTGGAATGAGTAAACCAAATGATTTCTCTGATGACTTTTTAAATAGTAAAAAGCGAACTGGTGCTGGTTTTTGTAGAGGTTGTTGTTCAAATTGTAAAGATTTGAATGGTGGTTTATTGGAAGCATTAAAAGAAATTGAAAAATTACCTGGTTGTACTCATATATTATTATTATGTGGTCGAGATCCTATGCATAATTTATTAAAAGATTGTAGATTAGTATATCCATTTAAAGGAATTGATTTAGATAGACAATATCATAAAATATGTGATGTTATTGTTAAACGTAATGTTAAAGTACATTTTATGCCTGTATTATCTAAAGATATATTATTAAGTGCTAATAAATTAAGAGACGTAATTGATAATAATGTTTTTGATGGTAGAAGAGTTGAAGGTAATAATTATATATTTGATGAAAACTTTTTAGTAGATTCTCAAAGTAATGGTACTAGTAGTGCTACTCGACAAAAAATGGAAGATATGTTTGATGATATTCTTATTAATGAGTATACTCAAGTATTGAAATCAATGTAATTTTTATTTTTATTTATTTTTATTTATTTTATTTTATTTGATTTATTTATTATATCTATATATATATTTGTTTGTTTAAAAACAACTTATTTTTTTAATATTGTTATATGTGTATTTATTTTTTTTTGAAAAAAATTTTATTAAATTATTAATATATACATTAGCGTATTTTGTTTTCAGATTATCAATCATTGATTAGAAAGAATGTAAAAATGTAAACTTATGAAAATATAAATTATAAAAAATACAGTGCCTTCCCGACTTTTTGTGACACTTGCGGTGACTTTTTTTGACAGTCACATAAAGTCGCTTTAAGTCAGGCTTAATATGACTTAATATAATAATAAATATTTTTACACTGTCAAAAATTAACAAAAGTGTCACATTTTTCTGTGACAATTGCGGCACCGCAAAAAAAAAGGGCCTTTTGGAAGTCACTGAAAAAATATAAAAAATATTTTTTGAAAAAAACAATTTTATATTTTGTTTTTTGAGTTAATAAATACTTATAAATTCATTCAATATTTTGGGTTGGATTTATTTTTAAATAGTTAAAATACTTAGTCATGAATATGCATTTTAGATAAGATTTTTAGTATTGATGATGTCTATTCAATGTGAAAATAGAACTAAAGAATATTTTAAGAATGATTCAACAGATATAAGAAAAAAAATATAGTAAAAAAATATATAAAGAAGAGAATTATGGTTGAAGATTATTTATTTCTATGGATTTATTCTATGTGGACGCATTAAAGGTTTATTTAGAAATTAATCAATAAACTATTGATTTTTTATTTGTAGATTGTAACATAGACAAACTATTGAATATGTGATTCTTTTGATAGATCTTCGATTTATTATATATAGTTTTTTGTGATACTATTTATCTTATAAATACAGTTAATATAATATAATATAATGAAAAACTTTTATGAAAATGAACAAAATAAAATTCCCTGGAATCTACGAAAAAAATCAGTGAAAAAAGAAATTTTCTTGAGAAAGTGTGTGGTTGTATGAACTGGTATTTTTTCGTTTAATATATCACGTTGAATATTTATCTACTGTATGTTTCAATTATTTGTATCAAGATTCAGTTATATTTAGAGAGAGGAAATGCCGTTAATTCGAGAAGATATTTTAAATAAGCAGAAACGATCTGAGTTATATGCAAAAGCTTTGGCTACAAAAAAGAAAGAACAGAAGAAACGTCGTCAACAACGTGAAGAAGAAAGAAAAACACTTGGAGATGCTGCTCCACCGAAACCTGTATGTAAATAGTATTGATATCTTGATAATTTGAAAGAAAATTTCATTTTATTTTGTATACAAGTTCATTATAAAAGTGTTTAATTTAATATAGATTTAATTATTAAAATAATGTGATGATTGCTAATTTATATGAATTTTTTATAGGTACCTACAACTCAAGAAGATCATAGAGAATATGATGATACTGTTGTTTTAAAGAATGATGATGAAGTGTATGGTGATGAAGCTCAAGATGAATTTGAGTGTTATTATAACCATAGTAAAGTTCCAAAAGTTATGATTACCACAAGACCAAGACCTTCACGTCAATTATTTTTCTTTTTAAGTGAATTACAAAGTTTAATTCCTAATTCTTTTGTATATAAACGAGGTGAGTTTCATGTTCGTGAAATATGTGATATGGCCGCAAGTAAAGGATTTACACATTTAATAGTTGTTAATGAAACAAATAAGAAAGTTCATAGGTATATATATGATTTAGTATAAATTATTATTATTGTTATAATAATAAATGATAATAATAATAAATATTTTAAATGTAATAATAAATATATTAAAGATATTAAATATAATAAATATAATAAATATAATAAATATAATAATAATATATGATAATAAAAAATATATTAAATATAATAATAATATATGATAATAAAAAATATATTAAATATAATAATAAATATAATAAATATAATAAATATATAGTTTATTATTATGTCATCTTCCAGAAGGACCTACGGCTTTATTTAAGATTTCTTCTTTTATTCCTCATGAAGATATATCTAATGTGGGAGCAGTCACGAATCATCAGCCTGAATTAATCTTAAATAATTTCACCACTCGTTTAGGTAGAAGAGTAGGAAGAATGCTTGGGTCACTATTTCCTCGTATATATATAGATTATATATATATAGATTATTATTATGATTACTGACCTAGTATTATTATCTATTAATAAATTACTTTTATTCTTATTAATTATGTATTATTCTATATACTTATTTTATGTATTATTCATATAGATGATCCTCAATTTGAAGGAAGAAGAGTAATCACTTTCCATAATCAAAGAGATTTTATATTTGTATGTTATAATTATTTTTCTTTTTATTTTTATTTATCATTCCTTTTTTAAAAGTATTTTTTTTGTATCTAGTTTATTTTTCAAGTTTTTATCATCTTTTCATTATTATTATATTTTATAATTGTTTATTTCGAATAAATTATTTTTATTATATTTTAAAATAATTTAGAAACGTTTTTTTTATAGGTTCGTCAACATCGATATATGTTTGAGTCACGTGAAAAAGGTCGTTTACAAGAATTAGGACCTCGTTTTACACTAAAACCTCGATGGATACAAGTTGGTAAATTTAATATGAAAGGTGAATATGAATGGAAATTTAATCATAAGATGATTGAAACTAGTAGACGAAAGTGGTTCTTATAATCATTTATCTTGACTTTCTGTTTACTTTATTGATCAGTTTATTTGTTTCTTGTGTGTTCTATTTTATTTATATATGTACAAAGTTGTTTTTTATTAAATTTTGCTTGTTTTTTTAAATAAGATTTGGTGCTTAAATGCTTTATGAATAGATTCCACATTTCTCATAAAAATTAAGAATACTATTTCTTACTTTTGATATGAAAATAGTATCATCTGTGCAGAGTTCATTTAGAAGCTTGGATAAATCTAGTTAATCACATCAATCTTGATAGTGAAATCAGTAATAAGAAATTATACAGATTAGATATGATTTGAATACTCATTTCTTTAAATGAATAAAGAAATATTATACCGAATTTTATAAAATTTTGTGAATATTCAAGAGAATTTGCTTTATTATTTATCGAGAATGAAATAAAGAAAAGGAGTGAATTCTGAGTGTGCGTAGTCTTTAAAATAAACAACAATTCAATTCAAAACATTCAATAAACTTTTTCATTCTTTTATTGTTTATTATTAATAGCAATTTTTTAAAGGAAATGCTAGAAATTTCATTTTCCTTGCAATATTTGTTTTGAGTCAAATTAGAATAAATCTTATAATCCTGGAAAAACAATCTTTTTTAGGCTAAAAAAAATATTTTTGATATAGTTTTTAAAAACAAAGAATCATTTGTATTTACTTCATTAATCAAAATAAGTTTTCGATAGTATATTGAATCAAGGTCCATAATATTACCAATAACATTAACTTATTGTTTTGTTATAAAATTCAAAAAACAAAATGTCAATTGACGACGAACTTGATATTGGTTCAATTGATCTTGATTCCCTTCGAGAATACGATGAAAACATAAGAGCAGGAAGAGAACTACATCAATCTGAAGTATTTTATAGTTAAAATTATATTCTAAAAAATTATTATTACTAATCTCAATATATACAGGATAGCAATGATGATCCAAATGTATATATTATTGATAAGAATTATATATATTCTTACTATAGGCTATTATTGATAATTTTATGAATAGTTCAGAGTATGGTTTTTTACACTTATAATTAAGTTTACAAGACTATTTTATGATTTATTTTACTGAATATAATGATAATATAAATTTATAGAATAGATGATGATACTAATATAACTAGAAACAAGTATCGGCCCCGTGTATATGCATTTGATGCTGGTGAACACCGTGTTGATAATACAAATAATGTAGATATATATATGTTTGCTATTATAAATAATGTTGCTATGATTACTATTTTTTTCATTTATATTATTATTTGATTATTAAATATTTTATTTAATTAATAAGAATATATTTACTATATAGATTATATATATATATATATATATATATATATATATTATAGGAAAATCTTCTAGAAGCGACAAAAGAGAAATTAGGGAAATTAAGTGTAGCTAATGGTTTTAAACCTTTATCTTTTTTTTATCCTGATTCAACTGCACCTACTATTGCTGAAGTATATATATATATAGATATATATATATATAATTTATATGAATATTATTGATAGATAAATATTATAATTTATATGAATATTATTGATATATAAATATTATTTAGATTCAGGATGAAACAAAATTAATCCAAGAACAAAAAGTAAATGAAAAAACATATATAAATACTGTTTCTACTTATCAAATTATGATTATTGGAGAGAGTGGTATATATATATATATAATATTTATTATTTGAATTATATTCAATATATAACAGTTTATATATATATATATATATATATATATATATAGGTGTTGGAAAAACCACATTAATAAGAAAGTATTTAGATATGGATTTGAAACAGTTACCTATTTTCTGTTCTACTGGAATAGATTATATTAAAAAAGAAATAGATATCGATAATAAACATATTCGATTATTATATGTTGATACTTCTGGTCAAAGAAGATTTATTGATTATTTATTAGAATACGTTGAGTTTTGCAATCAAATAATTATGGTAATTGACTTATCAGATGAATCTACTCTTAATTATATCCTTATATATATGTTTTTAATAGAATTTACTTATTATTTTTCTTTATAGTCAAAGAATCATTAAATAATTGAAAAACATAATAATTTTTCTTAATAATATAAATATACAAATATGGTTTGATTTATTATTAGAAGAGTTTCCTGAAAAACTAAAAAGTCTATTTCCTATTATTATTATTGGTAATAAAACCGATTTACCACGGGAATTACATCGCCGTGATATTAAACGTTGTATACCTTTGAAATCTGATCAATATATATACTTAGAATGTAATATGAATATTGTTCAATCTATTCATAAAGTTATGAATATTTCTCTTAATAAAGTATTATCAAAAAAAGTAAGTTTTACTTCTATTTATCATTTATCTTAGATTTATTTTTGTTCATTTATTATATTTATTATATCCTCTTTATTCTTTATTTATTATTTAGATGTGAAAGTGAGAAATTCTGGCATACACACCGTTGTATATATATATACAAATTATATACCATATATATATCAATTATTATTTATCAATTATACATTTTATTCACTATTCATACTCTATAGAAACAATTGACTCTTTGATATTATTTCACTTTTTAATAATCATTTATTTATTGAAAACAATCCCTTTTATCTTTTGCTATGTATTCTATGTATCAATATCATATTATTTTATTTCTCTGAAAAAACTTGTATCATTCATTCTCATATATATATTTTCAATTTTTTTTTGCTTTCAATACTATATTTTTTCTATTCATGTTTTTAGTATAATTTAGTATTAAAAAAAAACTGAACTAAACAATTTAATGGTATAAGCATTATATTTTTATAACAAAATAAAAAAAAAAAAATAGACAATTTATTAAATTAATATATCATCTCGAAAGTAAGTAGATATATAAAAAAAGTACTATATAATATATAAAATATGAAATATATATATAAAAAAATAGACCAGAGAACGAAAGTATTCTCAAAAAGAAAATATGTATATATATATATATATAAGAAAAGATATTTGTAGTAGAAGATGCATAATATAAAAGAAAAAGTTGTTTATAAATGAAATAAAAGATTAAATAAAAAAGATTTTACAATAGAAGAATTTATAAAAATAAATAAAAATATTTTAATGAAAAGAAATATATATATATAAAGAACAACATCATATTATATATGTAACAAGTAATAACTTGTTTTAATTATAAAAATAAAATTAATTAATAAATATACACAAATAAAAAAAGATATTTAATATACATGTATATAGATTTATAGATGCGATAACAGTCGTTATCTATGAATATACTACAAGTAAAACTATTAATAATGAAGAATGATAAGAAAAAAATAATATAAAAAAGTAAATGAAAGAAAATAAAAATAGATATAATTTTTGATTATATAGAAACGAAAAGTCATATATTGAGTAAAATAAATTAAAAGGATTAGTTTAAAATATATATAAGAATAATTATTAAGAAAAAATAATAATAATAGAATAATTGTTAAGAAAAAAATAATAATAGTATTTAGATAAAAGATCATATATATGAATAAATAAAAAATAATATAATTATTGATAATAAACTAAAATATATATATACAATAAATATGCACGGATTATAGAATTATAAAAGAAATGTCAATAATGATAAAAAATTACACATACTCTAGAATTACAAACGAACTCTCTTTTTATTTTGATTATCTTGATAATAAGTGATATTAATAACATCATCAGTAGGAATAACAATATCAACACTAGGAGATAATACATTAGGTATAGCTTGATAGACTAATTCATAAAGTAGATCACTAATATTTTGAAGTTTATTCTTAACTTGAGTAACTTTATCAGCATGAGTTTCAAAACGACAAGTGAATTGAGTAGCAACAGCACCATCAATAGTAATATTCTTAAAAGAATAAATATCATAATCATAAATAACATTATTTACATAATGAATATATTTATGGAAGAAGTTACGAACAGCACCACAATAATAATTAGAAGCTACAGTATATTTAACAATATAGAACATATCAATAAATACATGATTATTTTGAATAGGATAAATAGGTTTACAACCTTTATATTTACTTTCTCTCCAAATAGTCATATGTAAATCATAATCATAATCACATAAAGTAGCTACTTCACCAACCATAGTAGCTATACTATTCTCTTCTAAATGTTCACAAGGAGTATATAAATAATCACCAACAGCTACTTTCTTATTATATTCTTCATTATAACAATAAGTATAATATTGATATATATCAGCTTCACCTTCAATCATAATATAATAATCATAATGATATGTTAATTCATCTAATCTTCTTGTATATTTAACTAAATAATTAAGATTACCTCTTAAGAAAGAAGGAGCATCAAAAGATTGTTGTACAGAAATAGTTAAATTAAATTTAGTATAAGGATGAGTATCTGTAATACCATTATCAATAGTTTCATGAATATCTTGACCAACATCAATAGTATGTAAGAATGATAATGAAAAAGCAAATGTTTGAACTAAAGCACGTACATTATCATATTCAGCTTCATCTTGATTATATATACTTTGAGGTACTTTATGATATTGTAAATAGAATACAACAAATTTCTCTCCTTCAGGAGGTACTTTAGGTAAACAATTATCAGTATTTACTTTATCCCAAACACCATTAATATCTTCATTACTTTCATCAATACATTTTCTAAACATTTCACCACGTACATTATCACCAACACAAGGAGCAGAAATCTCTTCACCTACATTAACAGGTCTCCAGTAAGTACCATCAGCAGTAGTATCACCAAGACATATCTTTGTATTCTCACAATGACCATTAATAAACTTTTGACCAACTTCACAAACTAAACAATCATAATTACCATTTTTATTTGTAAGTATATGACCATTAGGACAAGAAAGACATTCACTAGATCCAGCAGGAGCATATTGATTTTCAGGACATTGAGGTTGATCTTCACCACCATTACAATAATGACCTTCAGTACATTCAACACAAATATGTTTATCACTATCATCAATAGGCTTTTCATATTCACCAGCTTTACAACTACCACAATTATTAATAACAGGATATTTCCAATTACCTTCAGAATCACATTCTATAGATAAATGACCAGAACCACAAACAACACTAGCAGTACTACCAGCATTTGTAGCTTCAAATACAAAAATATAATCATAAATAGAATATGTAAATTCAGGACATTCAAGTATTTCTGTATGACAAGTACTAGTAATTCCACTCCAAATACTACCTTCTAAACAAACTCTAGTAAGACTACCTTGTTGACCTTCAGGACAAGTCATAGAAATAGATTCACCAATTTCAGTATTAGGCCAAGATATTTCATATTGATTATCAACTTCAGCAGAACATTGAGGAACAGTACATGTATTAACAACAGGACCCCATTGTTTATTAGTATTACAGAATCTAGTAATAGAACCAGATAAACCAGTAGGACAAGGAGAAGTAGCAGTTGTAAGTACATTTGTAGCAGGCCAATTAATATTATATATACTATCAATATTAGAAGAACATTGAGGTATTTGACAATCATAAGTAATATCACTCCATATTTGACCAGTTTGACAAGTTCTAGTAACACTACCTTCTTGACCATAAGGACAATCAAGTATAACACTAGAACCAACCATAGTAGAAGGCCAAGTTAATGAGTATATTTCATCAATATTTTGAGAACATTGAAGTACTTGACAAGTATTACTAGTAACCATCCAATCTAAAGAATCGCAGCTATCACATACAGTACACTTCATAGTTCTAGTACCAGTATAACCTTCACCACAAGGAACAGTAATAATACTATCTTTACCATAAGTTTCACCATCATAAACACAGAAATCAGTTAATATAATTTCTAAAGTATAAGTAGTAACAACATTACCATTAGTAATCTTTAATACATGTTTACCAGTATAAGGAGTAGTATTTAGATATTTACCACTAATATGAATACCATCATTCTTAACAGTAAAACTAAGATTATTAGGAAGAGGAACATCAACAGTTTGAATAGTACCTATAATTTCTAAAGGAACTTCGATTTCATTAGATATTCTATCAACAACTTTCTTATAAGCATTCTCATTGATTATATCACTCTTTTCACAAGTACTAATAATTTCACCCCAAACAGGTTTAGAACAAGTATATCTACAATATCTAGTAATAGAACCAGTATAACCAAAAGGACAATTTAATTCAGCATCTTGATCAATTTCAGTAATAGGCCAAGTATATCCATTTTCAGTAACTGAATTACATTTCTTCTTTTGACATCCAGATAAATCTTCAGATTCCCATTGACCAAATATATTACATCTCTTTGATACATATCCCTCATATTCTGATGAACATGGTCTATATTGTTCACTACCAGGTAAAGTATCATCATAAAGTGTTTTAACATCATTTTCATAACTAGTATAACCTTTACAATAAACACCAACAGTAAGAATAAGAGTATTTGATTGTTTATTAGTAATCTTATCTTTAGTATATACACTATTAGCAGGTAATACAATACTACCAGAAGATACTTGAATAAATCTAACATAAAGAGCTACATTAAATTTATCAACAACATAAGAATCAATATGTTCAAGTTTTTTCATAATTAATTTAGTAACATCAAAATCAACTACTTCTTTATCAAAAGTAACATAAACTAAATTAGCATACATTCCATAAGCATCAATATATTTCATTCCTTTATTTGTTAATAAAACAGTAATAAATTCAGGATTATAAGATCCATCAATACTATCAGAACAACTAGTATCACAACCATAACTTAAAGGATAATTACCTTGTTCAGATAAATCACCAGAAACATCCTTAGGAATAGAGAAAGAGAAAGAACCAGGATAAGGAGTAGTAAGATATACTATATAAGAAGAATGACTAAGAGGAACAACATCTTTTACTAAACAATTCTTCATATTAAATTTAGTATCTTTATAAATTTGGAAATTTTCACTAAATGTTAAATAAATATAATGATCTTTAGAGAATTGTTCATAAGCTAAATTATGAGAAGCATATACATAAGCACGTTCATAATCAGAAGTAAATGTAAATTCAGTAAAACTAATAATTTGATTATATTGTAATACAGAATATAATCCAAGTTTCTTACCAATAACTTCAGTATGAGTATTATCAATAATAGGTTCACTCCATAAAGGATCTTCTAATCTATATGAACATTTATATATACCTTCATTATCTCTAGATAAACGAAGCCAACCATTAATAGAATTCCATTCATGTGCAGCACCATTTAATAATACACCATTACCATTATTATTATTAGGACTATTGGATATAATACTCCATCCTTTAGTCTTATTAATTTCAATAGTACACATAGTAATAATAGTATTACGATCATCATCATATACAACAAAACCAACACTTTCTGTAGGACCAGAAACAGGTATATAGAAACGAGTAGATACAGTATATTCTTTAGGAGCATCCATTACATATAAAGGACTATTATAAATAGTATTCTTTGTAGTATCTGTCATCTTTATACTTAATTCATCATAAGATACACCATATTCATAAGTAAGACTATCTACTTTTGTTAATAATCTATTATAACTATATTGATTACTAAAGTAAGAAACATAACGAGTAGGAATAATAGTTAAATAAGAACTACCTCCACATTTCTGAGAATTATCACCAATACATGATTTTGAACATTTATCATTATTTACACGAGATCCATATATATAAGCAATATTAGGATAACAAATACATTTATTACCATTAAGTAAACCAAAATAAGCATGATATGGACCACAATATTCTTTACATTCATCTTGAGACATAGTATCACTAGTAACAAAATCACTATATATATTTTGATTCTCTATACAATAAGTATCTGTAAATGGACGTGCCATTTGAACACTAGCAAAAGAATCACTTAATTGGAATGTATAATAAGATAAAGTAAAAATAGAAGAAACTTCTAAGAAAACCCAATTAGCACTATTATAATAATAAGTAACAGAAATCTTTCCATTATCTTCAGTAACTTGTATTCTACCAGAAGATTCTTGTGTACAATCAATAGACATAGAAGCAGGAGCTTGACTAGATTGTTTATTCTTCTTATGTTCATAATAAGATATAGATGGTCTTCCACATAAGGATATTTCAAAATAATTATAATTCTTACTAGTTAAAGAAGAATATAATATCATATTTAATTTATTATTAGTTTCAGTCTTAACTGTTACAGGTAATTCTAAAGTATTAATTTCATCAAATTTCATTAATTCATTATATATAGGAGTATTATCTTGAGTATATAATTTAGGTAAATAAATACTAGATATCTTACTACCAAGATATACTACAAATACAGAAGATGTCTTTGTAAGAATATTTTGTTCATTAGGAATACGACTATCTAAATAGAATGATGATTGACCATCATAACTATTAGGATAGAAATAGAATTCATTTATATTCTTACCTACAGACATATAACCATTAAATAAAATCCATTTTTCTAAAGGAACTACTATATCACTATTAACAGTAATATAAATAGGTAAATCTTGAATAGAACTATATTGACTAATACTAATAGATAAATCTTTCCATTCATAATCACCATTATCAACATATAAATTATTAATATCAGTAAGTATTAAAGATTGAACATCTGTAGAGAAACCATAATATAATGGTTTAAATGTACCACAATTATAAGTAAATAAAGTAGTATCTATAGGATAATTAATACCTTGTAGAACAGATAAAGTAAGAATAGAATCAACAAATGTTATTTTATATTGATTTTCTTTACCATTAACTTTTTTATCTGTAAAACTAGTAATAGTTTCCCAATTCTTAATAGATGTACGTCTTTGTAATTCATAAACACCATCAATATTATTATCTAAATGTAATCTATAAATACCAGGAATAGTATGAGGAGCAGGAGATAAATCTATATTAAGATTACCATAACCAGATAAAGTAAACATAAAACCAATAAATCCATGTTCTAAACCTTTCCAAGCTTCACTATATATAGTATCTGTAACACCAACATATTCCATATTAACACCAGTAGGAACAGAAGTAATAATATCAATAGAAGCTTCAGGAGAATATAATTCACCTTCTTCAATTATATGAGATTTTACACGACAAATAAAATGATTACGAAGATGTTCTACTAAAGGTGTACCTTCAGTATCTTCAGGAATAACACTTATAATACCACCAGTACTAGTTGGTTCAACATGTAATATTTTACCTCCTTTCTCTATAATAAAATCTTCTAATTTAGCTTCATATTGACGATTAAATGTTAAAGTTACATATATAGGTAAAGAATTAGTATTAGTTAATTCATTCCAAGTCAGTTCAGCTGTAATTTGATCTACTTGTTCAGAATGAAGATTACCTGTATAAGTAACACGACAATTACAACGACGATCATATTCATGATGTCTATCTTCACAAGCTTTCTTTATAGGTAAAGAAACAGTAAAATCTAATTTCTTATTAATAACATGTACATCAAAAGTATACATAGCATGATGATTATGACAATTAGAACCAGTAATTAATTGAACATTATAAGCATAACAATTATTACAAATAAAAGAACGATAAGATATATTATGATAAGCAGATAAATAATTATCAAACATAAGAGTACCTTTAATATTATTAGAATCAGATGTATCCATAGTTAATGATGTTTTAAGACATTTCTTTTGATATTCACTATTTTCATCATCATCATCATCATCTATATGACAATTAAAGTTCTTATTAGATATATCCATACCAGGTTGATATTCAATACAATCATTAACAGGAGTAAAAGTATTATCACTACCATCATCACCAGGAACAACAATAGATGGTTGTATCTTTATATTTTCAAGGAAGAAAGGATTATGATCATTAATTGTATGATATATAAAGACATAAGGTAATACATTAGTACTTGAACTATCACCACTAATACTAAATGAATAACTATTTTCATCTTCATAATTACCTCTACCAGCAAATATCTTATTACCACCAATCTTTAACCATATAGTTACAGTTTCATCTTCATTACATACATCATGCTTAGGAGAAACAGGAGTAAAATAAAGAGTACTAATAGTATTATTAGCATATTTATTAAGATTATAACAAACAATACCATTATTTGCAACACTTTGGAAAGCACAAGAATAACCTCTATTAATAATACCTTGTTTTTTACTAATTTGACGGAAACCAATAGCAACCATTTCACCACAACCAACTTCAGCAGATAAAACAATTTCATTCATAATAGCATATTCAAAACGAAGTTGATTATAATGAAAAGTTCTTAAAGTATCTTGTTCATAATAAGGAGCATAAATACCAGTAAATTGATAAGCAAAAGTAAGTGACCATGAACATTCTTCATTCTTATTTTCACCACAAACATTATTCTTATAATATACATAACCTTTAACACCTAAATCAGTTAAAGCATTTAATACATAATAACCAATAACTTTACGTCCAGAAACAGATAAAGCTTGAATAGAACCTAAAGAATTACTAGTAAACATATCATAATCAAGAGGATAATCATTATTACTAAAATCAATAATAAATTGATTATAATTACGTACACAAGGTTCAGGAGAAGTCCAAATTAATTTAGGATCACGATTAATACAAAAAGAAGTTCTTATAACAATTTCATCAGAAGTAAGTGATCCTTTATTATAATCAGATAAAAGAGCATTTTCAGCAATACGTATACTTACTTGACCTTCACTAATAGGAACAGCAACTATATTATATATAGTACCTGAAGAAGTAGTTTGAATTTCAAATTTAATAGAATCTTTAGGATTAACAATAAAATCATTTTCAACTAATCCATGTGTTTTCTTATTACTAACAACATCAAAAGTAAAAGGACCACATTCAGACATTTGGAAGTTTTCAATACTAATAATAGGTCTAGCATATTTTTCAAAATTATTCTTAATAGTAGTTTCTTCTAATAAATAAGCATAAAAAATAGTTTCACTCATACTAAATTCATTATTAGAACCAATATAAAGAGCATCAGAACCAAGATTATAATAAGATTTACTTAATAATACTTCACCAGTTAATGCAAAAACACCATCAATATATAAATCAATTTTACTATTAGCACTAATAGATTGCATAACTAAAGTAATTTGATGCCAATAACCAGGAGTAGGAGCATTAGTAGTTAAACCAGCATTACCTTCAGAAGCAGTTTGAATTATAATAGCACCATTAGATAAAGCTATCTTATAATCTAATACATTATTACTAAAATATTTTTCAATAAAAGTAATAGTTATATCATTAGTACTTGTAAAATACCAAAATTGAATAGTTAAGAATGAATTAGAAACAGGAGCTAAGAAACTTATATCATTTGTATTAGAACAATAAAAAGATCCACGTTCTTCATTATGTAAGAAAGCTTTCTTTTCATCATCAAAATTCTTACCCCAAGCATCATTACCAGCATTAGGAATAATACAATCTTTATTATTAGATTCATAATTATTACCATTTTGATTATATTTATAATATCTTAAAATAGGATTATATTGACTATTAATAGTTACTTCTAAAGAAGATGAATAAGTAGGAATTCTAGCAAGATCTTTAGCAATACTTTCATCAACAGTAATAGTATAAGAAATATCAACATAATTATTATCAGTAATAGAAGATGGTTTAGTAAATGTAGGATATACATAGAATAAAATATAATTATCATAAGGTTGAGGAATAGACATTTCACCACCTACAATATGTATTTTATTTACATAATCTATAAAAGTAACATTTCTATTAAAACTTAAAGTACATGTAATTAAAAATGAACTAATCTTTTGATTATTTTCACCATCACAAGTAAGACTACCTGTATAAGGAGTAGTAGCATGAGGAATAGTCCATTTATCTTCAGGATTTGTATATAATTCAGAAGTTTTAGTTCCACTAAGATCAGTACAAGAACCAGCAGGAATAATAAAATAAATGTTACGATTATGTAATAAACCATAAGGAGGTAAAATAGAAATATAATTCTTATATACAGTAAAATCAGTAGATAATAATTCACCATTAAATGAATCACTTTGTCTATAATAAATCTTAATATCATCATTACAAATAACATCTTGATCCCAAGTTAAAGTAATTATTTGATCATCTTCAATATTACCTACAGCAGGAGAAACAGAACTAATAACAGGATTTGTAGCAGCAGGTTCTAAAATAGGAGCTTTAGTACAATCATAATTAATAATAAATTTTTCCATATCATTCTTCTTCTTCTTATCATTTGCATCACGAATAAATCCATTTTGAATCATAAGAATAACAGAAGGACATTCATCTACATTATAAGAACGAGTAGGGAAAGTAATTGTAGCAGTATATTGTTTGTTATTACTAGTATTCCATTCAACAGTAAAATCTTTAGTATGACCTTCAGGTAATAATTTATATTTATTTACATTTTCTAAAGTAATATCAGTAGAAAAAGTGAAAGTACAAGTAACTTTATAATTATTAGATGAAGTTAAAGACTTTAAATAAATAAAAGGTTTATCATTTTGTTCATTAAATTTAGCTTTCCAAATATTATCAGCAACAGCAGTTTTATATACAGTAAAATCACTAATAGTAATACCACCAGAACCAAGTTGATAAGCAGAACCAAGAACAGGATAATAAACATCTTTATGTTCACAACTAAATATTTGACCATTAATAAAATATTTCTTATTAGTACCTTCTTTAATATCAGAGAAATAAGTAAAACCAATATGATTCCAAACATCAGCTACAGGAATAAAAGAAGAAACATCACAATCATCATAATAACCAGTATGAATATGAACAAAACCCATATCATCAATACTAATATAAAAATCATAATTATTAATATTTTCATAAGTATCTTTATCATTAGGTATAGCAAATAATATTTGAGGACGTTCTTCATCTATTTTAAACCAAAAAGAAATAGAAACTTCACCACCTTCAGCACCTTCAAATTTATTACTATGAATATCATAGAATTTTTCACCTACATATAATGGTTGATCGATAATATGAACACCTTCTTCAGTAGTTTCTAATAAAATAGAAGAATTAAGATGAGTTAAATCATCAGACATAAAGCTTTCATTAATATAACCATCAGTAACAAAAGGAATAAACATTTCATAAGGTAAAGATAAATCATGAACAATAACTTCATTATTAGTATCAACAATAGAATCAGTAAGTAAAGTAATATTTAAAGGATTAGAACCTCTAGAAATCATAATAGTATATTGAGAAACTTTTTCTTTATTATTATAATCATATTTTAATGTAGCACCATTACTTAATTGAAGCTTATTTTCATTTATTTTACATTCTACTAAAGAACAAGTAATATAAATAGGTATATTACTATAATAAGAAGCATCATTAGGTATAGTTATAGAAACATGAGATGAAGCAATAGAACATGAATTTGAAGTCATTTCTTCCCAACCATTATTACCACAATGTCTTTCAGCATAACCACTTTTACCAATACCACAAGATACAAAACGATTAAATCCTTTTTCAGTAACAGGCCAAAATAATCCATTTTGAGTTTTAGCTAAACAAGCATGATCCATAGAAAAAGCTTCAGTACCAGACCAAGTATGTTTGTCATCACAATACTTTACATAATACTTATTCTCTTCTTGATCTTCAATAGTTATATAACTATTTACTTGAATCTTATTAAAAATATGACCATTATCTACTGTTTCATCACATGTATATAAATGACAACCATTTTCTTCTTCTCCCCAAGTTGCTGGTTTCCCTTTTATACAAGAACGACTTCTTACACCATAATAATATTGAGAATCACCACAAGGTAATGTAGCTATATTATCTTGTTTCGTTCTTGGCCATTCACCCTCAGATGAACAATAATTTGATTCAACACCATTTGTTGTACTTGCTCTTGATACGACAGAATTCATAGTGAGTTGGGCACCAGCTTCCTCAATCACACCAGAAGAAAGAGCATTAATTAGGCTTGCGTATAGAAAAATGACAAATATACCTATATATTAAGATAATTAACTATGATTACGATATACTTTTTAAAAATAATGTCATATTTATAGAAATGATAATTCTGAGAAAAAAATAAAATATGATATTTTTTTGCACTCATTTCTTTCTCTTTGGTAAAAAACTCCAATCCAATAAACAACCCTATATCTCCTCGTTTATCCTCGTTTATTTTGTAGACATATACTGCTTCATTGGCTTTTAACCAATTAAAGTGGATATTTCTTCTTAGACAAATGAATATTTACAGATGAAACCAAATTAGCAATCATAATTTTTCTATTTGATTGGTGAAATAAAAACGTCCGGAATGATTGGCTACATTAAAACATTGTTTTCCTTGATTTTACATAGATTCTTCGCCTATTTTTTTTTGCCAAATTATTTTTCTTCGGTTTTTTAAGTATATACTAAAAAAAATAATAAAAAAATAGTCAGTTTCATCAGGAAAATTATTTTTATTAGTTGTGTTTAAAAATTTTAGTTTAAATAAATTTAGTAATATGTTATATATATTATAAATCAACTTAATATCTGTCAAAGAAAAGAGTTATTTTTGTATACTACAACGAAAAAATTTGTCTTTTCTTTCAAATTTCCCATCATAGTTGTGTGTCTAATCATTACTAAATTATTTAATAAATAGTAAGTATGCGATGTTTTTAGTAATTTAAAAACTAGATGTTGAACCAAAAATTATTGTTGTTCAGAGTTTTTAGAATAAAATCTCTTTTTAAATATGAATAATATGGAGATATGAGTCTACTAGGATGTATTCCAGAAGAGACAAATTCGGTTTTTGTTACATATGTGTGGTAAAGAAGATTTGAAGAGGATGAAAAACCATTCTTTCTCTTCATAACGTTCTTTAAAGTGATTGGTATGTATAATAAATAAAAATAAATTCTAATTATTTTCAACATTGTGAATTTCTTGTTTCATTATAAGTCTTTTAACTAAAGGTCATATAGAAAAAAATGTATTAAAATATTAAACTTCTTTTATATTATTTATACGAAGAATAAACTTTTAAAAATTATGCTAAAAAAAATTTTTTTTGTTTATTAATTGTAGTAATAAATAGTTATTAAAAATTTATATATAATTATATACAGAAACTTAATTATGAATTTAATTAAAAAGATAACAATTTTTATTGACAATAAGAGAAACAGAAAAAAAAATGATATACAAAAAATATTAAAAAAAAGATCATCATGACTAAGATAGAAAGAAAAAAGACAATTTACAAAATGATAATCCATACAAAAAAAATAATCACAACAAATCATTTATATGTATGATTTTGATTATTGTTGAAGTCCATCTAAGTAATAATAAAAGTAAATAAGTTATACTTTAAAGTAGAAGAAAATAAAAATTGAATTATAGTGAAAAAAAAAATATATATATAACTATATATATGTAAATACTATAATAGGAGAGATTATTGACAGCATTATCGACAGCAGCTTGAACTCCAGGAACATTAATATATTGTTTTTCAAGGGAAATAAGAGAATTCATTCCATTATTATTGGTCCAACTAGCATTATAAGGATCAATTTCTGCAATCTTAATGTAAATAGCTAATAAATTGAGGGATATATCTTGATTATTTATATATAGAGGAGACGAGAAGATAACAACATCCAATAATCCACTAGAAAGTAAAGAAGGAACTATTTCATCTATATAACAATAGAAACGTAATAATAATAATAAAATAATAAAATAAAAACAAAATAATAATAAAATAATAAAAGAATAAAAGAATAATAAAACTATAAAAATAAAATAATAATAAAATAATAAAAGAATAAAAGAATAATAAAACTATAAAAATAAAATAATAATAAAAGAATAATAAAAGAATAATAAAATTATAAAAATAAAAGAATAAACCCAAAATAATAATAAAATAATAATAAAAAAATAATAAAATAATAATAAAATAATAATAAAATAATAATAAAATAATGTATAAAAAATACCATAAGCGCAAGCAAATTTGATAAAAATAGTGAATTGATTTACAATATCTTCGTAGAGTAAGCTGCTACTTTTCAAATAATTCATAATAAAAGTGAAAATACCAGCAGAAACAAAGCTATCTAAACATGTGAAATCAGTACAACACTTTTGTAAAACAAAAATAATATTAACAACAGTATTATAAGCAGTAGTACTTGTTTCAATACTTGGCATATTACTAATTAAATAGCATTTCATATTTTCAGCAAATCTCATTTCAGTAATATCTTTAATAGTAGCTTTAGTATCTATAATTAAATTCAGCACTGTAAATCCTTGTTCAGCTACTATAGGATCCACTGCCTTAGAAGCAAGTATAGATAATAAATAATGAGAAAATCCTTGTTTAGCAACACCTTTAAGAGCATCAGCATTTTGAAGTAAATAAGAATAAGAAGTAAATGTATATTTTTGAATAATCTTATCGCTACGATTACTTTGGAATGATTGATATATACATTGATATATACTATTCTTCATAAAAGCATCTACATTCTTTTCATCTATATATATAAATATATATATATATAATATATATATAAGATATATATATATACATAAATACATAAATAAATAAATATATACATAAAGGTGATAATTTAGCAAGGAACATAAGAGCTTGTCTTTGAAGAGGTAAATCTTTTTCAAATAAATTCATAGAATTACGAATATATACTAAAATACCCTTAGTAATTAATCTTTGTAATTCACTTTCTATATATATATATATATAAGATATATATAAATAATATTAACAAATTCTAATTGAAAAATATTTAAAATTAATACTACTAATAAATTGTAATAATATATATATATATATATATATATACCTTGATTCTTAACATTCTTTAATAATCGTTTCATAATATTTGTTTGTGCAGAAACATCTAAAATAGAATAAATAAGAGAATAGAATAATCCATCAATGCCTCCTTCTCGTTCAATCATATCTAATGCAAATATATCAAAATGAATAAATTTACCAACATAATCTTGAATTGCCTTATCTAAATTAATATTCATATTTAAGAAAATACGAATATTTTGTTCATTTCTAGCAATTCCACGGGGATCAATAGAATCTTCTAATAATTTAATCTTATTGGTTAATAATTCGATTTCTAAACATTTCTCCTTTAAACTATGTTGTAATTCATGAACATCAATAGGTACCTCTCTATATATAAATGTATATTTATTTATATGTAAAATAATAATAAATATAATTATGAATACTAATAATAATAATAACATATATATATAATTATTAAATATAGCATACACTTGTTCTTTGTTTAATAGATATTCATATTTTCCTTGTAATGTTTTATATTTAATATCATCTTCTCCTATTTGTCTATTTAAATCAGTTATGTCAATCTTCAACTTTTGTATTTCTCCATCTAATTCTATATTCTTATTTCTTAAGTCTTTCTCTCTTTCAATACATTTATCATGATTATTATTTGAATCATTTGAAGAATTAGTATTAGATTGAGAGGAAATACTATTCTTTAAAGATGTATATAATGCTATCTGTTTATTTATTTGTTGTTTATATAAATCATCTTTACTTAATAATTGTTGTTGAAGTGAACTATATATATATATATATATATAGTTATTGATTTTATAAAAATATAATACTTATTTAATATATATATGTAAACTTAAACATAAATAATTGAATAAATAAATTATATATATATATATATACTTATTTTCTTGTACAAGTTGATTAACTCTATTTTGATATTGTTCTAAAGTCATTTGTTCACTACCACTTCCTACACGAACAGTCTTTGCCTTTAATTCATTGATAATAACAGTATTCTTATCAATTGTCTCCTGATACTTCTTTTTCTCTTCTTCAAATGAGTTTTCTAAAACACTGAATTTATTCTTTTCATCTTCTAAAGATGTTTCTAATAATCTATATATAAATATATATATAATGATTAATAAATAATAAACAAGAAAAAATAAAAAAAATAAATAATAATCAATAAAAAAATAAAAAATAAATAATAAAAAATAAATAATAATAAAAAAAAAAAAATAAACAATAAATAATAAACAATAAACAATAAATAAAAAATAAATAAAAAATCTTTCATACTTAATTTTTTCTTTTAATAAATCGACTTCTTTAACATCAATTCCTTTATTATTTTGAAGATCTTTAACTTGATCTATCATACTATTCTTATATTCTTCATATTCTTTCTTAATATCTTCATATTGTTTTAATAGAATATCTTTTTCTTTTTGTAAATTCTCTATATCATTTCCTCTTGCTTCTTGTAATATACTAACTTCTTGTCCTTTACGTTCCATTTGATTCTCTAAACTAGTCTTCTCAGTATTTAATATATTTATTTTATTAGTATATTCTTGAATACTGACATCTTTTTGATTTAATGCCGTTTCTAGAGAAGAAATTTTCGATTCATAATTAACTTTTATACTATCAAATTCTTTTTCCTTTAATTCTACAGCTAATTGTTTTTCATTATCAATATTACCAATACGATTCTTCATATTTTCAATATGAGATTCTAATTCTTTTAAAGTATTTAAATAACTCATAATATCTTCTTTTTGAGATAATATTATACCTTCTTTCTCACTTAACTGAATACTACATTTTTCTAACTCTCCTTTCTTATCAGCTATTTCTTTATTTAAAGATCTATATATATATATTTGTTTATTGTATTATTATGGAAAAAAAAAACAAAATAATAATAATAATAATAATAATAATTACTGTAATTTCTCTGTCATCATAGATTCAGCAGATTCATTTTCTTCTTTTTGTTGAATAATCATTTGTTTATATTGTTCATTTGTAGCTTTCAATTGAACGTTATCCTTTTCTAATTCTACTAATTTCTTACGATCATCAGTCTAAATATATTGGTATTTTTATTAAAATAATAATAATAATAAATATAATAATAATAATAAATATAATAATAATAATAAATATAATAATAAATATAATAATAATAAATATAATAATAATAAATATAGTAATAATAAATATAATAATAATAAATATGATAATAATAAATATAATAATAAATATAATAATAATAAATATAATAATAAATATAATAATAATATAAATATAATAAACATACCATAGAATCATACATATCTTCAATATATGCAATACCTCTATTTAATAATAATTTACGTATTTTAGCTCTATAAAGTTTTTCATTCTTTGTCAGTTCACTGATAGTATCTGTCGCTTTCGCTAATTCATTAGAAAGACGGTCATTATCATTCTTTAAATTAGATGTAGATACTAAAGATTAAATAAAATAGATATATATTTAATACGATATATAAAAAAATAAATAGTTGTATGAAATAATATAATCATTAAAATTAGCAATAATACTAATAATAATAATAAAAAAATATTTTAAATTATATAAATACATTGAGTTTCATAAGTATTAATAGTTTCATCTTTTTCTTGAATAGCAATTTCCTGTTCAGTATTTTGTTTCTTTAGTATTTCTAATTGTTCACTAAGCATTTCTACTTGACGTTCTAAAGCGAAATTACCTAATTCTTCTTGTTTTGTTCCTTGAGGAATTTCTTCAACTTCTTTTCCTTCAGAATCATATCTCTCTAAATGTTCACGATATGTAAATAAACGTTGTTCCTGTTGCTTTAAATAACCTTTTAAATCTTCAAGAATCATAGTATCTCTTTGTATATTATTAATTGAAGTACTATATTGACTGATTTCTTTATTAATTGATTCTATATCTTTAGCCATCGAATCTAATTTCTCTAAATGTTCCTTAATATCAATATCATCATAATGATCTTCAAAATCTAATAATAATTGACTCATCATATCTAAAGTATCATCTTTCTTCTTTAATAACCCATTAATAGATTTATTTATATCTAATAATTTATTATCATTCTGTATTACTACAGTCGATAATTCTTGAGATAAACCACGGGAAAAATGTATTGTACGATCTTGCTCTGTTATACGATTCCAAAAGGCCTTATCATCATATCTTTATATAGCATATAATATAAGGATATAATAAGATGATTCATGAATTAATAATATTAATATTATTATTCTATATATCTATACCTTAATTCACATTCAATATCTTGAAGACAACCTTTTGTCTTTTCTATATATTGACGTATACTTAAATTACTCTTTTCTATTACTGATACCATCTTTTGCATCATTTTCTCATAATCAGCAGAATAATCAATATCTTTCCATATCTTGTTTTGTAATTCAGATTTCTCTCTATATAATAAAGTTATTCAAGATAAAATTTTAATTTAAATAATATTATAAATAATATAAATAATATAAATAATATAAATAATATAATAATGATTAATATAATAATGATTAATATAATAAATAATATAAATAAAAAATAAAAAAAAAAAAAAATGAATATACTTTGTCAGATTCCAATATTTAGACTCTAAGATCTTATTAAATTGTTTTAGATTTGTTACTTCATCACTTTGGTTTTCATAGAGATCAGCAAGTGGATATAAAAAAGCTCCAGTTCCTTGTAAAATAGCTGGAACATTTGGCTTATGTAAAGATACAGAATCTTCAGTTTGTGGATTAGAAGCATCACTGATTTTTTCAGCAACATCAGGATTCTTTTGTAGTTGAACCATTCTTTCGTAACTAGCTACGAGTTTAATAATTACATCCTTCTGAAATGAACTAAAGAATATTATAAAATAAGACACTGGTGAAAACATACCCTTGATTGGCTACAGCAGCCGAAACACCTATGCAGAATAACACACAATATTGTAACTAAAATAACATACGAGGATCATCAAATTCTCCTTGACTCATACTATATTTAAAGCTGAAAATTAATATGAATTCTCTGTACAATAGTTTATTGCTGTTTTCATCGTTTCTTTGCTGAAATTTTATCAGTTCCTTTTTTAGGTTTAGATTTCTTGGAATTACAGAAAACAATTTGTCTTAAATATAATTCAGTATTAATTGACATTTTTCTTTTTGTTTGATTTATTTCCTAGGGAATAATAGAGTTTTGTTTTATTCAATAGTTTTTTTTAATTATTTGAAGAATGAGTAAGCGTTCATCAGATGATTATGAACGTGGCCAAGTATGCATTGTATTCTTGATATCAATTCATCTGATATAGTATGATCCAACCAAAATGTCTAAAGATGATTGGAAAAAATTGAAGAAGGAAGCTATGTTTGGGTATGTATTATGAGATACGCATTGAATTATTTGCGAATACTATAGATACACTAACGAAGATAATCCTTTTGGAGATCCAGATTTAGATCAACCTTTTCAATGGACTAAGAAAAATGGTTCTAAGTATGAGAACCCAGAGTCAAAACAAGAATTGATGTTGAAACGATTGGAAAAAGCTGAGGAGATTCGAAAAGCGAAAGAGCGTCGTCTTCAAAATGAAATAGAAAAACGTGATCGTGAATTATTACATGAAGAACAAAAAAGATTAGAGGAACAAGACAAAATGAGTATTTTTTTAAAATTTTTTTTTATGTTTTATTTTTATTTTGCTATATATATATTATTATTATATTATTTTTTTATTATTTTATTTTTAGCTGATTTAATAAAACAAGATGAAGATTTTAATAAAACACAAACATTAACTCGTTGTCGTGTTCGAATTCAAGTATTATATTATTATTATTTTATTATTATTATTTTTTTTATTTATTTAAGATTTATCTAATATTTTGAATTTATAATAATAAATATATATAGAATTCAAGAGAGAAGCCAATTGATTTTATTATGAAGAATGTTCTTTTGTTGCCAGTAAGTTATACTATATATATATGATCATTATTATTTAGGTTATCTTTTTATTATATATTATCATTAAAAATATATAATAATAAGAATTATTTAATTTATGTAAAGAATCATTATTATATACTTTATAGGAAATAAATAAGCCATTAAATGATTTTGATAATAGTGTTCTATCGAATACTCTTCCCCCTGAGTCACGTGATGCCTCTCAGATTATTGATACACTTAGTGTTGCCGAAAAGAGTGAATTAGTCGCGGATATTCAGATATTTGAAGAGTTACCTGTATTAGAATCCATAAAAGGATATTTAGAAGTATATAAAAGACTTTATTTCTCTTTATTTTATATTGTTTTACTATATTTTAATGAATATATATATATATATATATATATATATATAGAATATTCATGATTATATTGATATGTGTTTAAATAAGAATGATGATGATACTATCCAAGAAAATGTTCAAGAAGATATAGATAGTTTATTTGAAGGTAAGAATTATGAAGAATTAAAAGAATTACAAGAAACAATAAAAGGACAATTAGAAGAAGGAGAAGGTATATTATTAATTTTATTATTATTATATATTGTTATATTTATTATTATTATATATGATTTTTTTTATTATTCTTTTTATTCTTTTTATTATTATTATATATTGTTATTTTTATCATTCTTTTTATTTTTTTTTATTATTATTCTTTTTATTCTTTTTATTATTATTATTATTATTATAATTTATATAGGTATGGATACTGCTTATTGGAGTAGTGTATATGTTCGTTTAAATCGATATATGTGTGTAAGTCTATTGAAACAAAAAAATATGGAATATATTAATCAAAGACATAATTGTTGGAAAGATGCTCCTATACAACAAAATACTATACAAAAAGAAAGCCATACGAGTGTTCCTTCTATTCAAAAACCTGTTTTCCCCGTGATTACATTGGATATGGCTCAAGATGATCTCTATAGTCCTCCTCCTCTTACAGAAAATAGTACTACAATGACATATATACATATAAAAGAAAAAGAAGATTTAGAAAAAAGAAAAGAATATCGAAAGAAAGTCATGGCTGAAGAAATTGATAATATAATCACGAATATTCTAATTACTAGTAAGAACTACATGCAATTAGATACTTATGGTGATTATGATGAAGAAACTCTGTATATCATTTTATTATTATTTATTTTATTATTATAAAATTTTAGTATTATATATTTTTATCATTATTTATTTTAGTATTATATATTTTTATTATTATTTATTTTATTATTATATATTTTATTATTATTATATATTTTTATTATTATATATTTTTATTATTATATATTATTAATATTATATATTATTAATATTATCTATTTTTATTATTATAAAATTTTATTATATATAATTATATATATAGCTATAAATCGGAAGCTTCAAAGGGAATGGATGAAAATGAAGCTCAAATGAAAGATGAAGTATATATTTATTTATTATGTAGATTAATATTGTATAAAAAATAAGTTAAATAATCATAATTATAATAATATAGTATATGCTTCCACGTACTTTATATGCTTGGGAAGATAAATATAAGCCTCGTAAGCCTAAATACTTTAATAGAGTAAAGACAGGTTATGATTGGAATAAATATAATCAGAAACATTATGATCCTGATAATCCACCTCCAAAATCTATTCAAGGATATCGTTTCAATATCTTTTATCCGGATCTTATTAATAAGAATAAAGCACCTCAATTCTATCTTGAACCAGCTAACGAAGAAGGATTTTGTGTTATTCGATTCCATGCTGGACCTCCTTATGAAGATATTGCTTTTAAAGTATTTATTTATTTTATTTTTATTTTAAATTTTATTTATTTTTATTTTAAAACTAATTTTTTTTATTAATACTCTCAATTTCTTTATTTCTCTATATATATCTCATTATTTCTATATCATTTTTTTTTTAGATTAAAAATCGTGAATGGGAAAAAGGTCGTAATCGTGGCTTTAAATGTATTTTTGAAAAAGGAATCATGCATCTTCATTTCGATTATAAACGATTTACATACAGAAGATAATCACTTTATCAAAAAAATAATATTTTTAATATTTATTTGTTCATTCTTTTTGTTTTTTTTTATTTAAAATTATTTTATTTTAATAATTCTTATATAGACTGATCATTCATTAGATATTCCTTTCATATTTATATCATTTTAATACATAATATACCAACAAATTAATACATCACAATGCTTTTCATATATCGATATAATTACTGATCATATGAATGTTAGTAAAGCACAGATTCATAGAAAAAAGATTAATTTATGTAAAATATAAAGAAAAAATACAGACAAATAAAAAAATATTCAGCCACTTTCAGTGCTAAATAGAAAATTTTTCACTATTTCCTCAACATTCTTTTGTTTCCAAAAAAAATTTCTATGAAAATTGTTTTATTGTTTAAAACAGCATTTATTTTTATTTATTATTTAAAAATTTATAATGATTCATTCAACGAAATTGATTCAAAAATGTTTTGCTAGATCTATAGTGTCCGTTAAACCTGTCATTCCTCCATTGAGTCAACCTTTAGAAGGAATGCCTGTATTAAAGCCATTAAAACAGAAAATTGCTCCAAAAGTTGAAATGACTACTTTAGAGAATGGATTAAGAATCATCACTAAAGATGACTTTGATATCGTAAGTTATATTTATGATTTTAATAACGATTTATTTTATTTAAAAAGAAAATGAAAGTGTTCTTTATTTATATGTATATATTATTTCTATATAATATATTAGGTAAGTTCTGTAGGTGTTGCTTTGAATATTGGTAGTGGCCAAGAAAAAAGTAATTTATATTAATGATTAAAAAAGAATAAAAATCAATAAATAATATAGGAAATGAATATGGTTGTACTCAACTTTTAGAAAAGATGTTATTTAAACAGACTGAACATACTTCTCAAGAACAGATGACAAAGTAAATAAATATATATATATTTATATAAAGATGTATTTAACTTTAAAATAGACGTGTTAATGAAGTAGGTACTAATTGTAGTGCCTTTGTAGGTAGAGATACATTTACCTATACTATTAGTACTCCTCGAGATAAAGTGAAAGATATGGTTTCTATACTTAAAGAATGTATAGAAGAACCTGTTTTTGACCAAGAATCTATTCGAAATACTAAGGTATATAATTCTTTATATATATATATAATATTTGTTTTTTTAAATAGAATTTAATTTATAAATTATTAACTTATATTCAACTATTATTATAGGATATTTTTACATTAGAAAATCAAACTTTATATTTAAATAAAACATTTGACTTATTTATTTCCGATGTATATATTTAATATATTTATGTTTTATTTTTTGTCTATATATGATTATTATTTTTTTTTTTATTGTATTTTCTTCCCATAAATATATTTATTATATTTTTTTATTTTTTCACATAAATATATTTAATATATTTATGTTTTATTTTTTTGTCTATATATAATTATTATTTTTTTTATTGTATTTTCTTCCCATAAATATATTTATATTTTTTTTTTATTTTTTCACATAAATATATTTATTATATTTTTTTTTTTGCCTATATATACATATATATATAATAGGCTACATTTGCTTCAATGTATGGTATTAATTCTCCATATGGACATAAATTAAGACAATCCCCTGAGATTCTTAGTAGCATTTCTTCAAATACACTTACTAGCTTCTATAAAAGTAATATTTCTTATCAAAATCTTGTTTTCTGTGCAACAGGTATATATAGGATTACATATTATTATTATTTGATTTCTTTTGAATTTTTTTTTAACTATTTATATTCATTTATTATATATATATAGATATATATTATATTTTATTATAGGAGTTGATCATGATTCTTTTGTTGGTTATATAAAAGAGAATATGCCAAAGTTACCTAATAGACCTTACTATATTCCTCCTGCAAAGTCACTTCTGTATATTATTATTATACATGTTATAGTTATAAAGAGTTAATAATATATATATATATATATATATATATATATATATAGTATGCCAGGAGGTGGTTATTATTGTGAGGATAAAGAGACAGAGTATGTACATATAGGGGTGACTTTCAATACTGGAGGTTGGGACAGCAAAGGTATTCTATTTATTATTACATTTATTATTCTATTTATTGTTTTATTATTATTCTATTTATTATTCTATTTATTATTCTATTTATTATTCTATTTATTATTATTATATAGATATATTTACGGTAATGCTACTTCAGACTCTTCTCGGTGGTGGTAGCGCCTTTTCTTCTGGCGGTCCCGGTAAAGGAATTTTTAGTAAACTTTATGTTAATGTATTATGCAGATATAGTTTTGTTGAAAGTGCTCAGTGCTATGTTACTCCTCTTCCTACTTCAGGTTGTACAAGTGTTGTTATTCAAGTTCCTCCTCAATATGCTAGTTCTGGAACTCAAATTATATGTAATGAAATACATAAATTAGCTTTTGGTGATATATCAAATGAAGAGCTAGAACGTGCAAAGAATCGATCTATTGCTCTTCAATTTATGAATACAGAATCAAGACAAATTCTTTGTGAAGATATGGCTAGACAAGGTCTTATATATAATGAATATAAAAATGATGATGTTGTCATTGATTCGTTTAAAAAAGTAACAAAAGATGACATTGTACGTCTTATTCGTAGTTCTCTTTCAAAACCTGTTGGTGTAAGTGCCTTTGGACCGTCGGTAGGTGGATCTAAATCATGTGTTCCTCCTTTTGAACAAGTTCAACAATACATGAAAAAAGATAATTGGAAAATTTAATTTTTTTTTTATTTATATAACTTATTTTAATTATTATTACTAATGAGCAACTTTTGATTTAAAGAAAGATTTAGTAAATTTATTTATTTTTTAAACTTTTCAACATGATTCCACTCATTTTATTAATATATATGATATTGCATATTCTAACAATTTTTTAAATAATCATATTTGTTTGGTTATGAATTATTTTATGCTTTTAAGATTATTTTTTTCAATTTGTCGACTAATTGTTTAAAAAAAACATTTAAATTGTATTTATTTCAATTCTAAATAGTCTTTAATATAAAATGAAATAGAAACATATGACAAAAAAGTAATTAAAAATTATGATGATTAATAGTTTATGTGTTTACTATATGATATTTGCCAGAATTAGTATAAATATTGAAATGTATTCACAAATTGTTTTTAAAAAGAAATTTTCATCTATTTTTTTAAGCATACTACACTTTATTCGAATAATAAATAATTTAAGATCATGTTGTTTTTTTTTTTAAATTTTCGAATTACTCCTTTTTTTGAGAAATTGACTAAGTGCGCATCCCATACCATTTTTACGTTAACTTTGCGCGGTGATTTTATTGGCTAATTAGACTTTAACCAATCAGATTTATAATAATTCTTCTTTCATTTTTGCATTATTTATCATATGAAAGATGTTCTATAAGAACTTGACTATTTTCTATAAGAACTTGACCTTCATCGTTTTTTTTGTCAAGTAACCCTTATATTCGATCGTCGAATTCTATTCTTATTGATAACTCAAAATAATTTTCTATTGGTTGTTATTATTCAAGTTATTTATCGATTTATTATAGTTATTTTATATTATTTAACTTCTATTTTTACACGAATAAAGTTTTTACTTATAACTTATTACTATTTATAAATATTAGAGTAAACAGAATTCGCATTAACGATTTTCAAAATAATTCTGATTGCTATTAATTGTAGCATTTTTTGTAAATGAAATATTATCATAACATCGTAGTTATTAACCTTTGAGAGCTATGATATTTTAAAACGAAATTTATAAATAATTAATAATTAAATAGAAATAATTAAATAGAAATATTTTTTTTATTAAGTGGTGTTACTTAAAAAAATAAATATTGTTAAAATATTTTTTGTTAACTACTTTAAATGCTGTAATGAATACATTATTAGTATTTGAAAAATATTGTGACGAGACATAGTAATGCACATGAATTATATATTCTATGTTTCAAATTCATATTATATTCAGTATTGGATAGCTATTACAACTATAAATAGGTAAAAAGGAATTTAATAAGACTTTTAAAAAGAAGATTAGTTTATAATTCACTGGTTTATTGTTTTGATGTTGTTTATTTATCATGAGTTACCACAATATAGTTATAAGACAATAATCATAATTGTTATTATTAGAAATTTCACTTAATGATACATGATTAACGCATTCTCTTTTATGTCAAGTATTAAACACAGATTCTGTTTTGTTTACACCATAAAAATGTCTATATATTTGATTAAACCATTTTTATAAAATAACAATAGACAAAAATACGCTTTTATTCAAAATTAATACACTACATAAATATTAGTAAAACTATATCTATTTTTCTTATTTATAAATGATTATATAAATATATATATCTCATAGAGTGATATATATATATGGAAGTATTATATACTTTCCTAAGAAGATAAATATAACAGTTTCAATATCAAATTTATTAGAAGATCTATAAATACTTAAGTCAGGAATTGAACCTGAAAAGAGTCTGATGAGACTATTCCTTACCATAAAAGCTTAAGTACAGTTTATATATATATATATATATATATATATATATATATCAGTAATAATATAATATGAGTTAGAGTTATTATTATATATCTGCATATATATATTAACTGTAATGATAAGTAACTTAATAGCATAAAATCTTATATATATATATATGATATCATAACCAATATGTAATAATAAAATGTTTTCCTAACATGACAACTTATATAATAATAATACTAATAATAATAAATATTATAATAATAAATATAATAATAATAATAATAAAATAAAAATAATAATAACCTATATAATAATAATAATAATAATAATAATAATAATAATAATAAATATTATAATAATAAATATTATAATAATAATAAATATAATAATAACCTATATAATAATAATTATTATTATTATAATAATAATAACCTATATAATAACCTATATAATAATAATAATAATAATAATAATAAATATTATAATAATAATAATAATAATAACCTATATAATAATAATAATAATAATAATAAATATTATAATAATAATAATAATAATAATAATAATAATAATAATAATAATAATAATAATAATAATAATAATAATAATAATAATAATAAATAATAATAATAATAATAATAATAATAATAATAATAATAATAATAATAATAATAATAATAATAATAATAATAATAATAATAATAATAATAATAATAATAATAATAATAATAACCTATATAATAATAATAATAGTAATAATAATAAATATTATAATAAAAATAATAATAAATATTATAATAAAAATAATAAATATAATAATAACCTATATAATAATAACCTATATAATAATAATAAAAATAATAATAATAACCTATATAATAATAACCTATATAATAATAATAATAACCTATATAATTATAATAATAATAATAATAACCTATATAATAATAATAATAATAACCTATATAATAATAATAATAATAATAATAAATATTATAATAATAATAATAATAATAATAATAATAATAATAACCTATATAATAATAATAATCATAATAATAATAATAATAATAATAATAATAAATATAATAATAATAATAATAATAATAATAATAATAATAATAATAATAATAATAATAATAATAATAATAATAATAATAAATATTATATAATAATAATAATAATAATAATAATAATAATAATAATAATAATAATAATAATAATAATAATAATAATAATAATAATAATAATAATAATAATAATAATAATAATAATAATAATAATAATAATAATAATAATAATAATAATAATAATAATAATAATAATAATAATAATAATAATAAATATTATAATAATAATAATAATAAATATAATAATAATAATAATAATAATAATAATAATAATAATAATAATAATAATAATAATAATAATAAATATTATAATAATAAATATAATAATAAAAATAATAAATATAATAATAACCTATATAATAATAACCTATATAATAATAATAAAAATAATAATAATAACCTATATAATAATAACCTATATAATAATAATAATAACCTATATAATTATAATAATAATAATAATAACCTATATAATAATAATAATAATAACCTATATAATAATAATAATAATAATAATAAATATTATAATAATAATAATAATAATAATAATAATAATAATAATAATAATAATAATAATAATAATAATAATAATAATAATAATAATAATAATAATAATAATAATAAATATTATAATAATAATAATAATAATAATAATAATAATAATAATAATAATAATAATAATAATAATAATAATAATAATAATAATAATAATAATAATAATAAATATTATAATAAAAATAATAATAAATATTATAATAAAAATAATAATAATAAATATAATAATAATAAAAATAATAATAAATATTATAATAAAAATAATAAATATAATAATAATAAAAATAATAATAACCTATATAATAATAATAATAACCTATATAATAATAATAATAATAATAAATATAATAATAATGTTAATAATAATAATGTTAATAATAATAATAATAATAATAAATATAATAATAATAAATATAATAATAATAATAATAATAATAATAATAATAATAATAAATATTATAATAATAAATATAATAATAATAATAATAATAATAACCTATATAATAATAATAATAATAATAATAATAACCTATATAAAATAATAATAATAATAAAATAATATAAAACCTATATAATAATAATAATGAATATTAATAATAATAACAATAATAAGATAACAAATATATATATATATATATATACATTAATATTAATTAACTGATAACCATATAACCTATATATATATAATTATAGCATAATATAATAAAAATAATAATATATTACAAGATAACATATGTATAATAAAAAATAAATAAACTATTCTTTAAAAAAAATAAACATGAATAAATGATTGAAAATATTTACAAAACAATATATATAGACAATAAATAGAGAGAATAAATTAAATAAATAAAATACATAGAAAATGCAATGTGCACAAAAAAAAAAGATAATACATTAAAAAATTATATATAATTTAATAGAAAATGATAAGTATATACAGGAGAAGAGTAGAAAAAACAACGAAGACGAACAAAAACACAATGGGAGATTTGCAACGTACAAATAGATTATCTTACACCAGAATCAAAACCACACACACAGCATAGAGTTCTAATATTATCAGCAGAACAGAGCCAATCTATATAAAGAAAATAAAAAACACAAGAATCTACATTGTGTTGAATAGTTACAAACTTACAATTCTGACATTAAGGGATCCATAGGATCATACTACTTAAAAAACAAGGCCATAACAACGCTATGAGAAATTAGTTGATAAATAAAAGAAAATATAATAACCACTAAAAATTAGTTTGAGTTATCAGTAAGAAATTTTCAAACTCTTTAATAACTCATTTTTAGTAAATTCTAATAGAATTCTATGAATTTAATTAGCAAATTATTTCATTTCGACTTCTTTACTTAAAATGATTGGCTAAATATTAAATTTTGTTCCTAAAAATCAATTACTTTCGAATAGAATTCGACGATCGAATATAAGGGTTACTTGACAAAAAAAACGATGAAGGTCAAGTTCTTATAGAAAATAGTCAAGTTCTTATAGAACATCTTTCATATGATAAATAATGCAAAAATGAAAGAAGAATTATTATAAATCTGATTGGTTAAAGTCTAATTAGCCAATAAAATCACCGCGCAAAGTTAACGTAAAAATGGTATGGGATGCGCACTTAGTCAATTTCTCCCTTTTTTTAAATATCTTAGTCTTTAGACTCAATAGAAACATATTTTGGGATAATATACTTATTATTGACTATATTAGATATCTTTCTAGCCAATTGTTAATCACTCTGTTACGATATCTTTTTTGACAACTACTATTAAATATTAAAAAAATGATGAGAGACGCATAGAACGTTGTCTTATGCTGTAAACTGGTTTAAATTTTACGATAAGATGTTTTTTCTGCTAAACTGATTTCATTATGAATATATATCCTCTCAAACACATAGCACATCGATACAAGAAAATGAAAAAAGTATATAATTGACAAACCAACACGAACTATTGATATATCTATTGTATTTATGCCAAATTCGTTAATTATTTTTGAGATAAAAATAATTCAATCAAATGGATCTCCCTAATATGAAGTAAATTAAGGATTGAATGAGAAGTGATAAACTCTGCTCTAAAAAAAATACAAAAAAGGGAACATTATTGTATTAGACATTATTTTCTAAATGTATTTTAAAAGATGAATATGTATAAATAAAACTCTGTATATATCTTCTTTAGAAAACCCTAAAAAACAGAGTACAGATAAGAATATATGGATATCTAAAATAAAAAGGGAATGACATTCAGGATAGCATAAAGATTTTTCGAATATATATAATGATTTTTAATAATACGTAATTTATAAGTCACTTAAAATGATTGTTGAAAAAATATGAGAACATATGAAATATAAACATAATAAATAATAAAACTATAATTTGAATAATCAAACAAAATCAAGTATAGAGTGGTTTCATATGAAGAAGTTTTCGAATTCGATTGGTTTCCATGATTGTACATTCATATTCTTTCTTATCATTGATAAAAACCCTTGCTTTTGGAAATAGATACTGATTTGTGTGTTCACTAATAGAAATAAAATTTTATTTTTTTTAAAATTGTATAATATATAATTTATATATATATATATACTTTTTTTTACTTTCAGTATCTACAACAGAAGGTGCATTTAATGAAGCTGGAGATAGCTTGCTACTATCACCAAATACTTGGTGATATTTTATATTAATATCTACATATTTCTGACGAACTTCTTTTATATCTGTTACATATATATATATTAATCATTTACAGTGATATTCAATAAAAAATATAAAAAAGATAATAAATATAATAAATATAATAAATATAATAAAGATAATTAATATATAATACCATAATTATAATTTGCTTTTTCTTTTGTATCAAGATTTAGTACTATAAATAAAAGATAACATAGAAAAAGAAATATACCATTTTTCAGGTCATGTATATCTTGATTAATATGAATATATTTGATTTCATATACATCAGAAGACCGTATACTATATAAGAAACACTCACATTTTGTTCTACATAAAGGACATGTGTTATTCTTCTTAGTCCATTTCAAAATACAATTATAACAGAATTCATGAAAACAGGGTATCATTATACTATAAGTTGTATGAGTCAAATTCTGAAAACAAATACAACAAGTCATCTTTTTAATATGAGGAATAGATTCTACTTTTGATGTTTTTCTTTCAATTTGTATTTGCTCTTTTTTTAAATCATTTAAAATGTCTGGAGGATGAAAATTAATATCTGTTGGCAACTGCAAAGAAAGTTAGATATTAATATAAATGATATATAAAAAATTACAACAAATTCATCTTTCAAACGATGAATAAATTGATCTTCACATGGATTTGCTCGATCTCCCATTAATGAGGACCTATAAAAGGTTGACAAAATAATATAACAAGGTGAAATAATATTACTCAGAAGAATATAAACGAATACTTTTTGAAAGTTGCTCTAAAAAAATAATAAATATAAACTCAGATCTCATATAGATTTATAATACTGTTTTGAGCAATTATCGTGTTGATCATACCCATAAATGGATGATTATCATTATCTTCATTTATCAAATCGTTTTGATTTGAGTATTGCCGTTTCATTTGGTTATGAATAACTTTTCAAAAGATCAATAAAGAGTGAAAACTAATAATTAATCGAAATATTGAATTAAAAAGAAACTTAGTTGATATTCACGATTTTTGTGAATGAATAGGAGAATTTCTACTGTTTTTCATGGAAGAATCTGGCAAATTCATAGTATAGTTTTCTTCAATATTTTCAAATATTAATATATTAAAGTTTATTGTGATATCATGGAACCAGAAAAGGATCAAAAATCTCCAATAATAGGAGCAAATAAAAAAGTAGATGACCTTCCTATTTCGTCTTTGGAACATACGAATACAGAAAATAAAGAGATAAGTGAAGATCAGTTTGATAAGAATATAATGAGAATCCGAAATTCTTTTAAGAAAGCTTTTGTAAAAGAAGATCCTCGTCATGCTATTGATACTATCAATTTTGAGTTTGATGCTTACTTAGAGAGTTACGCAAGGTATGTATGATCTATTACAAATATTTGATTCTGTGTATTTTTTATAGAAATCTTCTTTTTTCAAATGATTCGATAGAAAAGGAGAAAGATAATAATCAGACTATTTTTGATAATTCTGAATTATACAAGCGTTGGAATTTTGTATTACGAAAAGACCAATTTGAAGCTTTTAATGGTATTTTATTGTTTTTTTTTCTTTTTTTTTTAAATTATAATTATATATGTTATTTATAAATAGTTGTTCCGATTGTGAAGCATTCGGTGATAGAAAAGAAATTTGTGGATTCAATTCCAAGTCAATCTGTTTCTTCTGTTGAGTTATCCTCAAAAGAATCACAAAAATTAGATGAGTTGAATAAAGAAGATACTGTTTCTTCAAATGAAATAGGTAATAGAAAAACGCCTCTTTCTTCTTCTTCTCCTTCTGAACCTCTCTCTCCATCTCAAGTAGAATATAATAATAAACCTATTAATATTGTTGTTAATAAATCAGTGAATATTACTGGACAAACGAAATCAAATGAAGCTATGGAAGATAATAAGAATGTTAATAATAAAAATATTAATATTAATAATAATAATGATATTAATAATAAAAATATGAATAATAAAACTATTAATGATCAAATAAAGGTAAAGAAAACAAGTATATCTTCTACAGTTAATAATAATAATAATAGTGATGAAGAAGAAGAAGAATGGGAAGTAGAAACTCCAGTTTCCAAGTCATTCGGTACAAAAGTTGTGCAATCAACGACGATAAAGTCGAGTGTTAAAGAAATAAGTGATGATGACGATGAAGAATGGGAAATAGAACCAAAAGAAACAAAGAATCAATCAAATAATAAGGATAATGATAAGAAGAATAAGAAAGATCCTATAACAAATAATAAGAATAGGAAATATTCTTGGGAAGATGATGATGAAGATAGTGATACGTTTATTGAGAATAAGAATAAGAATAATGTTTCAAATGATGTTTCTTCAAAGAAATCATTACAAGTAGAAAAGAGAGATGATATGAATAATTTGAGAAAAGAAGAAAAGAAAGAAGATATAAAACAAGTTCAACTTCAAATGGAGAATGCTAAGAAGAATGCAGAAGAAATTGATACAGATGATTTATTTGGGGATAGTGATAATGATAAGAATGATGATAAACATATTCTAGAGAATAATAAAGTAAATAAATCAAAATTAGTGTCTACTGATGAAAAAACACGACAATTCTCTTGGGATGATGATGATGATGATGAATTTATTGTTGAGAAGAAACCCTCGACTCGTCATAATACTCAACGTCTTGGAACAACCGAAAAAGGAATGTCACGATTACAACTTCATCGCTTACAACAAGAAAAAGAAAAAGAAAAAGAAAAAATAAAGAGTAATGATTCAACTATTTTTTCTTCTTCAAGAACTACTAGTAATTTGATTAAGCAAGTAAAAGACACTCAAAAGCCTATTGTTAAATCGAATACAAAGCCAGTGATGACTGTTGAAATAGATACTGATGATGATTGGTCAGATGATAGTGAAACTGTCTCCATTTCAATTCCTTCTAAACAAATCAAGAATACTGAGAATATTATAAAGAAAGATATTAAAGATCAACAAGATAATTCTAATATGAATAAAGATATATCAACAGTTCCTATGTCTTCTACTGTTTCATTAAAATCTACTATTTCTAAATCATCAAAGAAAATAAATGAAGATAATAATAATGATAATGATTGGAGTGATGAAGATAATAATAATAATAAAGATAATAGTAAAAATAATAATAATAATTGGAGTGATGAAGATAATAATAATACTAAAGATAATAATAAAAATAATGATCAAAAAGAAAATAAACAATCTATAAATTCTTCAAATCAAGTATCTTCTACTAAAAGTAAATATGAATGGGATATTTCAGAGAGTGAAGAAGAAATAGATCCAATTCCTTCTGTTATTACTACTGATATTAAATCATCTATAAATAAAAAGAAAGAGAATGAAGATTGGTTTTCAGATTCAGATACTTCTTCTCCTATTCCTAATACTACGTTATCTAAAGATATTCCTCCTACCATCCCTTCTAAATCACTTAAACCATCTCAAGATATTCCTCCTACCATCCCTCCTAAATCACTTAAACCTTCAAATACTATATCAAAACAAAATAATATGAATTGGTCTGATGATGATGATGATAATGACTTTCAAATCAATAAAGTCAATTCTACTCCTAACAAATCTGAACTCTCTTCAATTCCTACATCATCTTCTCTTTCTACAAAGAATGTATCAACAAAACGCTCTCTTCGTAGTAAACATGAACTATCTCGTAAAGTTACAAAACCTATAAATATGTCAATGTTTGATAGCGATAGTGAAGAAGAAAAGAATTCGAAAGAAAGAACCAAATCTTTATCTAATAATAATAATAATAATAATAATAATAATACTACATCACGTATAAGAAAACAACGTACAAATACTTCAAGACGATCTTCTATAGAGAAAGAACCAATAAAAACCGTTTCTTCTAAAGTAATACATGATGATTGGTCTAATAGTGATGATGAATTTAATAATAATATTTCAGATAATAAAAAAGTTTCAGATAATAATAAAATTTCAGATAATAATAAAATTTCAGATAATAATAAAATTTCAGATAATACTACTACTACTATTCCTGTTCTTTCAGTTATGAAAAAGTCGACTATAGATGATTGGGATATCGATTCTGATGAAGATGATGATAAAAAAGGTATTAAAAATGAAGAAAAGAATATTAAGAATACTATAAAGTCTAATGAAATAAAGTCATCTTCTGTCATAAAACAACAATCAATTAAAGAAGACAATTTGAGTGATGAAGATCTATTTAAACCAGATATATCTACTACGATATCTAAGAAATCAGTAGTTCAAGATGATTGGTCAGATGATGAAGAATTCATGAATAACAAGAAATCAGCCAATAATAAATCTAAAAATGAAATTCAATCTTTATCTAATGAAGATGATTGGTCAGATGATGATAAACCTTCCTTAATGAATTCTACTCAAAATAATAAGATAAATACTATTTCTAAAAACACAAATGATGATTGGTCAGATGAAGATACGAATATAACTGTTTCGAAATCAATTCCAATTCCACGAGAAACATCCAGAAAACGAAAAGATCGTAAATTGAAGAATAATAATATTTCTGATTCGATGAATCTTTCATCTAAAGAAGATATACATAATAAAAAGGAGAATTCTTCAAATGATAGGAATCTATCTATGACTCCATCATCAACTCCTCTATTTTCAAATTCATTTTCCTCTCTAAATAATAATACTCCTTCTTCTTCTACTACTCCTAAATCTCCTAATAATCTCTCTTTCCTTAATGATTTTGATTTCGATATGTCTTCACAAACACAAGATACAACTACTTATGATTATAATAATAATAATAATAATAATAATAATATCTCTGCACTTGATATCTTAGCTGTTCCTTCAACAGTGGATAAATCTTCTTTATCTATGAACAACTCTTCTTTACCTATGAATAACTCTTCTTTATCTATGAATAACTCTTCTTTATCTATGAATAACTCTTCTATACCTATTCAATCAATATTAAGTACTATGAACAATAGTCAAAATACTATTATTCAAAATCCAGTCTCTGAAGAAACACAAACAATTATCAATCAACTTCCTAACTATGATTATTTATTATCTAAAGTATATTATATATATCATTAGAAATTAACTAATATTATGTTTACATATAGACATTCACCTTTGATTCTTTGTTCTAAAGTTGATAAAATTATTTTTATTATTATTTTTTATAAAGTTTTACATTCAATTTAGATTTGTAAATTATTATTAAAATATATTTAATTATCAAATGAATATTGTTTTATATATATGTTATATCTTGTTACATGATTATAATATTTGGTTGTTTTAAATAATTAATTCAAAAGTAAATAGAATTATTTATACATTCATTTTTAATCTCTTTTTAAAGCATAGTTTATTACTTATATTTATATATTACAAACGTGAAAAGAATATAATAAAAATTGGACATAAAAGTAACTACTAAATATATTTAAGCATTAATCTATGTCTACTCTTCATTTAAATATTATAATATAATCAGTTTCAATTAATAACTATGATTCTGAACATCTATAGAGAGAAGCATATCTTGAAACACATATATAAAGCATAAATTTTCTATAACAACTTCCTTCTATGAAAATAAATTGTATTTCCTTTGAACACTAACAAATTATCTAATATATTATTCGAATCTATTCAATATAAGTAGAATATGCTATGCTGATGATGTTAATATATGTATTATCGCAATATTACAAAAATAAATTCTTTAAATTCGATTAATTTGTGTTTTTTTAATTTAATATATTAGAATTGTAGTTATTCTGAGTAGTACACATGCTTTATGATTTAATACGAGTAGAATCTAAATAATTACTAAATGACTTTTCTTATTCTATAATAAGAGTGCATAAAATAAGTAGATAGTCATGGTAAATGATATCAGATGCATCTTCAATTAAAAAAAGATAATATAAAGCTGGATACAAACAAAGATCAAGGGTAAAATGCCTTCAAAACAAAAAAAAGAAAAACAATATCAAATTTAAAAATTCAAAAAACTTTTTTTTTTCACTAGTGTTTTAAATAATAACCGTAAATAAATGTTTTATTACAAAATGATTTTTCTCATTATTGTCTAGTTTTGTATGTTTTTAACTAGACTTTATGCAAAGACAATGAAGATCAATATATGTCTAATTGTTATTTTGCTTCTGATGTCATTGGATCAGAGTAACTGATATCTCACTTTATGGTATATATATATATAGGTTTGGCAACATGTCCAGAGAACACTATAGAGACAATTCTAACAAGGAAATATGGAACATCTGTTGCGTATGAAAGAGTTTCTGTTTATCAAGGCAATAGAATCACTGGGACTCTTGTTTTTGACTTATCAGGAAAGTTTGGTCAAGGTAGCATGCTTCAAACATTCAATTTATGTTTGAATCCAACTCCTCATACCGTAGTTGCAATTTCGTCGTAATTATATATATATATATAGTTTTCTTGTGTTGTTTTTTTTCTACATTATTATTATATTTATTTATAATATATTTTGTTGATATATTTATATAAAACTAGGTTACTATTTTAGACTTTTTTTAATAAATACATTCATATATATATATTAGAAATATTTAAAATCGTTTTCTATTATATTTTTATTATTTAAATTAATTGTTATTATTGTGTTGATTAATATATAGTTGGGGAAAAGGTTGGAGTTATGGTTCTTATATAATGTTATCTATATATTTATCCGTATTAAGTAAATATACATTAAAACAAGGTTCTTATGGTGAATTCTCTTTCTATCGTATATATATGTTTAATTTATATTTTATATTAATAAATAGCTCTATTCTAAAAGTATTTTTATTAACTGTAAATAATAATATTATATATATATATATATAGCTTATTACATATTGGAAACTAGTAGTCCTTGGAGATATACTCCTTTAGCAATATTTCATAAAGAATGGATTTATTATTCTTATGATGATTCGAATTGGAATTATTATTATAGTGGTCGATTTCCTACTCCTTCTTCTATTACTCGTTACTATAGACGTACTATTCAAATCAATAAAGATATTTCTGGCATTACGTTATTAGAATTATCCATTAAATCAAAAGAAGGTATTATTATCTATATAAATTCAAAATTATTAACTTATCATTATGTTCAAAATACGGATTTATCTCCTAATGATTATGCAATTCAATCAGATCCAGCATATACCTTAAAATCGTATTCAGGTAGTTATCAATATTATATTGGTGATTCTACAGATATTATTATAGCTATTGAAGTTCATCAAGCAAAGAATATACCTATTACTAATGATGAATTTGAAGCTACATTATTATTTCTATCTGGAGATCAAGTACAACGTAGTATTAATGGCACATCTATTTCTACTCCTCTATATAAAGAAAATGAAATAGCTGATAATGCATTTGATGGTTTATATACAACGAAATGGTCAGGATTAATGATCAATGAACGTGCTTCCTTATTATATACATTCCCAAATCAACGTAAAGAATGGATTAATACAATAGACATGGCATGTGATGTTTCGGATTATAAATCTCTTCCTAAATCCTTCTTTATTTCTGGATCTAATGACAATGGAACTACTTGGGAACCTATTGCTTTCTATAGTAATTTAATGTTTACGAATATCAATGATTTACAAACATTTTATTTCTTATCCAATATACATCTATTTAATATTATTAATATTACATTTACAGAAACCTATCAAACATCTACTTATGTATCTGTATTTAATATCAATTTCTATGCAAGTAATAAAGAGATTCTACAAGAATATTCTTATGGTTCTGATTCATTTACTTGGTTTATTAGTATAGAGAAAGTGAATATTTCTCCTCTTCATTCTGGTGTATCCGATTATAGAATGAAATCTCCTTCTTCTCTTCCTAAAGGATTATCATTAGATTCTATTTCAGGAACTATTAGTGGATATCCTACAGTTACTTTTAGTGATGATTTTATTATAGAAGCGTATAGCTATTTATATGAGAAAACTATTACTATTACATTTCATGTAGATATTTTAGTGTGTAGTAATGATAAATATGTAATTGTTGATTTAATAAAGAATTCAGCAGTTGCTTCTTATGAATATGAATATATAGAATTAATTAATATGAATAATACTGCTGTATATTTAGATCATGCTATTTCTTCTTCAGCATATTATAGAACCTTATGTTTATTAAAAGGTATATATATACTACGTTTATCATCATCAGGATCATTTTCTTGGTCTGCTTCTTCCAATTTAAAAATATCCTTAAGAGATGATATTTACTCAAATACTGTTTTCTATGGTACTTTACATAATGGATATTCACAAGAATCTCCAATTGCATTAGATTATCTAATAAATAACCGTGATTCTTCTGTTCTCTGTAAATTAGATAATGATACATTCATAGATTCTACTTGGTATACAAATGATTATTTTACTTCTTCTTCTTCTCCTATAACAAATACATGGTTTTCATGTTTAAATACGTCTTCTCGATTGAAATATAATAGTTATAATCGTTATTATCGTACTACAATTAATATTGATGATGCTAATAAATATCAAGGTATAGAAATCATATTAAAAGGTCCTAATGGTGTATTATTATATATAAATGAACAAATAGCTTATAAAACAGATCTTAATGATACTTCTATTCCTATTACAGATAATACTATGCCTTCTAATAATGCTAGTACTATTACTCATAGAACTATTTCTTTATCGATGAATTATTTTCATAAGGGTATCAATACTATTGCTTTTGCTACACTATATAGTAGAACTACAAAATTACCTTATACAAATAATGTAGAATTAAGTATACATTATTTATCATCTAGTGCTATATATCCTAGACTATGGAATATATTTGGTTCTATTAATACCACAGAAGTTGAAAGCTATATATCTATGCTTTTTGATTTAGATTATTATACTTCATTTACTATGAGATATTATTTTAATAGGGAACAACCAAGAACAATAACGTTATTTTATGAATCTAAATATCGATTTGAATATATTAATAAATATTGTATTTCTATTCGTCCTGCTTTTCCTGAACAGGGTCCACAAAAATGGTCATTCTATGGTTGTGATTATGAACGATTAAATTGTATATTATTAAATACTCAAGAAGATATGAAATGGACTCCATCTATAAATAGAAAATGCTTTTATACATATCCACATATACAATCTTATTCTATTTATTTATTATCAATATATAAACCAAAAGAAGATAACTATTATAGAATACAAATGAGTCAACTAGAATTTTATATGTTTAATGAGAATTCTATTCTTATTCCTGAATTAACATATTCTTTGAATCCTATTATTGGATATATAGGAATAGATATATCTACTTCTTATCCTACTGATTATTATATATCATTCAGTATTATAGAAGGAACATTACCAAAAGGATTATCTTTAAATACATATACAGGTATTATTGTAGGTATACCTTCAGAAACTACAGAAAATACTACTATTATTATACAAGGAAGAGATATTCGAAATGAATATAAGAATACTACATTAACTATACAAATATATTCATGTATATCTCCAAATATATTATTTAAATCGTATTTCTCTACATCTTGGGATGCACCTTCTAATACTATGTCCTATTATATTCAAGATAGAGAAACAAAACAAATTATTGGTAATTATACTCAATTAACACGAATAACAAATAGTGCTTTTCCTTTATGTCTCATGACATTTGATTATTCAATTATTTTAGTTACTAGAGATAATAATGGCTGGCTTTCTTCTTCTGTTTCTATACTATTAAAAGATGGTACGAGTGTATTCACAGGCACATTGTCTCCTTCAGAATATAAAAATGAATATTTCTTTTCTATTTATAATGTAGTATTACCTAATGAAATACAATGGACTTATTATGATGATACTTTAACTCATAATCCTCTTCCATATGATTGGATGAAGATAGATTATCAACCAATAGGATGGAAGACAGGAACTATATTGAATATGTCTCCACAACAAGGTATAACTCAATATTATCGAATGAATTATTATATTACTACATTACAGAATATAGCTGTTGTCTCCTATACAATAACATTAAGAGGTGGTTGTATATTATATATAAATGGAAAGGAAGCATTTCGATATGGATTAGAAAAAACTATTATAACTCGTGATACAATATCAATATTTGATCCTTATATACCTGAAACAGTAGGTGGAAGTATTCATTTACAATTAAGTCCTGTATCTATAAATATAGGAAATAATACTATAGCTATAGAGATACATCGTGGTAAACGTATATTTGATGATAGTATATTTAGTGCTAGTTTGGTACCTATATTAAAAGATATACGTAATCAGAAGAATGGCTATGGATATACTGGCTTTTTAGATGAAAATGAAGGAAATAGATTAGCTAATGCATTTGATAATAATAAGAATACTGTATATAAATATAGATCACAATGTGTTGGTGTTTCTATTTCATATATTTATAATAATCAAATACAAGAATATATTAATCGATATTCTATAAGTAATTCTTATGTGTGTAATATATATACTCCTTCAGGATGGACATTAGAAGGTTCTAATGATGATATTAATTATACTATTATACATAAAACAAGTAAACAATATTTTACATATCAATATGAAGAGAAATCTTATTCTATTATTAGTGATATTCCTTATAATAGATATAGATTAACTATTGATGAATGTGAAAATAATTATCTTGAAAATGATGAAAAATCTTTATGTACTTCAGAATTAGCTGCACAAGTATCTGAATTCTCATTGTTTACAGGACTTGTTAATAATTATTGTACATCAGTTGATGGATATCCTTCTGTTTATTATGGAGAATATTCATATAAATCTTGTGGATTATTTTATACAGGTCAAAAGAAACGACTCTGTTCAGATAAAGGTATTTGGAGTAATGAAGATAATAAGAATTGTATTTTATCTCCTCCAACTATATTTAATTATGAACAATCTATCTATCTATTATATGCTTCTGAATCTATTTCTATAAATGTTCCTTTCATAGATGCTCTCTATATGAATTTCACTAGTTCTCCTTCTCTTCCTTCTTCTTTCTCATTAAATACAGTTACTGGTGTTATTACTAGTGTTCCTTCTTCTACTTATATTCCTCTTACACAATATACTATAACTGCTTCTTCTAGTCATTATAATACTACTATATCAACAAAACTCTATATATCTGTTGCCACAGAAATGAATCGTGATTTTTGTAAAGAAGATGATGTATGGTCAAGAACCTATCAAGGAAATACTACTACTATCGATTGTCCTTCTGGATTTAATGGTTATTATCAACGATCCTGTATTCCTCCTTCAACTCCGAATGGAATTCCTTCTTGGTCTTCTATTGAGAATCATTGTGTTTTATCTTCTAATTATATAGTTTTATCCTATCCACATTCATCTTATGTATTTGTATTGAATCGAACTGTATCTGTTAAACCTATAATAACTTCAGGTATCGTTGAGAAATGGTCTATTACTCCTTCTTCTCTTCCTAATGGTCTTCTATTTAATAATGGAATTATTTCAGGAATACCTTTAGTATATACAGAAAAGAATAATTATACAATAAAAGCAGAAGGTCAATATAATAATGTTACTATTCTATTTATAATAAGTACTGATACTTATTTATGTTTTGAAGATGGTGAATGGCCTCCAGCTAGATATAATACAGATAATTATTTACCTTGTCCTGATGGATATATAGGTATACGAGAACGAAGATGTTTAGATTCTACATCTTCAAAGAATTTTTATGTAACAGAAGATGGATATACTGCTATAAAATGGGATCAAGAACATTATAATTGTAAATTAAAATCTCCTTCTATTTCTATGACTCCTTCTTATATACAAGCAGTGATTAATTCTGAATTATATCCTATTACTCCATTATGTATAGGTATATGTACTTCATGGTCTATTATTCCTTCTCTTCCTGAAGGACTTATTATGAATATAACTACAGGTACTATCACAGGTATACCTAAATCTCCTTATTCTGAATCTATTCATATGATTATTGCTTCAAATAATGATAATTATTCATATATACCTATATCTATAACAGTAATCAATCCTCAATGTCCTGCAGAAGGTCGTTTTCCTGCTACAAATAAAGGAGAAACAGTCACTTTAGATTGTGGAGATCTATATAAAGAAGGTTCTATTACACGAATATGTAGTAATGATTATATACCCAAGTGGACTAATATGTCAGATACGTGTATATATAAAACACCTGTAGTTACTTATCCTATTACCTATATTGTAGCTTATATACAAGACCCATTAATAGGAATATCTCCTAATATTCAGAATTATATTAATTCATGGACTGTGACTCCTGATTTCCCCACGGGAATCACATTGAATACGAAAAGTGGAGTTATTGAAGGAACACCTACTATATTATCATCTTTAAAAACTTATAAAATAACTGCAAGTAATCCAGATAAACAAATGAGTATAGATATACAACTACTGATTCGAGAACATACATGTAAAGAAGAAAATGATTGGCCAGAAACTTCTATTGGTCAAACAGCTTATTTATTATGTACTTCTATTCGAACTTCTTATAGAACACGTGAATGTGTTCGTAATGGAGTTTCTGCTTTATGGTCCAATGAAAATAGAACACGTTGTTTATTACCTTCTTCTTCTCCTTCGTCTTCTTATGTATATATTGAATATACTATATATATATCAGGAATAAGAAGTGAATCGATTCAAGGAAAACAAATTTATATATTATTACATACATTAGATAATTATTTATCTGTTTATTCTATTCCTTCTTCTCATATATGGATTACATCATTAGAAGATATATATCTTAATGTGAATGAGAATCATAAGATTCGTATGATTATTCGTATTATGGATATTGAGAACGAAGTAGAGAAATGGAAGGATACTATATATCATTATCTTATTAATGAATATAAAGATACAAATAATGATATTCAAGTATTATTATCTGATTGTACAATCACTAGTAATTATGATGACATACATATTATAGAAAATACCAGTAATGGTTCTTTAGTATTTATTATTATCGGTAGTGTAATAGGAATAACAGTATTCATTATTGTCGGATATTTTATGTATAATTATTGTAAATATCATATATTTAATAATAGTTATAATCGTAAGGTATATAAAGATATATATATCAAACAAGGTTTATTGATGTCTGTTCATTAAATGATTTTTCTTTTTTTCTAGATTTCTTTTTACAAATGTATATATTTTATAATTTTCTGTAGATATTAAAATCTTATCTATTTATTTAGCTTGTAATCTGGTTTTATTTTTTAATATA
>JBBPEB010000017.1:997500-1007500 GCA_039096225.1 Blastocystis sp. Blastoise
GTATTTTAAATAATATCAATATGATTATAAAATACTTTTTCTTTTAAAACATATTATTATCACTTATACCCTACCTTTAAATATTTATGTTTTATTTGAATTAGTCTATATAATTATTATTGTGAGAAATAGCTTATTCTCTTGTCTAAAAAAACATTATATATTCTTTTTTATTCTTTTCATATATTGTTTTGTTTTATTTTTTAAAATATTATAATTTTGATATCTATTTGTTTTTTTATATTTTATCCTTTCCTTTTATATATACTATTATATAAATATTTTAGAAATTTTATTATACAGCTTTTCTCAATTAATAAATGTTTAATTATATAAATAGTAATCATATCTTGATATTATTTGATAAATATTATAATTTTTCTTTTATTATACTTATTTTAGTTTGAATTATTAATACAAAAGTACTCTTAATAATTAAAAGATATTTATTACTTTATATAATAAACAAAAAAATTAGAGTCTTATTTTAATATTTATCATTAATAGAATCTATTCGTTTTAAGTAAAAGAGAATATTTATAGAGAAATTATCTTTTCATTATTTTAAATTAATTAATTCAAATTTAATTCAATTTTTATAGTGTTATCAAAATCATTCTAGAAATAAGAAATAAAAACTAAAATATAAAACAAAAATTACATTTCATTTCATAACTAAATAGATTTAAATACTTTGGAAACTTTACCTATTATACATACAATATAGCTTCTAAAACAAATAAGTTATCATAAAAAAACTCTAAAAGACTGAACGTTTTTAAATACATATACTCACTTTTATTTTAACTAATTTTATGCTAATATACACATGTATTGAATTTGTTATTTTAATTTGTAAAAAATAACTTGAATCTCTTTTGTTTAAAGTCACAATTACAAAGAATGAGTTCTTTTGAAAGACAAAAAACATTCTTTAAACAATAATAATTTTGTATTTAGTAACATAAAAACGTATTATACAGTTTTAGAAACAATTAAAATCTTTTTACCCATTTTAACACTCCTATCAAACAGTCAACCATGTTTAATTAAACTAATTTTTAATATTTTATATTCTATAATAAGTCTATTTATTATTATTATAAAAAGTGACTTGAATCTCTTGACTTAACTATTGTAATTCTAAAAAAATAATTTTTTGAACAACTTAAAATGTTTATTTATTGTAGATTTTAATATGAAACACTCTAAAAACACTCAATATATACTTATTGTAACCATTTTAGAAAAATAGACTCATTTTAACAATTTGGTCAAACACACAACCACCTTTATTTCAAACAATTCTTTTATTATTATAAATATTAAACACTCTAATACTCATTTTTATAAAAAGTGTATTGAATCTCTTCACTTAAGACAGTCAAACAGACAATTCAAAATTATTTTACCCTTTAAACTCATTATAAAGTGATAATATTTATAGAATTGCTTTGATATGTGGTTTAGGACATATTTAACTACTTTTTTCAAAATTATGAGTCAACATGTGCATATATATACACTCGTCTAACTTATTTTTGACTAATTTTTTAAGAAATGCAATACATATAAGGTCTAGTTTTCAAATATATAAAAATTATTTGTCAAATATGAATTTGATTTGTCAACTTTCAGAAAATTTTTAGAAAAATGATTTTTCAATTTTCAGTTTTTTAACATGTTATACTATTGACTCTACTGAACTCATTTCTTAATTAATTTTAAATGTTAAAATTTATATCGTTAATATATTTTATTCTCTATATTTATTTGTTAAAATTATAATAAATAATTAAATATTGACTGAGAAATTAATGTTATAAAGTATACCCTTTTTTCAAAAATTAATTTTTTTATGTTTTGCATATATAATTTTTTATCTCAAAAGTTATTTTATATTTTGATAATATTTTTATAAATATATAAACTATAGGTTGTCTAGTTTATAAATAAGTTTTATTTATTTTATTTAAATTAATATTGATGGAGAAATTGTCAAAATAAACTATAGTATCCAAAATGCTTTCTTCTTTTTAAACGACTTATTTCACTAATTAAAGACAATTAAAAACAAATTTATTTATTTTAAGCTTATTTATGACATATACAACTCATAAAGACTCATAACTAACTTTTTAAGACAAACATTGTCTGTATCAGTTCAACATGTTGTCTTAACTTTTTCAAATAAGTGATATATAGTATCCATGAGTGGTTCTAAACACATATTAAAACGTTTTAAGAGTTTATTGAGTTGACATTGTCTGGTGATCTGTTGTTAAAGTCTTTTAAAAACAAAATAAAATTGTAAAATATGTTTATTTTGGTATGTAGTTTTTAAATATAGAGTCAAATGTCAAATATATTAATTATTGATGAAAATATAAACAAAAAACAAATGAAAACTTTTTAAGAAGATTTTTTGAAAGTCATTTTTTATTGAGTTCAACTATTGACTCTTGTCACCTGAGTTTTCAATTAATTAAAAAAATGAAAAACATATATCTGCTATGACATGTCTAGTTTCTAAATATGTTCTAACTTTTTTATTTTATTAAGAATTGATTGAGAAATCACAATAACAAACTATACCCTTTTTTGAAAATTTTCATTTTTATGTTTTTCATATAAATGAATGTTTCTCAGTCAATATTAAATATTTAGATAAAATAAAAAATATGTATCTGCAATAGCTTATCTTAATTATAATTATACTTTTATTTTTAAAAAATACCCAAAACTCAAGGAGAAAGATGAATAACAAACTATACTATCCAAACATCAAAATTTCTATTATCAAATATTTTCTTATTAAAACATATTATTAAAATATAAAACATATTTATGACGGATACAGAGTTAAATAAATACATTAAAGCTCAAATAAGTTTATAAAGAAGGAATGTGTCGGATATCAGTTTGACTTTTGTTGTTATTTAAAGGAATTATTGTGGTTTCAGAGTAGTTGAGGTCAGTATCATAACAACTGAAACCATTTTAGAGTTTAAAGTTAGTAATGTGTGTATTGATATGTTGTCAAGTTGTAAATATAAACTAATTCACCAGTCAAAACTATTTATAAGACTAACCCGTCAATAAAAGTCAATTTTATAAAAATAAATATAAAGAATGTAAGTAGATATAGGAAAAATAAGAAAACAATAAAAAATGAAAAACGAAAAATAAGTGTTTTTATAAAAATGAAAAATATTGGATAAAATAAAAATAATCCAATAATTTTGGTTAAAATTTTGTGCGAAAATGGTTTTTTCCGTTTTTTAGCCAGAAATTTAGAGTTTTCGAAAATAAAATTTAACAGTCATTTTTAGAATTGTGTTCCGGTTTTTATGATGTTATTTTTATTTTATAAAAGTTAATAACAAAGTCAATAATGGTGAAAGTGTGTGAGACACCGTACGCTACATGAACTAAATTAAGGATATTAATATATATATATATATATATTAATATTAATATTTATTAAGGTTAGAATTTAAATTAAATATAAAATTATTGTTAGGGTTAGGGTTAATATAAAATAAGGGTTAAATTTTGAATATAAAATAGGTTAGGGGTTTAGTGGTTAGGGTTAAGGTTAATATAAAATAATTTATGGGTTAGATTTTTAATATAAAAAAATTTATAATAAATAAATAAATAAATAAATAAATAAATAAAAAAAATTGAATAAATGAATATAAATGAATATAAATAAAATAATAAAAAAAAAGTAATAGAATAATTTATAATAAAAAGAATAATAGAATAAAATAGAATAATAATAAAAAGAATAATAATAGAATAATAATAAAAATAAAAATGATAAAATAATAATAATAATAGAATAATAATAATAATAATAATAATAATAATAATAATAATAATAATAATAATAATAACAAGCGTTTCACGACTGGCTACGCCAGCCTACGCTTGAATCTAAATAAAAAAAAAAATAGTTTGTAAAAAAATGTCTTTTCATTATTTTAAATTATTAATTCAAATTTAATAATATCATTAATGACTATTTCATTAAATAAAACTAAAAATTAAAATATAAAACAAAAATTAAACTACATTCAAAAATAAATATATTTAAATACTTTGGAAACTTTTATTATTGTACATAATATATAGTTTATAAAACAAATAAGTTATTTTTAAAAAACTCTAAAAGACTTTAACGTTTTTAAATCACATATCCACTTTTATTTTAACTAATTTAAATATTCATATACACATATATTTAATTTGCTATTTTAATTTGTAAAGAATAACTTGAATCTCTTTTATTTAAAGTCACAATTACAAAAAATGAGTTCTTTTGAAAGATAAAAAACATTCTTTAAACAATAATATTCTTTTATTTAGTGGAGAATAAACGTATTATACGGTTTTAGAAACAATTAAAATCTTTTTACCCATTTTAACATTCATATCAAACAATCAACCACATTTAATTAAACTAATTTTTAATATTTTATATTCTATAATAAGTCTATTTATTATTTTAATAAAAAGTGACCTGAATCTCTTGACTTAACTATTGTAATTCTAAAGAATCAATTTTTTTGAACAACTTAAAATGTTTATTTATTGTAGATTTTAATATAAAACACTTAAAAAACACTCTATACATACTTATTACAACCATTTTCAAAAAATAGACTCATTTTAACATTTTGGTCAAACACATAACCACCTTTATTTCAAACAATTCTTTTATTATTATAAACATTACACACTCTAATACTCATTTTTATAAAAAGTGACTTGAATCTCTTCACTTAAGACAGTCAAACAGACAATTCAAAACTATTTTACCCTTTAACTTCATTATAAAGTGATAATATTTACAGAATTGCCCTAATATATGATTTAGGCCACATTTAACTACTTTTTACAAAATTATGAGTCAACATGTTATATACTTACACACTCGTCATACTTATTTTTGACTATTTTTTTGAGAAATGCAATACATATAAGGTCTAGTTATCAAATATGTAAAAATTAATTGTCAAATATGAATTTGATTTGTCAACTTTCAGAAAATTTTTAGAAAAACGATTTTTCAATTTTCAGTTTTTTAACATGTTATACTATTGACTCTACTGAACTCATTTTTTTATTAATTTTAAATATTAAAAATAATATTATTAATATGTGTTATTCTCTATATTTATTTGTTAAAATTATAATAAATAATAAAATATTGACTGAGAAATTAAAACGATAAGCTATACCCTTTTTTCAAAAAAAATAATTTTTATGTTTTGCATATATAATTTTTTATCTCAAAAGTTATTTTATATTTTGATAATATTTTTATAAATTTATAAACTATAGTTTGTCTAGTTTATAAATAAGTTTTATTTATTTTTTAAAAATTAATATTGATGGAGGAATTGTCAAAATAAACTATAGTATCAAAAATGTTTTCTTTTTTTAAACGATTTATTTCACTAATTAAAGACAATTAAAAACATATTTATTTATTTAAAGCATATTTATGACATTTACAACTCATAATGACTCATAACTGACTTTTTAAAACAAACATTGTCTGTATCAGTTCAACATGTTGTCCTAACTTTTTCAAATAAGTCACATTCAATGTCCATAAATGATTTTAAACACAAATTAAAACGTTTTAAGAGTTTATTGAGTTAACATTGTCTGGTGATCTGTTGTCACAGTCTTTTAAAAACCATAAAAAATTATAAAATATGTTTATTTTGGTATGTTGTTATTAAATATGAAGTCAAATATCAAATATATTTATAAATGATGAAATTATTGACAACAAACAAATGAAAAATTTTTGAGATAAATTTCAAAAGTCATTTTTTTATTGAGTTCAACTCTTGTCTCCTGTGACTTCATTTTTTAATATTTTAAAAAAGTGACAAAAACGGATGACATTTAAGTTTTGTAATATCTAAATAAGCTTTAACTTTTTTATTTTATAAAATATTGACTGAGATCTAGTGATCACAAAATATACCCTTTTTAGAAATTTTTCATTTTTATGTTTTTGATATAAATTAATATATCTCAGTCAATATTAAATATTAAACAAAAATATAAAAAATGGATGACATTTAAGTTGTCCAGTTTACAAATATGTTTTTACTTTTATTATATGTTGAATATTGACAGAGATCTTGTGATCACAAAATTGGGTGTCAAAGATGAAAAATTTTTAAAGCAAATATTTCTCTTTTAATAGATATTACAAAAATATAAAACATGTTTATGACGGATATAGAGTTAGATAAATACATTAAAGCTCAAATAAGTTTATAAAGAAGGAATGTGTTGGATATCAGTTTGTCTTTTGTCGTTATTTAAAGGAATTATTGTTGTTTCAGAGTAGTTGAGGTCATTGTCATGACAATCGAAACCATTTTAGAGTTTATGGTTAGTGATGTGTATATTGATATGTTGTCAAGTTGTAAATATAAACAAATCTACCCGTCAAAACTATTTATAAGACCAACCCGTCAATAAAAGTTAATTTTATAAAAATAAATATAGAGTATGTGAAGTGATATAGGAAAAAATATAAAACAATAAAAAATGAAAAACGAAAAATAAGTGTTTTTATAAAAATGAAGAATATTGGATAAAATAAAAATAATCCAATAATTTTGGTTAAAATTTTGTGCGAAAATGGTTTTTTGCGTTTTTTAGCCAGAAATTTAGAGTTTTTGAAAAATTTCTTTAACAGTCATTTTCAGAATTGTGTTCCGGTTTTTATGATGTTATTTTTATTTTATAAAAGTTAATAACAAAGTCAATAATAGTTAAAGTGTGTGAGACACCGTACTTTTGGGCTGCTAAATTAAGGATATTAATAATAATAATAATAATAATAATAATAATAATAATAATAATAATAATAGAATATAATAGTATAATAATAAAATAATAATAAATATATCTTGAGAACGGCCATATCAAGTGGACAACGCCCTAACCCGTCTGATCTAGGAAGCTAAGCCACTTCGAGCTAGGATAGTAGCGGTGTGGGGGACTCGCCGTGAAGTCCTAGTGCTGTTCTTTTTTTATTTTTTATTTATTTTTTTATTCTTTTTATTTATTTATTATTCTTTTTATTATTAATATATTTATTATTATTATTATTAAATAACATTTTATTTATATATTATTATTATAAAAGAAAATTTTATTTAATTTTTTATTTTTTTTTTTTTCTCTCTTTCTTTTTTATTATTATTGTTTTGTAAACATATTAAATATTATGAATAATAGAATAATAATATTTGATAAAATAAAATAATTTAATTATATATATATATATATATTAATATTAATATTTATTAAGGTTAGAATTTAAATTAAATATAAAATTATTGTTAGGGTTAGGGTTAATATAAAATAAGGGTTAAATTTTGAATATAAAATAGGTTAGGGGTTTAGTGGTTAGGGTTAAGGTTAATATAAAATAATTTATGGGTTAGATTTTTAATATAAAAAAATTTATAATAAATAAATAAATAAATAAATAAATAAATAAAAAAAATTGAATAAATGAATATAAATGAATATAAATAAAATAATAAAAAAAAAGTAATAGAATAATTTATAATAAAAAGAATAATAGAATAAAATAGAATAATAATAAAAAGAATAATAATAGAATAATAATAAAAATAAAAATGATAAAATAATAATAATAATAGAATAATAATAATAATAATAATAATAATAATAATAATAATAATAATAATAATAATAACAAGCGTTTCACGACTGGCTACGCCAGCCTACGCTTGAATCTAAATAAAAAAAAAAAATAGTTTGTAAAAAAATGTCTTTTCATTATTTTAAATTATTAATTCAAATTTAATAATATCATTAATGACTATTTCATTAAATAAAACTAAAAATTAAAATATAAAACAAAAATTAAACTACATTCAAAAATAAATATATTTAAATACTTTGGAAACTTTTATTATTGTACATAATATATAGTTTATAAAACAAATAAGTTATTTTTAAAAAACTCTAAAAGACTTTAACGTTTTTAAATCACATATCCACTTTTATTTTAACTAATTTAAATATTCATATACACATATATTTAATTTGCTATTTTAATTTGTAAAGAATAACTTGAATCTCTTTTATTTAAAGTCACAATTACAAAAAAATGAGTTCTTTTGAAAGATAAAAAACATTCTTTAAACAATAATATTCTTTTATTTAGTGGAGAATAAACGTATTATACGGTTTTAGAAACAATTAAAATCTTTTTACCCATTTTAACATTCATATCAAACAATCAACCACATTTAATTAAACTAATTTTTAATATTTTATATTCTATAATAAGTCTATTTATTATTTTAATAAAAAGTGACCTGAATCTCTTGACTTAACTATTGTAATTCTAAAGAATCAATTTTTTTGAACAACTTAAAATGTTTATTTATTGTAGATTTTAATATAAAACACTTAAAAAACACTCTATACATACTTATTACAACCATTTTCAAAAAATAGACTCATTTTAACATTTTGGTCAAACACATAACCACCTTTATTTCAAACAATTCTTTTATTATTATAAACATTACACACTCTAATACTCATTTTTATAAAAAGTGACTTGAATCTCTTCACTTAAGACAGTCAAACAGACAATTCAAAACTATTTTACCCTTTAACTTCATTATAAAGTGATAATATTTACAGAATTGCCCTAATATATGATTTAGGCCACATTTAACTACTTTTTACAAAATTATGAGTCAACATGTGCATATACTTACACACTCGTCATACTTATTTTTGACTATTTTTTTGAGAAATGCAATACATATAAGGTCTAGTTATCAAATATGTAAAAATTAATTGTCAAATATGAATTTGATTTGTCAACTTTCAGAAAATTTTTAGAAAAACGATTTTTCAATTTTCAGTTTTTTAACATGTTATACTATTGACTCTACTGAACTCATTTTTTTATTAATTTTAAATATTAAAAATAATATTATTAATATGTGTTATTCTCTATATTTATTTGTTAAAATTATAATAAATAATAAAATATTGACTGAGAAATTAAAACGATAAGCTATACCCTTTTTTCAAAAAAAATAATTTTTATGTTTTGCATATATAATTTTTTATCTCAAAAGTTATTTTATATTTTGATAATATTTTTATAAATTTATAAACTATAGTTTGTCTAGTTTATAAATAAGTTTTATTTATTTTTTAAAAATTAATATTGATGGAGGAATTGTCAAAATAAACTATAGTATCAAAAATGTTTTCTTTTTTTAAACGATTTATTTCACTAATTAAAGACAATTAAAAACATATTTATTTATTTAAAGCATATTTATGACATTTACAACTCATAATGACTCATAACTGACTTTTTAAAACAAACATTGTCTGTATCAGTTCAACATGTTGTCCTAACTTTTTCAAATAAGTCACATTCAATGTCCATAAATGATTTTAAACACAAATTAAAACGTTTTAAGAGTTTATTGAGTTAACATTGTCTGGTGATCTGTTGTCACAGTCTTTTAAAAACCATAAAAAATTATAAAATATGTTTATTTTGGTATGTTGTTATTAAATATGAAGTCAAATATCAAATATATTTATAAATGATGAAATTATTGACAACAAACAAATGAAAAATTTTTGAGATAAATTTCAAAAGTCATTTTTTTATTGAGTTCAACTCTTGTCTCCTGTGACTTCATTTTTTAATATTTTAAAAAAGTGACAAAAACGGATGACATTTAAGTTTTGTAATATCTAAATAAGCTTTAACTTTTTTATTTTATAAAATATTGACTGAGATCTAGTGATCACAAAATATACCCTTTTTAGAAATTTTTCATTTTTATGTTTTTGATATAAATTAATATATCTCAGTCAATATTAAATATTAAACAAAAATATAAAAAATGGATGACATTTAAGTTGTCCAGTTTACAAATAT
>JBBPEB010000017.1:1027500-1048365 GCA_039096225.1 Blastocystis sp. Blastoise
TCTTGGCTTGGGTTTGAATGTGTAGCTATTTATAGTGTTAGGATACCTGTGGTCTGTTGAAATATGGTGCTATTCATGGATCTGTTTGAATTACTACGTTTGAAAAGGTTTAAGGTAAGAATGGGAAGATTTTAATTATGGTATATATTTTATTTTTATATTATATCATACTATATTATTGATTGTCTTATTATATAGTTGAAAGTGATGTTTATGAATGAAAATTCATAACATCACTTTTTCCCATTGTCTTTGTAGTGTTGGTTTTGGTACTTATGATGATAAACTATGTTCTACGATGATTTTGGATCATTTATGTTGTCTTAGTATCATTGGAATACTTTTTAAGGTATATATTATATTAGACAATTGTGGTGATTATGTATAAATATTTTATATTATATAGTTATTTTTATATAGAAAGTATATATAGGATGAGTTGAGTGTGTTTAATGAAGTATTAAGTCTTTTTTGTAAGTATTAGGTATAGAAATTATTAAAATAGGTAAAAAAAATTATAACAAAAATTCAAAAATTTCTAAACTATTCTTTCAACTAGAGGGTGTTTCACCCATCAAATAGGTATATATTATTTATTTTATTCTATATTATTATTATATAGGTTGTGCGTGTGTTGGATATATATATAATATATAATATAAATAAAAAATACATAATAAAAAAAGAAAAATTGATTGAATATCATTTTTATTTTTTATTTTAAAATTTAATTTTTTAATATGTTTATATAATTATTATAATATAATATGAATACAATCAATGTGAATTAACATATAGATACTATTTAAATAAATAAAAGTTTTGTTTAAAGACATTTTGTAAAAAACTATGAATTCACTCATGTTGACTTAAATAAACAAAAATAACTTTTATGAAGTTATTATAGACTAATAAACATATGTGTATGATAATAACTTGTTTTAAAAACAAAATAGTTTAATAATGTTAAGAATTGTGTGTATAAAAGAATACTTGAAAAATGATTATAATAAAATATTGATAATTAAGTCATAAAGTAATTAAATAAGTGAATCATGAACAGTTTGAAGATAGTTGAAGGAGAGACTTTGACATGATTTGTTTTAAATATTTTATAAAAACATGTTAAATGAATTTATAAAGTGATTATTAATAAGAATTAAACATAATAATAACTTTAAGAAAATAATTAATAAGAATGAGAAGATAATGTTTTAGTAAAGTATAAAATAAAAAATATATATGATGACTAGAGATGATAATGAGTATAAAAATGAATAAATAATGAATATTAAGAGTATCTAAATAATAAATAAATAAAAAGAAGAAGTTTGAAAAGATAGATAAAGTTCTTAGTATAATTTTTCTTTTTATTCTCATTTTATTATTTTTAAATAACATATATTATTCTTTTGAATTAAAATTGATACTATTCATTGAATAATAGTCTATAGTATACACTAGTATGACTAAAAGTTGAAAAATAGAATAAAATATTTTTTAAGAATGGATGAATTGTGTGTAAACATAGTTGTTTAGAATGCTTATATAAGTTTAATATGTTATAATGAATATTTATAATTGAAAAAAGATAATAAATTAACATATTTTATATAAAAATGTTTTAATTACTGGTGCTGAAGTGTTGATATAAACATATTAAGATGATATTTGTCATGAGAATTGAAAATAAAGGTAGAAAAGAAAGAAATATTAATTAGAAGACTATATTACTATTTGAAAATTTTTTAATTTTTGTAAATACAAAGAGATTTCTTGATGATTAAATAATTGAAGATAACTATATATATTACATAATTGATTAGATAAACATTTGAATTCTATATATATAGAATAATAATTATAAATTAAAAGAATAGAATAATTTAAGTCAGGAATCGAACCTGATATATATATAATATTTATATATTCTATCCATTTATAGAAATTAAATATTAAAATAATAATATATTTTAATATATTGAATTCATCTTCTATATATATATATATAATATAATTATAATATAAAAATTAATTATAAAAAGAATATAATAAAATAAAATATTTAAGCCAGGATTTGAACCTGTATATATATATATATATCCATCCATTATGGAGCTTAAATACGATAAACAAAAGTAATTATAAGTATATATGAATAGAAAATAATATATATATATATAAAATTATAGAAAAACACAATAAAAGTTACAAGAAAGGAATACCAATGTGAAAGGAAAAAAAAGGGAAATATTAGAATAAAAAAAGATTATGTATAAATATATATATATATATATATACGAAAGCAACAAAGCTATTAATACACCAAGAGAACAAAATACATAAAAAATAAAATATATATTATATAAAATAGTTAATAAAAATAATATAAAATAGTATAATAAACCACATAAATATGTAAATATAAAAAATAAATATATAATAGATAAAGACAAATATAATAAAAAAAAAATAAAAATATAATATATATATTTACATAAGATACCTAAAATTGTAACCCAATTCATCTCAAATAACATTACAAGACTATAAACAAGACAAAGAATCCAAATAGAAGCAAAAGAAGAAAAATATCAAGCACAATGGAGACGATGATCATCTCTTTGATAACAAAAACTATATATAAATACTGTATATAAATAAATAAGATGATAATAAATATATTTATAATAATATAAAAGTAAATAAAGAATAAAAAATAATAAAAAAAAAAGAAAAAATAAATAAATAAAAATATACAGGAAAAAGGATATTTTTGATAAAGAAGAGATCATTTGAGTAGAATAGAAAGGTCATAAAGAACATCATAATAGTTTGAGAGCATTAAAACCAAAGAAGAAAGGAAACAACGAACCCATGATGGGTGAATTAACCTTTAAACTATATAAAATAATAATAAAATGAATAGAATAAATATATAAATACCTTGTAGATTGTTTGAACACATTAAAACCAACAAGAAAGGAAACCAACACAGAGATCACCAATCAGGTAACACCAAGACTTCCTAAATAAATATATAATATTAAATAGATAAATAATATAGAATATATACCATTTTAAGCACTTTTTGAAGAACAGCAAAAGGAATGGAGATTTTGAAGAATGGAGAGACTACAAGACCTAAGAATGAGACAGCTAGGAGATATAGAGATGATAAATAGATAACATACATAATTAATTAAAAAGATAAAGTTTTGATAAATATATAAGATAGATAAATAATGAAATTTGAAATTGTTTTTAGTGAAGACAAAAGAAAAGTGTCATTATAAATAAGAATCACGATTTCATGAATGGATCTCGTTATAATTTGAATAAATTTTATGTTTTTTTTAAAACTTGTTTTTTAAAAATAGTTTTTCTTTAGATAATGTGTTGTTTTAAATATAAATGTGTTTTTGAATGTTTATAATAACTCAAGATGTAAACATTATTAGTAAATTTATTTTATTGAATTATTTTATAGATAAAAAAATAGTGATCCGTGACAAAAAGCTTTAATAAAGAGTATTTAGCATATATTATAGACTTATAAAGCAATTCAAGATGAAAATGAGTTCAAATATTGTTTAATTATTGATATTAAGAGATAAAAAGGTGATGTTTATAATTGTATTTCAAATGAGTTTATTGAGTTTATATTGAGTTGATAGAGCTTATGCTTGATAGAATAGAGTTGATTTAGATTTATTTATTATTAAACAGTGAATGGATTGACAATGTTAACTTTTTATTGATTAAATGATTATAAATTGTGTTTAAAATAGTATATAGAGATAAAAAAATAAAAAAATAATTTATATTATAATGATATTTATAAAAGAATATTAAAAATGTAAAACACAGATCGTTGTTTTATTCGTTTACGGTAAAAGTTAAATGAATCCGTATAATTTTATTTTAATTCTTGAAATATAGAAAAAATTGACACTTGGTCTTTGATTTATTTTTTTTTTAAGTTATGTGTTGCTGTGATGCTTTATTCAGATTGAATATATTAAATTCAATAAATAAACAATGTTCCGCTTCAATATTTAGTATATATTTTATATATTATTTTAGTTAATTGTATCTCTTTGTTTAGGTTACATGATTATTTAAGATTTGGTCTGTTATTGTGTTATAGAATAGGTCAATATAATGTTTCAAATAACATATTGGATTAAAGAAATACTTTTAGTATGCATTTCTATTTTGAATTAGTTTTATTTATTTTATATACATATATTTTATAGTATTAAAATGATTAGAGAGTATATCACGTAGTTATCGTGATTATTAATTGAATTCCGTATTGTATTTTGATGAATTAATTGTAATATATATATATATTTTTTTTTAATTTCTTATTTATTTTAATTTTTAATTAAAATTATTATTTAAATTAATTCATTTATATTAGAGTTATTTAATTATTATTCTTTTTATATTTTATAATATATATATATATATATATATATATATATATATATATATATATATATATATATATATATATATATAGATTAAAGATTCAAACGAGTTTTAAAATTAGATTTTGATTTTTTTTTAAGACATTTATATTTTTTAATTTTAATGTAATGAATATATTATTATTATTATTATTATTATTATTATTATTATTATTTTATTATATATATAGGAAATAATTAATTCAACTGTATTATTTATTGTGTTGGTAATAATACAGAAATAAATTGCTAATAAGTTACTTACTCATTATATATATGAGGAATAGAGTATATATAAATATATATTACTTATTATATATAATAGATGTGTTGTTATGATGGTGTTTAAATATATAAATATTGTAAATATCTTTTTTATCTCCTTCAACACATATATTCTTTTATCTATTTATTTTTTTATTATTATATTTGTTCTTATTATAATTATATTTTTATTATATATATATAGTTAACAAATAAAGATATTGATATATTAAACGAATCTGTTCATAATAATTATATATATATATATATATATATATATGAATACATTCAAACTATTACTATTATATGTAAATTACTCACTCTCCTCACTAATCAATGTATATATATATATATATATATATATATATATATATGTATATTTAAAAAAAAAGAACTGATAAGAAATATATATATATATATATATAGAAACAAAAACAATTGAGATGTTATTAACTAGATAGTTATTTGAATGTTATCCTTATTTATATTTATATATCCTATATTTGGTCTTTATTATTTAAAATGGAATTATTTTTAGGAATAAATAAATTGAATATTACATTTGAATTGCTAGTTTTGAAAATAAATAATATTGGAATTATTTTTGTGTTAAAAGATATCTTATTAATTAATATATAGATGTAAATATATCGATTTATATACAATATATTATATTATCTAAAAAGAAAAGAAATAGGATATTATATATAGTTTAAAAAAATATAAGATAGCTATAAATTTATTATTAAATATTTTAAACTTATATATATATTGAAATATCGATTATAAATGAAGGAAGAACTATTCTATAGGTATATATATATACTTATTATAGTTATAATTAATATATTTATTCTTATTATAGTTTTATGTTATTTTTATATATTTTATATAGTCATAAAAAAATTAATACATCTTGAATATTATTATTCTATTCTCCTATTAATGTAGTTACTTATATTCTTCTATTTAATAAATAATATATGAGATTATTTTTATTGATTTCCTAAATAAGAAATCTTATGGTTATAAAATAGTTTATGATATTGAAGAATATAAGGTGATGAAACCAATTCATACTGAATTCGAAGAAAATCTTAAAAAATGAATATTACTATTATTTTTATTTAAAAAAGGAACATGAATAATAATAATAATAATAATAATAATAATAATAATAATAATAATAATAATAATAATAATAATAATAATAATAATAATAATAATAATAATAATAATAATAATAATAATAATAATATAATAATAATAATAATAATAAATAAAAACTATATACCTATGCACTACGTCTACATGAAACAGATACATATCTGAAATTCTTCTTAAAAATTTCAGTAATTGGCTTGATATTTAAAGTATTTTTTTAGATGATTCTTTGAAGAATATATGTCGTGAATTGTTATGTTATTATAATAATTTAGTTATTGTTCTATATAAAGAAAGTTTATTAGGATTATGTGATGAATTGAATTATTGTGATACTGTATTATGATTATATATAGAGAAAGATCAAGGAGTTATAAAAGTGGAATATGGAAATCTTATTATACCTATTATAGAAGGTATTTTATTATGTAGATTATTTGAAGAAGCTAAATTCAAAAACAATTTATAATATAAATTGTCATTCTATTTTAAATTATTATCTTTATTAGATTATGAAGAATTAAAATAATTATTATTTAAGATATTATTATGTTTATTTATAAAAGATTTATGTATACCTCCTATTCAATCAGAAGAAGATATAACTATATTATTAGCTCATGTATTTGTAAGAAAGGTTTAGATACTCGTAATTTAACATATTTAAAAAGTTATTATGAGTTATTAGATATAGGAGAGATCTTAGTAGTTTATTTATTCTTTATATATTAGGTGTTATTGAATGAATATATGAAATAATTATAATAATAATAAAAATTATAAAATTATTAAAAGAAGAAAAATATATATAAATGAAAATGATGAGAATATTGAAAATAAAAATAAAAATAAAAATATAATAAAATAAATATAAAAATTGAAATTGAATAATCTATAAACATGACTACTATTACTTCTAAAGTAGATTCAAATCGAATTAAAACAAAATTTAGTCAAGATTGTATTTATGGTTGATGTATAAAGAAAATAGTTGAATGTATTGGTGATTATAATAATAATAAAAATAAATGGAAATCTTTATTATTTGATTTATGAACTCCTTTATATGAAGTATTACTGAATACTACTTTTAAGATTAAAGAAAATACTATTATTATTAAAATTATTTTTTCTTCTTTATAATATTTATATAATATTTAACTATTACTATTACCTACTTTAGTTGAATATTTATCATTATGTATTGATTCTGGTAAATAATTACTGTAAGTATTGCTAATGATATTATTACTATATTTATAATTTATTACGTATTAGAAGATGAAATATATAATTTTAAGAAATTAACAAAGAATAAAAGTAAATAAGAAACTGAAATAAAATGAGAAAAGAAATGAAATACATTGATAATGATATTAATGATGAAATAGAAAAACTAAAAGAAAATATTAAAGGAAAAAAAAAATGTAATGATTAACAAAGAGGTATATAATATTATATATTTATTTTTTATTCATTATTATATATATAGAAGAGTTAGTAGATCCTATATTGACTTGTAAAGATATAGTTTATATTGCAATCCTTCTTGATATTATTCTATTTTATATACAGAGAGACTTAAATTTATGTATATATATTTTTAGATTAGTCATAATATATTAATATATATATTCTATTTATTTTTTTATTTATTATAACTATACTAACTATTCCATCTATATATAGAGAGAGTTATTATTATTATGAATTCATGTAACTGATTTAGTTATTTATTTTATATGTTCTACTACTCCTATTACTGTCTCTACACTTATTTACTCTTCTTATTTCTTTCTTTTAATCTTATAAATACTCTTCTTCTTTTATTATATTAAAAAAATTGTAAATTAAGATAAGATTTATTTAATTCATTTTAACTACTATATATTCTTAAATTCTTTAATTATCTTCAACTAAAGAATATATATTTTATTATTAGCTTATTATTTATATCTTTCTAAAAAATGAATTGTAGAATTTTATGGAAGAATAATAATAATTGAAATATTAGCAATATTCTCAGAAACTTATTGTTATCAAGAAGTAAATATTTTTTTATTATATACTCTTATATATTATATAGATTGATTATAAAGTGGTTGAATTGAATAGTTATAATTGTAAGAGAATATATGATATGGATTCTTGGTCGAATATGGGATGTTTATAATCGTACTGATAATAAAAGTATGTATATATATGGTTTTCATTTATATGTTATATATATATATATATATAGGAATATCATTTCATTCTTTTAATATAATCTTCTATATACATATACTTCATGATATCTAAAAGATAATATGGTGATTTGTACTATATCATGTAATGCTATTTGAGAGTTTTGTGAGAAAGGAGTACAATTAGTAACTACTGATAATAAAAGGTATATATTATTATTATTTTTTCTTTTTGATATGTATATATAATTTTCATTTATATTTCTTGTAAATTATTTTATAATTATATTGTATATATGTATATTTATTTAAAGTCAACAAAAAAGAATACATAAGAAATAGTAATTATAAATATATTTATTAAAAATATCATATATACATAAAATAATTTATTTTTCTTTATTTAGGTGATATAAGAAGAATTTATTAACGTTTAATTGTTCAGAATCTAAATCTATATTATCATAATCAAAATTTCTATATATATATAAAAGTTATTATTGTATATATATATATATATACAAGTTTCTAATATGTTTTATATTTTTTTGAAACATATTATATTCTTTGATAAATTGTTTAATCATTCCAAATATAAGAATTGCATTGTTATTATCATAAGATTTATCACACTTTATATATAATATTTTTTTATTATATATATATATATATAAGTATATATATATATATACTTTTTTATATTGAACAATAATTTTTGATGTATTAGTTTTAAATAATCTATATATATATATATATATATATATATATATATAGATAGATAGATAATTCTATTAAAATAATTAAATATACTTTTTGATTTGATTAATTATTTGATTGAGATATTTATCATTTCCATCTTCAATATCAAAGAAATTGTATATATTAATTGTAAGTGTTTTCTTTTTATCACCATTTGTCAGTTTATTAATTATTAAATAATATCTATCTTTATTTCTATAATAATAATAATAATAATATATATATATATAGATGAATACTTTAAATAGATTGTAAATATAAAAAATATTGGTGAATTGGAATTAAAATGAAATTGAATTTCATAAGATATATTATATAGCTATATATATATGAATAATAATAGGTAAATATATATATATATATATATATATATATATACATAAGAATCATTAATAAAATCATTATAATTATAGTAGTTATGAATGAATAAATTTATATTATTGGTTGTTACAATTTTGTTATAAACATTTAAATATAAATATAAATCAAATAATTCACTTGGAAAAGATCCTTCATGTAAGAATGTATACTATATATATTATATTATATTATATTATATTATATTATATTATATACATATTGTTTTTCATTAACTATTATCTCATTATCTATATATATATATATATATATATATATATATATATATATATATATATATATTATATTATATTATATAATACTAATTAGATTATATGTTTGTTTATTATTTATTTGTATAGGATCATTTTCATATTGACTATTTTGACTATTATTATAACAACTAGCTGTATATATATATATATAAATATTATATTATTATATTATATACATTATATATATATATATTATATTATATTATATTATATATATATATACAAATATTAATATTATCATTTGAATAATTTATAGATAAATTTGATGATTGATTATGAATTTCTTTGCTTATATCATTATTTTCAGATAATGAAGTATAATCATATACATCAGTAGGTATTATATTATCAGCATTAATATTATCAATATTATATTTAATAGATGATTGTATATTAGAATTATTAGCTGAAATTATATTAGCTGAAGATTGGTTATTATTTTGAATAACTTTAGATGCATATTCATTAGTATTTTGAAGTTTTTGGAAAGAAATATTATTACTATTACTAATTATTGGATTAGCCAAATTATTATTGATATTATTTAATAAGATATTAGGAGATGAAGAAATTATATTATCATTACTACTAATTATTGGATTTAATGAATTATTGTAATTGATTGATGAATTAAGATAGTTATTATTATTTATTAATGGATTTGAAGAACTGTTATGATTAATGAATGAATTAGAAGAATTATTATTATTTTGATTATTAATATTGATTGATGAATTAAGATAATTATTATTATTGATTGATGAATTAAGATTGTTGTTATTATTGATTGATGAACTAAGATAATTGATATTATTGATTGATGGATTAGAAGAATTGTTATAATTGATTGATGTACTAGATAAATTATGATTATTATTTACTATTGGATTAGATAAATTATGATTATTATTTGATATTGGATAAGAAGAATTGTTACAATTGATTGATGTATTAGATAAATTATGATTATTATTTGATATTGGATAAGAAGAATTGTTATAATTGATTGATGTATTAGATAAATTATGATTATTAGTTGATATTGGATAAGAAGAATTGTTATAATTGATTGATGTATTAGATAAATTATGATTATTATTTACTATTGGATTAGATAAATTATGATTATTATTTGATATTGGATAAGAAGAATTATTAATGAATGAATTAGAAGAATTATTATTATTTTGATTATTATTGTTGATTAATGGATTAGATAAATTATTTATTATTTGCTTAGAAGAATTATCATTGATAGAATTATCACTATTGGAAATGATAGAAATATTAAACTGATTAATATCTTCAACAGAATTATGAATACTTGGAATTGGAGAATAATAATTATTTAATATATTATTATTATTTAGATTATATTGATTATTTAATGAATCATTTATACTATAATTATTATCATTGTTATTAGAATTAAATGAAGGAAGAAGAAGAGGAGAAATAAGTTCTATACTTTTTTTATTTTCATCATCATTCATACTATTGAACTTTATAATGGGAGATATAATTATAGGAGATATTTGTTGATCTGATAATTTAATATATTTATTTTCATTGTTACAATTATTTATTTTAGCACTATCTTTTGATTCCATCTATGGGATATATATGATAATATGAATATACATGAATAATATGAATATGAATATATATGGATAATATGAATATGAATATGAATATGAATATGAATATGAATATGAATACATATGGATAATATGAATATACATGAATAATATGAATATGAATATATATGGATAATATGAATATGAATATGAATATGAATATATATGAATATGAATATATATGGATAATATGAATATGAATATGAATATGAATATATATGAATATGAATATATATGGATAATATGAATATACATGAATAATATAAATAATATCGATAATAAAAATAATATGGATAATATTGATAATATGAATACTTTAGATGATATATCTTCTTTTGATTCAATATAACGATTTATATCATAATTGAATGTACACTTTCTAACCAGTAATTCATATGAGCAAGTCTATATATATATATATATATATATATAGATATCTACATACTAGAGCTTCATGAATGGTTATTAGGTTACCATCAATATCTCTTTCTGGGACAAAATAATTCATTTCTTTAGCGAATTGTTTATCCAGGACATAATCAATGAATACTTTTATACCAAGCTCAGAAGTACATAAATCATTTAATTTAAAATCATTATTATTATATATAGTTTTATATTTTATATTTAGATTATAGTATTTGTCATGAACATCATTTGTATGATGGCAACTTCTGATGAAACTTTGGCAATAAAGAGGATTAACACAATTTGTTCTTCCAAACCAAGTGGCAAAACAATGTCTATAGGAATAACCTGAGTGATCTTTAGGTATGTTACTAAATAATTTTTTTAATTGATGTTTACAACTATATAGGTATATAAGTTAATATATATATATATATATATATATAGATTTAGATAAATATATATATATAGGTATACATAGTGGGATAGGTACTATATGTGAATTGGGATGCTACATAATTACTATTAGTATTTGGTTTTCGTATATATAGGAATAAATTTGTTGTATATTCAATATCATTATCTTTTAAATATTCACATATTTGATTTCTTATAATTATATATTTATCATATATCTTTTGAAATTTTTCGCATAAAATATATATATCAGGAAATTTTTTGCCGTCAGAATAAGGAATATTTCCATTCTTAGATCCTGTATGTATTATATATATATATTCTTTTTTAGTATTTTCATTTCTATATTTCTTTAGGTTTTCAAATAATTTCAAATTATATATATCATTATTTCTAAGTGGACAGCCTGTGCAAGTCTGAAGGAGATACATCATAAGAATCGTAATAGTATGAAATTTTTTTATATATATATCATTAATATTTTTCTTATTATTAATTTCTTCTATATATATATTAATTTTTTCAAATAATGTTCTAATTATATTGTAGTAATCTTGTAAAGAGATAAGAGCTTCCATTTTCTTTTTCTTATTCAAATCCTCAAAAGCTTTACTATCATTTTTACTAATGAAATTGCTATCTGTAATCATAACTGAAGACTTGTGAGTAATATATGTTAGTGTTTCTTTTATTATATCTTTCATTTTATTATCTATATATACATTTTTTCTTTCTATATAGGTAATTATAGATCTTATCTCTTGTATTCTATTATGAAGGGTTTTTGGACAATTTGATCTGGGCAGAATATTTAGAGTAACGTATTTATATATAAAATCAGGAAATAGTAAAATATTCAAACCATAATGATCAAGTTCTTCCTGATATAATACAAAAGCAAAATTGATTATATCACAAATACTAAGCATAATTTCATAACTATATATATATATATATATATTATTATTATTATTATTATTATTATATATAGATACAAAATTTGTTTCTCAGATAGAGAATATATAGATATATCCGGTATTTTATCCTCAACCCCGTTTTCATAGAAGTCTCCAGTAATCACAGATTTAATTAAAGGTAAAGCATATTTTATAAATATTTTTGTATTTGTATCCATTAGTAGAATTCTTTTTCTACTACACTTTCTTTGATATTTCCAATATTTTATTATATTATATAGGCGACTAATATCATCATCACTTAATCGTTCTGGTAAAAAGCAACCAAGAAGATTTTTATTTATTTCTAATGATTTCTCACCAAGATTTATTTTTTCATTTAATTTTACAGGTAACTATATATATATATATATATATATATATATATATATATATATATATATATACATTTCTTAATTCTTGAATTGTATTTAATGATTCTTCATTATTGTTATTTTTCTTAAGTATCTAGAATTATTATATTTTTAAATGTATATACATATAATATATATATAGATACATATCCTAATTGCAGATATATATAGGTTTGAAGATCCAAATCTTTTACAAGTAGTGGGTTAGTAATAATCTATAAATTAAAATTAAAATAAATATGATTATTATTTAAATATATACATGTTTAGTATAGTTTGTATCCGAGTTCAAAATTAAATTACACAAATTATTCATAAAATCCTGTATATATATATTAATTATTATTATTATTATTATTATTATTATTATTATTATTATTATTATTATATATATAGATTTTAAATATACTTCATTATCATCAAGATTTATTTTGTATTGCTTCAAAAAATTATATATTTCTGATCTTATCTATTGAGTATATATATATATAAATCAAAAAATATTATTTTAAAATATATTTATACTTCTTCATCTATTTCATTATTATTCTTAATTATATTTTGAATATCTATATATCGTATGAATTATAATAATAATAATGCATTTAATATATAAACAATTATTACTTGATAATGTATATAGAAATGTTTTGAGTTCTTCTGAACTTATTAGAATTTCTTCATCATCTTCTTCTTCATTATTTTTAATTGCTAGTGGTATATAGTCTATTTTATTCTTATTTGATATAATTTTCCCATTATCATTCTATATATATATATATATATATATATATATATATATATATATATATACAGGTGAGTCTATATCAATTACATTATCTTGAATTTCGTCATTATTCTTGTTAGAATTGAATTTATAAGATTGATTATTATTTATCTTAATAGAATCATATTCTTTATTATCTATAGATTTCTTTTTTATTTTTATATTTTTATGTAGAATCGGTGAAAGAAATGATGCTTCAATAGGAAATTCATGACAAGCAGGTAATTGTTTATTTATAGAATTGGGATTACATTGATTATTTAAATTATTATTAGATATAGTAGATTTAATAGAATTATTAGAAATTGATATAGGTGGAGAAGGAGATGAATGAAAATTATTGATAGATGAATTATTATTATGATTATTATTAAAAGTTGATATAGGTGGAGAAGGAAATGAATGAAATTTATTGATAGATAAATCATTATTATTATTATTAGAAATTGATATAGGTGGAGATAGAGATGAATGAGATTTATTGATAGATAAATTATGATTATGATTATTATTAAAAATTGATATAGGTGGAGAAGGAGATGTATAAAATTGATTAATAGATGAATTATTATTATTATGATTATTATTAAAAATTGATATAGGTGGAGAAGGAGATGATATAGAAGATGGAGATGAATTAAATTTATTGATACATGAATTATTATTATGATTATTATTAAAAATTGATATAGGTGGAGAAGGAGATGAATGAAAATTATTGATAGATGAATTATTATTATGATTATTATTAAAAATTGATATAGGTGGAGAAGGAGATGATATAGAAGGAGATGAATTAAATTGAATAGAATGAATAGAAGGAGATGAATGAAAATTATTGATAGATGAATTATTATTACGATTATTATTAAAAATTGATATAGGTGGAGAAGGAGATGATATAGAAGATGAAGATGAATTAAATTTATTGATAGATGAATTATTATTATTATTATGATTATTATTAAAAATTGATATATGTGGAGAAGGAGATGATATAGAAGGTGAAGATAAATTAAATTGAATAGAATGAATAGAAGGAGATGATATAGAAGGTGAGTAATATAGATCACTATTCATATATAATGGATTAGGGTCTTTAGATAAAGGACTAGGAGGAAAAGAAGAACAAGAAGAAGAATCATCGATCAAAATTGTATTAACTATATATATTATTTATGAAATGAAAATTATATTATTATTAATGTATATATATATATATTACAATTATTATTTAATATTTTTTTATTTTGTTTTTGAAATTTATTGTTATTTGAAGATGAGATTTCTATTTTATTATAAGATATTATTATAGTATATATATACTTTTTTTAGGTGTACTTGATTGACGAGTTTTTTCATAAGTAGAATCAATAGATAATTGTTGAGTTTCTAGTATATCATTTTTAAAACGATTGTTATTTTTTTTGATTTTATTACTTTTAGTATTCGCTATAATTTTAATAATTAATATATAGATTTATTAATAATAATATATAAATTATTTTGGTATTAGATACAATCAAATTGATTAATACTTATTTGGTTTTGCTATATAAATATAAATAATTTATTTATCATGTATTATGTATATTATATCATACAATTCTTTTCATTACTATTAAATAAGAAAAATAAATATTGTTATTTATAACTTATTTTTTTCTGAATAGTTTTTTTTTAATCAATTATATTTTAATATAAAATAAAAACTGTAAACAAACTGTAAACAAACTGTATATTAACTGTATATTAACTGTATATTAACTGTATATTAACTGTATATTAACTGTATATTAACTGTATATTAACTGTATATTAACTGTATACTAAATAAAATTAAACTGTATATAAACTGTATACAAAATTTTTCTGATCAACGAATGGTTTATATATATAGGATTTAAATATATTTTTAAATATAATTATTATATATATATATGTTTTTATATATCGTACATTATTTTTTTCCAGTTTAACAAATTTAGAATATAAATTTATAAAAACTTAATTATAAGAAAAATAAAATAATTAATACTAACCCTGTTGATACGATGACAATCAGTATCAGTATCATTTCTATTGTTAATTATATTATTTTTTTGATGATGCTAATTTATATATTGTTTTTTATTTATGTATATAGTATATACTTTATAAGTCAAAAGAATAATATTAAAAATTAATTGAAAAAATTTATAAAAGTATATTATCTATATTATGACTTATTCTATTTGAATTTGGTAGTTCTTTGACATATGACACCATTTTATTCTATGTATATAATCTAAAGATTATAAATATATAGATGAGATTCATTTAAATATCATATTTCAGGATATAGAGCATAAAATTGTCGATGAAAAATTATAAAAAATCTTGCATCAAAAATCATTTTTTTCAATCATAATTGATCCTATCAACTCATTCACACAAATTATAACACTTTTAAAGCTATATTATATATATACATACTATTTAGATATTTCTTAGTAAATATGTTTCTTTAAAATATAAAATTGAATGAAAATCGTTTAAAAAATCGATAGCTTAAAGAAATGATTTCTATAAAAGAGTCATAACCACATTTATTTATTATATTTTTAACACTTTTATATGTTATATATAATTATGATAGTGTTATTATTCTATACAAAAAGAATTATTATTATTAAATAAGAATTGACGGAGCTATATGACTTTTATTAAAGAGAGGCAAAAAAAAATTAAAAAAACTTAAATTTCTTCTTTTCATTTTTGATACCCTAGATAATGAATTTTGAAGCAAATCTGTTCGTATGCATTTAATACATGATATAGCTTAGTAATAACTAAAAATAACAAATTTAGAAGACAAAAAAAAACAACATATTGCATTTTGACCCAATGTCGACTTGTCAAGATAAATCTATTAAAGTATTATTTCTTATGTATGGACAATACTGTATATGAATATAAACGATATAAATTGATTTGATAACTTTAAATAAGTCAAAAGACCCTTTTTTCAATCTTGCCAAAACTGATTCATTTTGTACGAAAATTTTATTTTTTTTATTTCAACTTTTCTCAATGATGGATTGTCGTTATATTATGTTTGACACCAAAAAATATATCTACGTTTTATAAACTTTATATCTATTATGCTTTTATATTATTATTCTGAAAATGGAAGACACTATTACAATAACAAGATTAAAAAAGTGATTGATCATGATTTTTAAATAATCAAGGCTACTGATCTCATTTTTGAACTAATATGTCTTAAATATACAAAATATGTATCTGTAGGTTATTCTTGTTCGATATTGGTGTCTTTCATATATATTTAATATATTTTTATTGGTGAATGAGTTAAAAGAAACTTGAGTATGCGAATTATTTTTTTCTAAAAATTTCAGTTTTTTAAATCTCATTCGTAAGTACTCATTTAAGTTATATTTAAAAATTATGAATATACATATGTGTACTAGATCCTTATTACTATCTATTTGATATACATATATGTTTGAATAAGGACCTTTTTCAAAACTGATGCAAATGCTGACTTGAATAGAAAAGTATAAGTGTGTTATTCTAAACACATATCATATGTATTTTAGTTTAATACACATTTTAGAAAGTATTTGGCACAGCATTCTCATTTCGAAATGTTAATTTTTCACTTTTAAAGAATCTAGTTGTAAGAAAATGTTCTACAGGTCAAAATATCTACAAAAAGTAAAAAAATGTGAATATTAATATTGTTTAATAGTGACTAAAAAGAAAATAAAAGTAAATTGAAAAACAAATTATTTAAATAAAAAATAGAAAATAAAGAATTCTAAGAGATTTTAAGAATTCTAGAAGAAATGAAGAGAAAAATATTTTAAAAATTTTAGAGTCATTTCAAAAATCAAAAATTTAATTAGAAAAAACAATATTTTTAAATGAAATATAGCTTGTTTTCAATACTTTATTATGTTATATGTAATCTTATATTTAGTAAAAGCTCGTTTAAACAGTCATAGATACCTATATAAATTTATATGAAAAGTCATTCTTATATTATTTTTCTTAATTAATTATATGACTTTTTTTGAATACAATATTTGACCTCATAATTGAGTATATAATATATGTCACATATCAAGTGTATTCAATCAAAACCTAAAAATATATTTTAATTGCTTTGAAGAATAGAAATGACTTTAAGATTTACTTGTTTTGTTATTTTAATAGAAATTAGATTTTAAACAAAAATATCATACTAATATATAAAAGATGATATGTAACTAAATATGAAAACTATATTTTTGATATTATTTATTATATAATCGTTGAATGAGAAGAGTTTGTTTCTTTTTTTTTCTTTCAGTTTTTATTCTTATATTTTAATTTCATTAGTTTATGTTATATTGATGATAAATACTATTGTAAGGTAATTTTAAAAATATATCTTTAAGTATACAATTAAGAAATAATAGGCTCATTCTTGTTAATTTAACTTTCATCAAAATTTTATATATCAAAAAATTGTTTATTATATATTTTGCTATGTCTATATACCTAAACCTTCTTTCACTTTTTTTCATTAAATATTTTCTTATTTTCAAATATTAAACAAACAGAATTTAAACTCATTCTTAAGACATCCAAAATTTGTAAATATATATTTCCTTAAAACATTCACAAGAGTTATTCATTGTTTTAGTTTCATTCAAATCAATATAAAATATTTCAATAATTTGTTTTTATTTTCTAATATTCTCTTATAATCAAGTATCAAGTGTTGTTTTACAAATTGACTAATAATCATCTTTTGTATTCATAGACTAAACGATATATTATATATTTCTATATCTATTGATAGTGTTTTATTCATGTATGATATTCTTAAATTATTATATATTTTAATTTTAAGATATATTCATTAAATTTAATTCTTAATCTTTTTTGTTTTGTTTTATTATCAAAGAATGAAGATATTTTTTTTTATATATAACATTGAAACATTAGGGTTAGGAAGCTAAACAAGTAATTTTTAAATAATAGTTACTAAAGCAAAGACACTTAAACAACACATTTGTTTTATAACAAAAAATATAAAGTTATTTATTTTATGTACTCACACCTTATTCCAATATACATATTATTATAACATACTAATATACTATAATGAATGATATATTATGTCAATAGTCTCTGATGAAATATCATCATATTTTCAATATAATGATAAACAACAATGTATATAAACAATATTCTTTTTTTGAAATTTCTGGTAAGTATTAAAGTTAATTATATGTAGCAGGTTAGGGTTAGGGTTAGGGTTAGGGTTAGGGTTAGGGTTAGGGTTAGGTTAGGGTTAGGGTTAGGGTTAGGGTTAGGGTTAGGGTTAGGGTTTTAGGGTTAGGGTTAGGGTTTAGGGTTAGGGTTAGGGTTAGGGTTAGGGTTAGGGTTAGGGTTAGGGTTAGGGTTAGGGTTAGGGTTAGGGTTAGGGTTAGGGTTTAGGGTTAGGGTTAGGGTTAGGGTTAGGGTTAGGGTTAGGGTTAGGGTTAGGGTTAGGGTTAGGGTTTAGGGTTAGGGTTAGGGTTAGGGTTAGGGTGTAGGGTTAGGGTTAGGGTTAGGGTTAGGTTAGGGTTAGGGTTAGGGTTAGGGTTAGGGTTAGGGTTAGGGTTAGGGTTAGGGTTAGGGTTAGGGTTAGGGTTAGGGTTAGGTTAGGGTTAGGGTTAGGTTTAGGGTTAGGGGTTTTGGGTTTAGGGTTAGGGTTAGGGTTAGGGTTAGGGTTAGGGTTAGGGTTAGGGTTAGGGTTAGGGTTAGGGTTAGGGTTAGGGTTAGGGTTAGGGTTAGGGTTAGGGTTAGGGTTAGGTTAGGGTTAGGGTTAGGGTTAGGGTTAGGGTTAGGGTTAGGGTTAGGGTTAGGGTTAGGGTTAGGGTTAGGGTTAGGGTTAGGGTTAGGGTTAGGGTTAGGGTTAGGGTTAGGGTTAGGGTTAGTGGTTAGGGTTAGGGTTAGGGTTAGGGTTAGGGTTAGGGTTTTTAGGTTTAGGGTTAGGGTTGGGGTTGGGTTAGGGTTTGGGTTAGGGTTAGGGTTAGGGGTTAGGGTTAGGGTTAGGGTTAGGGTTAGGGTTAGGGTTAGGGTTAGGGTTAGGGTTAGGGTTAGGGTTAGGGTTAGGGTTAGGGTTAGGGTTAGGGTTAGGGTTAGGGTTAGGGTTAGGGTTAGGGTTAGGGTTAGGGTTAGGGTTAGGGTTTAGGGTTTAGGGTTAGGGTTAGGGTTAGGGTTAGGGTTAGGGTTAGGGTTAGGGTTAGGGTTAGGGTTAGGGTTAGGGTTAGGGTTAGGGTTAGGGTTAGGGGTATTAGGGTTAGGGTTAGGGTTAGGGTTAGGGTTAGGGTTAGGGTTAGGGTTAGGGTTAGGGTTAGGGTTAGGGTTAGGGTTAGGGTTAGGGTTTAGGGTTAGGGTTAGGGTTAGGGTTTTTAGGGTTAGGGTTTAGGGTTAGGGTTAGGGTTAGGGTTAGGGTTAGGGTTAGGGTTAGGGTTAGGGTTAGGGTTAGGGTTTAGGGTTAGGGTTAGGGTTAGGGTTAGGGTTAGGGTTAGGGTTAGGGTTAGGGTTAGGGTTAGGGTTAGGGTTAGGGTTAGGGTTAGGGTTAGGGTTAGGGTTAGGGTTAGGTTAGGGTTAGGGTTTAGGGTTAGGGTTAGGGTTAGGGTTAGGGTTAGGGTTAGGGTTAGGGTTAGGGTTAGGGTTAGGGTTAGGGTTAGGGTTAGGGTTAGGGTTAGGGTTAGGGTTAGGGTTAGGGTTAGGGTTAGGGTTAGGGTTAGGGTTAGGGTTAG
>JBBPEB010000001.1:0-5000 GCA_039096225.1 Blastocystis sp. Blastoise
GTCGGCGTAGCCGACGGTTAGTATGTGTTTCTGTTTCTGTGCAATTGTTTGTTTATTTTTTAAATATTCACGGTTAATATGTGTTTTGGTTTTTGCGTAGTTGTTTGATTTTTTAAATAATTATTATTTGAGTATATTATGTATAATCTAAATCTATTTTAATGATTTCCATATATATATTTTTGTTTTTAAGCAAATAAATATATGTTTCGTGATATGAAATAGTAGTTGAACTTTTGAGTTTTTAAAATTTTAAATTATATATATATTTTTTAAACAGCATGTTTTAAAAATAAAAAAAAAATAAATTAAAATTTTAAAAATTCAAAAGTTCAACTACTATTTCATATCACTAATTTCTAATTATCAATATATAGTATAAATTCATTATTTTCAACAATAGACATTTGTATTTTTATACTCTTCTCTATAAATACAATAAATTTTATCATTTATTCATAAGGGAATTAATTTCATAATGAAGATATCTAAAAACAAAAAACAGAAAATCAAATACATCTAAAATTTATAAATTTGCAAATCCAGTCAAATAAAATTTTGTTAAAATAAAAATAATATCATATATAAAAAATTGTTATTTTTTTCACTCATTATTGATCATAACTACTCATTCACTTAAAATAATTCATTTTTAATGCCATATATCATGCTTAGATATCATATAAGTACTTTATAAATCAAAAAAAGAATATTAGAAAAATGTTAAAAAAAAGTCAAAAAATATGATAAAATTCATATTATTATATCATGTATTATATATGCCTTTCTCCTTGAATTAAGGAGTTAATATACATATGACCCAATTTTATCCAGCTACACATTCCATAGAATGTATATATGCTGATAAAATTCATCTAAATATTATATTTCCTGACATAGGGTCCAAATGGATCGATAAAAAACTAAAAAAAAAAAAAAAAAAAAAAATTATTATTTTTTTCACTCATTATTGATCATAACTACTCATTCACTTAAAATAATTCATTTTTAATGCCATATATCATGCTTAGATATCATATAAGTACTTTATAAATCAAAAAAAGAATATTAGAAAAATGTTAAAAAAAAGTCAAAAATATGATAAAATTCATATTATTATATCATGTATTATATATGCCTTTCTCCTTGAATTAAGGAGTTAATATACATATGACCCCATTTTATCCAGCTACACATTCCATAGAATGTGTATATGCTGATAAAATTCATCTAAATATTATATTTCCTGACATAGGGTCCAAATGGATCGATAAAAAACTAAAAAAAAAAAAAAAAAAAAATTGTTATTTTTTTCACTCATTATTGATCATAACTACTCATTCACTTAAAATAATTCATTTTTAATGCCATATATCATGCTTAGATATCATATAAGTACTTTATAAATCAAAAAAAGAATATTAGAAAAATGTTAAAAAAAAGTCAAAAAATATGATAAAATTCATATTATTATATCATGTATTATATATGCCTTTCTCCTTGAATTAAGGAGTTAATATACATATGACCCCATTTTATCCAGCTACACATTCCATAGAATGTATATATGCTGATAAAATTCATCTAAATATTATATTTCCTGACATAGGGTCCAAATGGATCGATAAAAAACTAAAAAAAAAAAAAAAAAAAAAAAATTGTTATTTTTTTCACTCATTATTGATCATAACTACTCATTCACTTAAAATAATTCATTTTTAATGCCATATATCATGCTTAGATATCATATAAGTACTTTATAAATCAAAAAAAGAATATTAGAAAAATGTTAAAAAAAAGTCAAAAAATATGATAAAATTCATATTATTATATCATGTATTATATATGCCTTTCTCCTTGAATTAAGGAGTTAATATACATATGACCCCATTTTATCCAGCTACACATTCCATAGAATGTATATATGCTGATAAAATTCATCTAAATATTATATTTCCTGACATAGGGTCCAAATGGATCGATAAAAAACTAAAAAAAAAAAAAAAAAAAAAAAATTGTTATTTTTTTCACTCATTATTGATCATAACTACTCATTCACTTAAAATAATTCATTTTTAATGCCATATATCATGCTTAGATATCATATAAGTACTTTATAAATCAAAAAAAGAATATTAGAAAAATGTTAAAAAAAAAGTCAAAAAATATGATAAAATTCATATTATTATATCATGTATTATATATGCCTTTCTCCTTGAATTAAGGAGTTAATATACATATGACCCCATTTTATCCAGCTACACATTCCATAGAATGTGTATATGCTGATAAAATTCATCTAAATATTATATTTCCTGACATAGGGTCCAAATGGATCGATAAAAAACTAAAAAAAAAAAAAAAAAAAAATTGTTATTTTTTTCACTCATTATTGATCATAACTACTCATTCACTTAAAATAATTCATTTTTAATGCCATATATCATGCTTAGATATCATATAAGTACTTTATAAATCAAAAAAAGAATATTAGAAAAATGTTAAAAAAAAGTCAAAAATATGATAAAATTCATATTATTATATCATGTATTATATATGCCTTTCTCCTTGAATTAAGGAGTTAATATACATATGACCCCATTTTATCCAGCTACACATTCCATAGAATGTGTATATGCTGATAAAATTCATCTAAATATTATATTTCCTGACATAGGGTCCAAATGGATCGATAAAAAACTAAAAAAAAAAAAAAAAAAAAAAATTGTTATTTTTTTCACTCATTATTGATCATAACTACTCATTCACTTAAAATAATTCATTTTTAATGCCATATATCATGCTTAGATATCATATAAGTACTTTATAAATCAAAAAAAGAATATTAGAAAAATGTTAAAAAAAAGTCAAAAATATGATAAAATTCATATTATTATATCATGTATTATATATGCCTTTCTCCTTGAATTAAGGAGTTAATATACATATGACCCCATTTTATCCAGCTACACATTCCATAGAATGTATATATGCTGATAAAATTCATCTAAATATTATATTTCCTGACATAGGGTCCAAATGGATCGATAAAAAACTAAAAAAAAAAAAAAAAAAAAAATTGTTATTTTTTTCACTCATTATTGATCATAACTACTCATTCACTTAAAATAATTCATTTTTAATGCCATATATCATGCTTAGATATCATATAAGTACTTTATAAATCAAAAAAAGAATATTAGAAAAATGTTAAAAAAAAAGTCAAAAAATATGATAAAATTCATATTATTATATCATGTATTATATATGCCTTTCTCCTTGAATTAAGGAGTTAATATACATATGACCCCATTTTATCCAGCTACACATTCCATAGAATGTATATATGCTGATAAAATTCATCTAAATATTATATTTCCTGACATAGGGTCCAAATGGATCGATAAAAAACTAAAAAAAAAAAAAAAAAAAAAATTGTTATTTTTTTCACTCATTATTGATCATAACTACTCATTCACTTAAAATAATTCATTTTTAATGCCATATATCATGCTTAGATATCATATAAGTACTTTATAAATCAAAAAAAGAATATTAGAAAAATGTTAAAAAAAAGTCAAAAAATATGATAAAATTCATATTATTATATCATGTATTATATATGCCTTTCTCCTTGAATTAAGGAGTTAATATACATATGACCCCATTTTATCCAGCTACACATTCCATAGAATGTGTATATGCTGATAAAATTCATCTAAATATTATATTTCCTGACATAGGGTCCAAATGGATCGATAAAAAACTAAAAAAAAAAAAAAAAAAAAAAATTGTTATTTTTTTCACTCATTATTGATCATAACTACTCATTCACTTAAAATAATTCATTTTTAATGCCATATATCATGCTTAGATATCATATAAGTACTTTATAAATAAAAAAAAAAATATTAGAAAAATGTTAAAAAAAAGTCAAAAATATGATAAAATTCATATTATTATATCATGTATTATATATGCCTTTCTCCTTGAATTAAGGAGTTAATATACATATGACCCCATTTTATCCAGCTACACATTCCATAGAATGTGTATATGCTGATAAAATTCATCTAGCTGTCATATCTCGTGACATAGGGTCCAAATGGATCGATAAAAAAAAAAAAAAAAAAAAAAAAAAAAAAAATTGTTATTTTTTTCACTCATTATTGATCATAACTACTCATTCACTTAAAATAATTCATTTTTAATGCCATATATCATGCTTAGATATCATATAAGTACTTTATAAATCAAAAAAAGAATATTAGAAAAATGTTAAAAAAAAAGTCAAAAATATGATAAAATTCATATTATTATATCATGTATTATATATGCCTTTCTCCTTGAATTAAGGAGTTAATATACATATGACCCCATTTTATCCAGCTACACATTCCATAGAATGTGTATATGCTGATAAAATTCATCTAAATATTATATTTCCTGACATAGGGTCCAAATGGATCGATAAAAAACTAAAAAAAAAAAAAAAAAAAAAAATTGTTATTTTTTTCACTCATTATTGATCATAACTACTCATTCACTTAAAATAATTCATTTTTAATGCCATATATCATGCTTAGATATCATATAAGTACTTTATAAATCAAAAAAAGAATATTAGAAAAATGTTAAAAAAAAAGTCAAAAATATGATAAAATTCATATTATTATATCATGTATTATATATGCCTTTCTCCTTGAATTAAGGAGTTAATATACATATGACCCCATTTTATCCAGCTACACATTCCATAGAATGTATATATGCTGATAAAATTCATCTAAATATTATATTTCCTGACATAGGGTCCAAATGGATCGATAAAAAACTAAAAAAAAAAAAAAAAAAAAAATTGTTATTTTTTTCACTCATTATTGATCATAACTACTCATTCACTTAAAATAATTCATTTTTAATGCCATATATCATGCTTAGATATCATATAAGTACTTTATAAATCAAAAAAAGAATATTAGAAAAATGTTAAAAAAAAG
>JBBPEB010000001.1:15000-20000 GCA_039096225.1 Blastocystis sp. Blastoise
TTTTTCTCTTTCTCTCTCTCTCTTCTCTCTCTTTTTCTCCTCTTTTCTTCTCTTCTCACACTCATTCACTACCATCACTCACTTTCTATACGCTTTTTATCACTTTTTTCACTTTTTATCACTTTTTAACCATCTTACACGCACTCTCATCAACTCTCTCTACTCTCATTCTATACATCTCTCAATTCCACTACTTTATTGTTTAATCAACTTTTTCAACTTATCTAACAAAAAACATACTTTTATAGATATTTTCTTTTTTTTTATTTTCTAATTTTTCATTCAACTACTATATAACTCTCTTTTTTATTCATCATCATATTCTTTTTTATTACTCTATCTTACACTTATTATTATTCTCATTCTTATGATACATTAAAATCATTTCACTCATTTAACAAAATCTATACTTTTATACATGTTTACTCTATTTTTTAACTATTTTATACCCAAAAAATACAAAGTTAATTTTTATTCAAAAATTCTATTTTCTTTTATTTTTGTTATTTTCATGGTTATTTCTATTTATAAACATTATCCAATCAATTTTAATCAAATTTTAAAAAAATTATTTTTTTTTAATTTTTTTTATATCACTCAACCCATTACCCATATATAACTATTTTTTATCAAAAAATTCAATTTTCTTATTATTCTTTAAAACTCTTTTAAATCATCTATATATATTTAATTCATCTTATTTAAGCAATTTTCAGTCAAAAATAAGAAAAAAAAAATTATTAAAAAAAATATTTTTTTTTATTACTAAGGTATACTCTATATATATAAAAAATATTTTTTTTATTAAAAAATTAATTTATTCAATTTTCTTTAAAACCTATTTAAATCATCTATATATAATTTATTAATGTTATTTAATTCATTTTTATTCATTTTTTAAATTTAAAAAAATTTCACTTTTTTTTAACTTTTTTTTATAGTTAACCCTAGTATATACTTAACCCTAACTCATTTTTTTTATTAAAATTTTTATTTTTTTATTTTTAATTAAAACTTATTTTTATCATCTATATATATTTTATAATTGTTATTTAACTAATTTTTAATGATTTTTAAAATTAAAAAAATTTCACTTTTTTTTTTATTTTTTTTTATTAATAAAGTATACCCCCCTCTATTAACAAAATTAAAAATTAAAAAAAAATAAGAAAAAAATAATTTTTTTATTTTTAATTAAAATTGTTATAAATCATCTATATATAATTTATTAATGTTAATTAATTGATTTTTAATGATTTCTAAAATTAAAAAAAAATATTAAAAAAATTATTTTTTTATTAATAAAATATACCCCCCTCTTATTAACAAAATTAAAAAATAATAAAAAAAATTATATTTTTATTTTTAATTAAAATTATTATAAAACATCTATATATATTTAGTATATGTCATTTAATTGATTTTTATTGATTTCTAAAATTAAAAAAAAAATTATTATTTTTTTATTTTTTTTATTAATAAAGTATACCCCCTTCTTATTAACAGCTATATGAAAATTATTTTTTTTTATTAAAAAATTAATTTTTTTATTTTTAATTAAAACCTTATTAAATCATCTATATATAATTTATTAATCTTATTTAATTGATTTTTAATAAATTTTAAAATTATTTTTTTTTTTAATTTTTTTTTATTAATAAAGTATACCCCCTACTTATTAATAGAAAACTATTTTTTTTTATTAAAAAATTAATTTTTTTATTTTTAATTAAAACCTTATTAAATCATCTGTATATAATTAATAAACATTAATTAATTCATTTTTAATCAATTTTAAAATTAAAAAAATTTTATTATTTTTTTAATTTTCTATTAATAAAGTACACCCCCCCCCATACTTTATTAATAGAAAATTATTTTTTTAATAAAAATTATTTTATTTTATTTTTACTAAAAACCTTATTAAATCATCTATATATAATTAATAAACATTAATTAATTCATTTTTAATCAATTCTAAAACAATTTTTTTTTTTTGTTTTGTTTTTTTTTTTTTTTTTTTTTTAAAAATATTAAATCATCTATATATAATTAATAAACATTAATTAATTCATTTTTAATCAATTTTAAAATTAAAAAAAAATTATTATTTTTTTAATTTTCTATTAACAAAGTACACCCCCCCCCATACTTTATTAATAGAAAATTATTTTTTTAATAAAAATTATTTTATTTTATTTTTACTAAAAACCTTATTAAATCATCTATATATAATTAACAAAAATTAATTAATTCATTTTTAATCAATTTTAAAATTAAAAAAATTTTATTATTTTTTTAATTTTCTATTAACAAAGTACACCCCCCCCTATACTTTGTTAATAGAAAATTATTTTTTTATTAAAAAATAAATTATTTTAAAAATCATTAAAAACCTATTAAATCATCTATATATATTTAATAAACACTAATTAATCGATTTTTAATCAATTCTAAAACAAAAAAAATTTAATAAAAAATTATTTTTCTATTAACAAAGTACACCCCCCCATACTTTATTAATAGAAAATTATTTTTTTATAAAAAAATAAATTATTTTAAAAATCATTAAAAACATATTAAATCATCTATATATAATTAATAATAACTAATTAACATATTTTTATTCAATTCTAAAATTATTAAAAAATAATTAAAAAATCAATTTTCTATTAACAAAGTACACCCCCCCCCATACTTTATTAATAGAAACTTATTTAATTCATAACTTCTCATTCATTCAAGATTTTTTCATAAAAACTTTTTTATTAGTCTAGTTATATATCATAGATTATAAAAAATATTTTTTAAAGATTTTTAAAGACACAAAAAATTATCAATTAAAAAAAATCATTTTGTCTACATTTAGAAATAATTTCTATAAGAAATTTTATTTTTTTCTACAAAAACGTAAAAAAAAAATAAAAAAAAACTGTTCTTTTAGAATTCCATTTTTTTTGTGTTTACATAGAATACACATTATAAATATGACGAATATCAAAAAAAAATTAAAAAAAAATGAAAAGAAAGCAATGAAAAAAATCGATTTGTTTTTGATCAATCACCGCCAAAAACACAAAATCGGCCTATTTTCATCGGTACAGTATTGTATGTCCTTCTTCAAAAATCATATGTATATGATTTATTAACGTTAATAAACAATTTTTATAGATGTTTAAAAATATTTTTTTTTTATTAATTTTTTTCTATTAATAAATATAGGGGGGGGGTGTAGTTTGTTAATAGAAAATTATTTTTTTGTAAAAAATTTATTTTTTTATTTTTTGTTAAAAATGTGTTAAATCATCTTTATATAATTTATTAATGATAATTAATTGATTTTTAACAATTTTTAAAAATATTATTTTTTTATTATTTTTTTATTTTCTATTAATAAATATAGGGGGGGGGTGTAGTTTATTAATAGAAAATTATTTTTTTATTAAAATTTTTTTTATTTTATTTTTAATTAAAACCTTATTAAATCATGTATATATAATTTATTAATGATAATTAATTGATTTTTAACAATTTTAAAAATATTTTTTTTTTATTAATTTTTTTCTATTAATAAATATAGGGGGGGGGTGTAGTTTGTTAATAGAAAATTATTTTTTTGTAAAAAATTTATTTTTTTATTTTTTGTTAAAAATGTGTTAAATCATCTTTATATAATTTATTAATGATAATTAATTGATTTTTAACAATTTTTAAAAATATTATTTTTTTATTATTTTTTTAATTTTCTATTAATAAATATAGGGGGGGGTGTAGTTTGTTAATAGAAAAATATTTTTTTATAAAAATTTTTTTAATTTTATTTTTTCTTAAAACCTTATTAAATCATGTATATATATTTAATAAATGATAATTAATTGATTTTTAACAATTTTTAAAATTATTATTTTTTTATTATTTTTTAATTTTCTATTAATAAAGTACACCCCCCCCTATAGTTTGTTAATAGAAAAATATTTTTTGATAAAATTTTTTTATTTTTATTTTTTGTTAAAAATGTGTTAAATCATGCATATATATTTAATAAATGATAATTAATTGATTTTTAACAATTTTTAAAATTATTATTTTTTATTATTTTTTTTTATTTTTCTATTAATAAAGTACACCCCCCCCCATAGTTTGTTAATAGAAAAATATTTTTTTATAAAAAATTTTTTTATTTTATTTTTAATTAAAAACGCATTAAATCATCTAAATAAAATATATTAACGTTATTTATTAAATAAAATTGAAAAAATAATAATAAAAAAATTTTCACTTTTTTTTTTATTTTTTTTTTCTTATATAGCTAACCCTAATATATAGCTAACCCTAATAAAAAATAAAAAAATAATAAAAAAATAAATTTATTTAAAATTCATTAAAAACGTATTAAATCATCTTTATATATTTAATTATAACTAATTAATACATTTTTAATTAATTCTAAAATAAAAAAAAATAATAATTTTTTTAATTTTTTTATTAATAAAATATACCCCCCTCTCTATTAACAAAATAAAAAAAATAAAAAAATAATAAAAAAATAAATTTATTTAAAATTCATTAAAACCTATTTAAATCATCTATATATATTTAATTATAACTAATTAATACATTTTTAATTAATTCTAAAATAAAAAAAAAATTATTATTTTTTTAATTTTTATTTAATAAAATATACCCCCCTCTCTATTAACAAAATAAAAAAAATTAAAAAAATATAAAAAAATAAATTTATTTAAAATTCATTAAAAATGTATTAAATCATCTTCATATATTTAATAATAACTAATTAATACAAATTTAATTAATTCTAAAATAAAAAAAAATTTAATAAAAAAAATAAATTTCATTTAATAAAATATACCCCCCTCTCTATTAACAAAATAAAAAAATAATAAAAAAATAAATTTATTTAAATTTAATTAAAACCTATTTAAATCATCTTTATATATTTAATAATAACTAATTAATACATTTTTAATAAAAAATAAAAT
>JBBPEB010000001.1:30000-35000 GCA_039096225.1 Blastocystis sp. Blastoise
CTATTTTCTTTTATTTTTGTTATTTTCATGGTTATTTCTATTTATAAACATTATCCAATCAATTCTAATCAAATTTAAAAAAAATTATTTTTTTTTTATTTTTTTTATTATCGACTCAACCCATCACCCATATACAACAATTTTTTATCAAAAAATTCAATTTTCTTATTATTCTCTAAAACTCTTATAAATCATCTATATATATTTAATTCATCTTATTTAAGCAATTTTCAGTCAAAAATAAGAAAAAAAAAATTTATTAAAAAAAAATATTTTTTTTATTACTAAGGTATACTCTATATATATATAAAATATTTTTTATTATTAAAAAATTAATTCTTTTATTTTTAATTAAAACCTATTTAAATCATCTATATATAATTTATTAATGTTATTTAATTCATTTTTATTCATTTTTTAAATTTAAAAAAATTTCACTTTTTTTTAACTTTTTTTTATAGCTAACCCTAGTATATACTTAACCCTAACTCTTTTTTTTATTAAAATTTTTATTTTTTTATTTTTAACTAAAATTGCTTTAAATCATCTATATATATTTTATTAATCTTATTTAACTAATTTTTAATGATTTTTAAAATAAAAAAAAATTTTATTATTTTTTTATTTTTTTATTAATAAAGTATACCCCCCTCTTATTAACAAAATTAAAAAATAATAAAAAATTAAATTTTTTATTTTTAATTAAAATTGTTTTAAATCATCTATATATAATTTATTAATGTTAATTAATTGATTTTTATTGATTTCTAAAATTAAAAAAAAATATTAAAAAAATTATTTTTTTATTAATAAAATATACCCCCTCTTATTAACAAAATAAAAAATAATAAAAAAAAATTATATTTTTATTTTTAATTAAAATTATTATAAAACATCTATATATATTTAGTATATGTCATTTAATTGATTTTTATTGATTTCTAAAATTAAAAAAAAAATTATTATTTTTTTATTTTTTTTATTAATAAAGTATACCCCTACTTATTAATAGCCATATGAAAATTATTTTTTTTATTAAAAAATCTATTTTTTTATTTTCAATTAAAACCTATTTAAATCATCTATATATATTTTATTAATGTTATTTAATTGATTTTTAATGATTTCTAAAATAAAAAAAAATTATTAAAATAATTATTTTTTTATTAATAAAATATACCCCCCTACTTATTAATAGAAAATTATTTTTTTATTAAAAAAATTATTTTTTTATTATTTATTAAAACCTTATTAAATCATATACATATATTTAATTAATGTTAATTAATCGATTTTTAATCAATTCTAAAATTATTTATTTTTTATTATTTTTTTTAATTTTCTATTAACAAAGTATACCCCCCCCTATACTTTATTAATAGAAAATTATTTTTTTTATAAAAAATTTATTTTTTTATTTTTATTTAAAACCTTATTAAATCATCTAGATATAATTTATTAATGCTAATTAATTCATTTTTAATCAATTTTAAAACAAAAAAAATTTTATTATTTTTTTATTTTTCTATTAACAAAGTACACCCCCCCCCATACTTTATTAATAGAAAAATATTTTTTTAATAAAAATTTTTTTATTTTATTTTTTAATAAAAACTTATGAAATCATCTATATATAATTAATAAACACTAATTAACACATTTTTAATCAATTTTAAAACAAAAAAATTTTTATTATTTTTTTAATTTTCTATTAACAAAGTACACCCCCCCCATACTTTGTTAATAGAAAATTAATTTTTTATAAAAAAATAAATTATTTTAAAAATCATTAAAAACATATTAAATCATCTATATATATTTAATAAACACTAATTAATCGATTTTTAATAAAAAATAAATTCAAAAAAAATTTATTATTTTTTTAATTTTCTATTAACAAAGTACACCCCCCCCCATACTTTGTTAATAGAAAAATATTTTTTTATAAAAAAATAAATTATTTTAAAAATCATTAAAAACATATTAAATCATCTATATATATTTAATAAACATCAATGAACACATTTTTATTCAATTCTAAAATTATTAAAAAATAATTAAAAAATCAATTTTCTATTAACAAAGTACACCCCCCCCCATACTTTATTAATAGAAACTTATTTAATTCATAACTTCTCATTCATTCAAGATTTTTTCATAAAAACTTTTTTATTAGTCTAGTTATATATCATAGATTATAAAAAATATTTTTTAAAGATTTTTAAAGACACAAAAAATTATCAATTAAAAAAAATCATTTTGTCTACATTTAGAAATAATTTCTATAAGAAATTTTATTTTTTTCTACAAAAACGTAAAAAAAAAACAAAAAAAAACTTTTCTTTTAGAATTCGATTTTTTTTGTGTTTACATAGAATACACATTATAAATATGACGAATATCAAAAAAAAATTAAAAAAAAATGAAAAGAAAGCAATGAAAAAAATCGATTTGTTTTTGATCAATCACCGCCAAAAACGCAAAATCGGCCTATTTTCATCGGTACAGTATTGTATGTCCTTCTTCAAAAATCATATGTATATGATTTATTAACGTTAATAAACAATTTTTATAGATGTTTAAAAATATTTTTTTTTATTAATTTTTTTTATTAATAAATATAGGGGGGGGGGTGTAGTTTGTTAATAGAAAATTATTTTTTTATAAAAAATTTATTTTTTTATTTTTTGTTAAAAATGTGTTAAATCATGTATATATAATTTATTAATGATAATTAATTGATTTTTAACAATTTTTAAAAATATTATTTTTTTATTATTTTTTTTATTTTCTATTAATAAATATAGGGGGGTGTGTTTGTTAATGAAATTATTTTTTTTTTTTTTTTTTTTTGTTAAAATTGTTAATTTTATATAATTTATTAATGATAATTAATTGATTTTTACTTTTTAATTTTTTTTTTTTTTTTATTTTTATTAATAAATATAGGGGGGTGTAGTTTGTTAATAGAAATTTTTTTTTTTATTAAAATTTTTTTTTTTTTTTGTTAAAAATTGTTAAATCATATATATATTATTAATGTTATTATGTTTAATTTTTTTTTTTTTATTTATTAATAAATAGGGGGGTGTAGTTTGTTAATAGAAAAATATTTTTTTTACTAAAATTTTTTTATTTTATTTTTAATTAAAAACTTATTAAATCATGTATATATATTTAATAAATGATAATTAATTGATTTTTAACAATTTTTAAAATTATTATTTTTTATTATTTTTTTTTATTTTTCTATTAATAAAGTACACCCCCCCCCATAGTTTGTTAATAGAAAAATATTTTTTGATAAAATTTTTTTATTTTTATTTTTTGTTAAAAATGTGTTAAATCATGCATATATATTTAATAAATGATAATTAATTGATTTTTAACAATTTTTAAAATTATTATTTTTTATTATTTTTTTTTATTTTTCTATTAATAAAGTACACCCCCCCCATAGTTTGTTAATAGAAAAATGATTTTTTTATTAAAAATTTTTTTATTTTATTTTTAATTAAAAACGCATTAAATCATCTAAATAAAATATATTAATGCTATTTATTAAATAAAATTGAAAAAATAATAATAAAAAAATTTTCACTTTTTTTTTTATTTTTTTTTCTTATATAGCTAACCCTAATATATAGCTAACCCTAATAAAATAATAAAAAAATAAAAAAATAATAAAAAAATAAATTTATTTAAAATTCATTAAAAACGTATTAAATCATCTTTATATATTTAATTATAACTAATTAATACATTTTTAATTAATTCTAAAATAAAAAAAAATAATAATTTTTTTAATTTTTTTATTAATAAAATATACCCCCCTCTCTATTAACAAAATAAAAAAAATTAAAAAAATATAAAAAAATAAATTTATTTAAAATTCATTAAAAATGTATTAAATCATCTTCATATATTTAATAATAACTAATTAATACAAATTTAATTAATTCTAAAATAAAAAAAAATTTAATAAAAAAAATAATTTTTATTTAATAAAATATACCCCCTCTCTATTAACAAAATAAAAAAAATTAAAAAATAATAAAAAAAAAAATTTATTTAAAATTCATTAAAACCTATTTAAATCATCTATATATATTTAATAATAACTAATTAAATCATTTTTAATTAATTCTAAAATAAAAAAAAATTTAATAAAAAAAATAATTTTTATTTAATAAAATATACCCCCCTCTCTATTAACAAAATAAAAAAAATAAAAAAAAAATAAAAAATAAATTTATTTAAAATTCATTAAAACCTATTTAAATCATCTACATATATTTAATAATAACTAATTAATACATTTTTAATAAAAAATAAAAAAATAATTTTTTTAATAAAAAAAAATAATTAATAAAACATACCCCCCTCTCTATTAATAAAAAAAAATAAAAAAAAAATAATTTTTTTTTTGTTATAAAAAATAATAAAACCCCTTTAAATCATCTAATTACACTTAATAAACATCAAAAGAATAAAAATTTCATAAAAATAAAAATAAAAAAAATTTCATAAAAAATGGTTTAAAAACCAAGTTAATAGGCGGGTGAGCCGAGGGTAGTAGGGGCCGGGGGAGAGAATAGACCAGGTCCGCCAGAGTGGGTAGCCAACCTGAGCTGTCGAGTCCAGTCGGGATGGAAAAATTATTTGAAAATACTTTTGCGAATGGACGAAAAGGGGGGTATGAGTATATATGTAAAAGAGTTTGATTACTCTTATACAAATATATTATGTTATAAATAGTTAATATTAACTAGTTATAGTATGATTTATTTAATAGATCGAAAAAAATAATAATTTTTAAAAATTTTTAAAAAATTTTATTTTTTTTAATTTTTGTTTTTATAGGTAAGAGTAGTATATATATATATTATATATATATGAAAAATTTATAAATTGAGAAAAAAAAATTAAAAAAAAATATTTTACTTTTTTTATTATTTTTATGAATGTTATTTTTATATATGATAATAATTTATTATTTT
>JBBPEB010000001.1:42500-49387 GCA_039096225.1 Blastocystis sp. Blastoise
ATAAAAACATTAAATACTATTTCAAACGACAATAAACATTATTAAACAACAACATTAATAACATTAATCATTATATATTCTATAAATTAACTTAACAAATAAAATAATTATATTTTAATTATGTTCCAAAACACAATTCCAATTCATAATTATTCTCTATAATAATAATAATTAATTTCCTTTAATAATAATACTATTCCATCTATATTCTTCTTAGAATTCTATACCATTCGATCAACCTTTTCAAAAAAATTTAAAACAAAAAAAAACATTTCTATTCACTTTTTAACCACTTTCCCATCATTTTTTCAACATTCTTATTCAAATCATTTTTCATTAAAATTCAATTCTCTATTCAAATATCTATTCAAATATCCATTTTAACACCATTTTAACTCACTTTTTCAATCATTTCACTTTTTCATCATTCTTATTTATCATTTTTATACTCTTTTTATACTATTAACTATTTTTTTCAGTAAATAAAATATTTCATAAAATCGAATTCTCTATCGAATAAATGTGTTTTTAGCTCACCAAAATCAACCAATCATTCACTTTTTCACTATTTTATTCTTTTAGAATTCTTTTCATGCATTTTTAACTATCTTCTAAGAACATTCTTTTAGAATTCTTTTTACAATCACTTTCTATATTCTCTATACTATATTTATATACTTTAAAATCTTTAAAAAATTATTATTTTTTGTAAACTAGTTGTTAATCGGCTCTTCAAAATCTTCTAAAAAGATATTCTCTTTTATTTATTTTCATTTATTATATTATATCAATATATTATATAGTGATATATATATATTTTATACTCATTTATAACATAATAAGTCAACATGTATTTTCATTCACTCACTCATTTGTCATATTATATCACATAAACTATCTATATATCTTCACCATATTCTTCTCTATCTTTTTACATTTTTTTCTGCTCCGCAGATCGATCCCTCCTTGTGGCATTTCTTTTTTTACACCCTTTTTTACCCATTAGACGTGTCACTTTGGAGGCTTATAAAACATTCAAATTTGGGAATTAGCTCTCAATTCTTTCACCATTCGACTCAGCTCAACGAGTACTATAATCCTGTACTTTTTCATACAATAACTCCTACTCTAACCCATTCTTTTCTTTTCTTCTTTTTACCATGCTTTCTAAAAATTCTGAATTTTTTCAGAAAAATTTTTGAGCTTTTACTCTCCAAACCACTCTAAAATCAATCAAATTTCAACACTTTTTCTCTTTCTCTCTCTCTCTTCTCTCTCTTTTTCTTCTTTTTTCCTCTCTTCTCACACTCATTCACTACCATCACTCACTTTTTATACTCTTTTTTTCACTTTTTTCACTTTTTATCAATTTTTAACCATCTTACACTCACTCTCACACACTCTCGCTACTCTCATTCTATACATTTAGTTATTCCACTACTTTATTATTTAATAAACATTTTTCATTTATTTAACAAAAAACATACTTTTATAGATATTTTCTTTTTTTTTATTTTTCTTTTTTTTCATTCAACTACTATATAACTCTTCTTTTTATTCATCATCATATTCTTTTTTATTACTCTATTCTACACTTATTATTATTATCATTCTTATTTTATATTAAAAACCATTCACTCATTTAACAAAATCTAAACTTTTATACATGTTTACTCTATTTTTTAACAATTTTATACCCAAAAAATACAAAGTTAATTTTTTATTCAAAAATTCTATTTTCTTTTATTTTTGTTATTTTCATGGTTATTTCTATTTATAAACATTATCCAATCAATTTTAATCAAATTTTAAAAAAATTATTTTTTTTTATTTTTTTTTATCACTCAACCCATCACCCATATATACAACTATTCTTTATCAAAAAATTCAATTTTCTTATTATTCCTTAAAACTCTTTTAAATCATCTATATATATTTAATTCATCTTATTTAAGCAATTTTCAGTCAAAAATAAGAAAAAAAAATTATTAAAAAAAATTATTTTTTTATTACTAAGGTATACTCTATATATATATAAAATATTTTTTATTATTAAAAAATTAATTTATTCAATTTTCTTTAAAAACTATTTAAATCATCTATATATATTTTATTAATGTTATTTAATTCATTTTTATTCATTTTTAAATTTAAAAAAAATTCACTTTTTTTTAACTTTTTTTTATAGTTAACCCTAGTATATACTTAACCCTAACTCATTTTTTTTATTAAAATTTTTATTTTTTTATTTTTAATTAAAACTTATTTTTATCATCTATATATATTTTATTATTGTTATTTAACTAATTTTTAATGATTTTTAAAATTAAAAAAATTTCACTTTTTTTTTATTTTTTTTTTTATTAATAAAGTATACCCCCCTCTATTAACAAAATTAAAAAATAATAAAAAATAAGAAAAAAATAATTTTTTTATTTTTAATTAAAATTGTTTTAAATCATCTATATATAATTTATTAATGTTAATTAATTGATTTTTAATGATTTCTAAAATTAAAAAAAAATATTAAAAAAATTATTTTTTTATTAATAAAATATACCCCCCTCTTATTAACAAAATAAAAAATAATAAAAAATAATAAAAAAAAATTATATTTTTATTTTTAATTAAAATTATTATAAAACATCTATATATATTTAGTATATGTCATTTAATTGATTTTTATTGATTTCTAAAATTAAAAAAAAAATTATTATTTTTTTATTTTTTTTATTAATAAAGTATACCCCCTTCTTATTAACAGCTATATGAAAATTATTTTTTTTTATTAAAAAATTTATTTTTTTTATTTTTAATTAAAACCTTATTAAATCATCTATATATAATTTATTAATCTTATTTAATTGATTTTTAATTAATTTTAAAATTATTTTTTTTTTATTTTTTTTTATTAATAAAGTATACCCCCTACTTATTAATAGAAAATTATTTATTTTTTATTAAAAAATTTATTTTTTTATTTTTATTTAAAACCTATTTAAATCATCTATATATAATTAATAAACATTAATTAATTCATTTTTAATCAATTTTAAAACAAAAAAATTTTTATTATTTTTTTAATTTTCTATTAATAAAGTACACCCCCCCCATACTTTATTAATAGAAAAATATTTTTTTAATAAAAATTATTTTATTTTATTTTTACTAAAAACCTTATTAAATCATCTATATATAATTAATAAACATTAATTAATTCATTTTTAATTAATTTTAAAATTATTTTTTTTTTATTATTTTTTTAATTTTCTATTAACAAAGTACACCCCCCCCCATACTTTATTAATAGAAAATTATTTTTTTAATAAAAATTTTTTTATTTTATTTTTTAATAAAAACATATTAAATCATCTATATATATTTAATAAACACTAATTAACACATTTTTAATCAATTCTAAAACAAAAAAAATTTAATAAAAAATTATTTTTCTATTAACAAAGTACACCCCCCCCCATACTTTGTTAATAGAAAATTAATTTTTTATAAAAAAATAAATTATTTTAAAAATCATTAAAAACATATTAAATCATCTATATATAATTAATAATAACTAATTAACACATTTTTATTCAATTCTAAAATTATTAAAAAATAATTAAAAAATCAATTTTCTATTAACAAAGTACACCCCCCCCCATACTTTATTAATAGAAACTTATTTAATTCATAACTTCTCATTCATTCACGATTTTTTCATAAAAACTTTTTTATTAGTCTAGTTATATATCATAGATTATAAAAAATATTTTTTAAAGATTTTTAAAGACACAAAAAATTATCAATTAAAAAAAATCATTTTGTCTACATTTAGAAATAATTTCTATAAGAAATTTTATTTTTTTCTACAAAAACGTAAAAAAAAAACAAAAAAAAACTTTTCTTTTAGAATTCGATTTTTTTTGTGTTTACATAGAATACACATTATAAATATGACGAATATCAAAAAAAAATTAAAAAAAAATTAAAAGAAAGCAATGAAAAAAATCGATTTGTTTTTGATCAATCACCGCCAAAAACACAAAATCGGCCTATTTTCCTCGGCACAGTATTGTATGTCCTTCTTCAAAAATCATATGTATATGATTTATTAACGTTAATAAACAATTTTTATAGATGTTTAAAAATATTTTTTTTTTTATTAATTTTTTTTATTAATAAATATAGGGGGGGGGTGTAGTTTGTTAATAGAAAATTATTTTTTTGTAAAAAATTTATTTTTTTATTTTTTGTTAAAAATGTGTTAAATCATCTTTATATAATTTATTAATGATAATTAATTGATTTTTAACAATTTTTAAAATTATTTTTTTTTATTATTTTTTTAATTTTCTATTAATAAATATAGGGGGGGGGTGTAGTTTGTTAATAGAAATTTATTTTTTTATTAAAAATTTTTTAATTTTATTTTTTGTTAAAAATGTGTTAAATCATCATGATATAATTTATTAATGATAATTAATTGATTTTTAACAATTTTTAAATTTATTTTTTTTTTATTATTTTTTTTATTTTCTATTAACAAAGTACACCCCCCCATAGTTTGTTAATAGAAAAATATTTTTTGATAAAATTTTTTTATTTTTATTTTTTCTTAAAAATGTGTTAAATCATGCATATATATTTAATAAATGATAATTAATTGATTTTTAACAATTTTTAAAATTATTATTTTTTTATTATTTTTTTTTATTTTCTATTAATAAAGTACACCCCCCCCCATAGTTTGTTAATAGAAAAATATTTTTTTATTAAAAATTTTTTTATTTTATTTTTAATTAAAAACGCATTAAATCATCTAAATAAAATATATTAATGTTATTTATTAAATAAAATTGAAAAAATAATAATAAAAAAATTTTCACTTTTTTTTTATTTTTTTTTTCTTATATAGCTAACCCTAATATATAGCTAACCCTAATAAAAAAATATATAAAAAAATAAATTTATTTAAAATTCATTAAAAATGTATTAAAACATCTTTATATATTTAATTATAACTAATTAATACATTTTTAATTAATTCTAAAATTAAAAAAAAATTATTATTTTTTTAATTTTTTTATTTAATAAAATATACCCCCTCTCTATTAACAAAATAAAAAAAAATAAAAAAATATAAAAAAATAAATTTATTTAAAATTCATTAAAACCTATTTAAATCATCTTTATATATTTAATTATAACTAATTAATACATTTTTAATTAATTCTAAAATAAAAAAAAATTTAATAAAAAAAATAATTTTTATTTAATAAAATATACCCCCTCTCTATTAACAAAATAAAAAAAAATAAAAAAATATAAAAAAATAAATTTATTTAAAATTCATTAAAACCTATTTAAATCATCTTTATATATTTAATTATAACTAATTAATACATTTTTAATTAATTCTAAAATAAAAAAAAAATTAATAAAAAAAAATAATTTTTATTTAATAAAATATACCCCCCTCTCTATTAACAAAATTAAAAAAATATAAAAAAATAAATTAATTTAAAATTCATTAAAAACGTATTAAATCATCTTTATATATTTAATAATAACTAATTAAATCAATTTTAATAAAAAATAAAAAAAATAATTTTTTTAATAAAAAAAATAATTAATAAAACATACCCCCCTCTCTATTAATAAAAAAAAATTAAAAAAAAAATTATTTTTTTTTTGTTATAAAAAACAATAAAACCCTCTTAAATCATCTAATTACACTTAATAAACATCAAATCAATAAAAAAAGAATAAAAATAAAAATAAAAAAATTTCATAAAAATTGAAATAAAAACCAAGTTAATAGGCGGGTGAGCCGAGGGTAGTAGGGGCCGGGGGAGAGAATAGACCAGGTCCGCCAGAGTGGGTAGCCAACCTGAGCTGTCGAGTCCAGTCGGGATGGAAAAATTATTTGAAAATACTTTTGCGAATGGCCGAAAAGGGGGGTATGAGTATATATGTAAAAGAGTTTGATTACTCTTATACAAATATATTATGTTATAAATAGTTAATATTAACTAGTTATAGTATGATTTATTTAATAGATCGAAAAAAATAATAATTTTTAAAAATTTTTAAAAAATTTTATTTTTTTTAATTTTTGTTTTTATAGGTAAGAGTAGTATATATATATTATATATATATGAAAAATTTATAAATTGAGAAAAAAAAATTAAAAAAAAATATTTTACTTTTTTTATTATTTTTATGAATGTTATTTTTATATATGATAATAAAATAAATTATTTTTAATATAAAATAAAAATTTTATTTTTTAATTTTTTTAAAAAATCAAAAAAAATAAAAAATTATTTTTTTATTATATAAAAAATATTATTTTATTATTAATATATAAGAATAGTTATTTTGAGTAGATAAATTAAATAAAAAATTAATTTATTAATTTTTATTTTTAATAAAAATTAATAAATGAATAGAATGTATGTATTGATACAATATAATTGTAAAAATATACATATAATTCAAAAAAATTTTATTTATAGTGAATATATTATATATATATATTAATTTATATAAATATAAAATATACCTATAATAAATATGATAAGAATAATATTTTTTATTTTTATTTAATTAATTTTAATTAATTAATTAAAAAAATAAAAAATATAATTTTTATTATAAGTAAGTAATGATTAGAAAAGATATTGGTAATATATATAAAAAATAATTTATTTTTTATATATATAAAAAAAATCAATTATGATTTTTATTATTAAATAAAAAAAATAAATATTTAAAAAAATAAATATTAAAATAAAAAAAAAATAATAATAATAATCTGGTTGATCCTGCCAGTAGTCATACGCTCGTCTCAAAGATTAAGCCATGCATGTGTAAGTATAAATGTT
>JBBPEB010000020.1:0-145000 GCA_039096225.1 Blastocystis sp. Blastoise
GTGGCATCGGCTTCGCCGATGCTTCGTATCCTTTAGAGTTTTATAATTTATATAAATATTTTTTAAATATATACTATCATATAAATAAGTAAACATACTTTTAAAAAGATTTTTATGGTTTATAATAGTTTCATTAAATAAAACATTTCTTAATAAATCTCTAATATAAATTACATTTATCTAAGAAAGATATTATAATATGAAAATAAACAACAATTCTATTTATTTTTTCAAGTTATTCTTCTTAAATTATTTTTTCGGGAATGTTTCTTTATTAATTCATATTTTTGTTTTATTTGTTTTATATATAATAAATAATTTAAAAATTTTATGTTATCAGTGACTAAATCAAAATGTTTATATATATTCTTTACTCTATTTATTCATTTATCAAATTGATTTTATGGTATCATGCATATATTCTATCTAAATAGATCTTATTTAGATTATATAGTTTTTTAAATGAATATATATGTTTCGTGATATGAAATAGTAGTAGTTAAACTTTTGAATTTTTAAAATTTTAATTCTTTTTTTTTTCCTATAAAAAACAACGCGTTGTATTTTATAGATAAAAAATTAAATTAAAATTTTAAAAATTCAAAAGTTTAACTACTACTATTTCATATCACTAATATCTACTTATCTATATATAATAAAAATGCATGATAGTTTATGAATAAGAATTTGTATTCATATTTTCTTTTTTAATAATAGATAAATTTTTTTTTTATATTCATAAAGAATCCATTTCATAATAAAGATGTCTAAAAGTAATGGAAATAAAATTATTTTTTTTTACATTTTAAAAATTTATAAACTAAGTCATTAAATTTTTCTATGTTTATACATATTTAAAGCTACTTTTGAAAAGAACAAAAAATAAATATAAAAAAACATTATCGTTTTTTAAAAATGAATTCTTATGATAAGAAAATATATATCATACTTTAATATGTCATATATACTAAAAATAATTATTAGCTTGACTAATATAAATTTTCACTATTATAAATAAATATATAGTCGTTGTAATTAAAAAACAATTTTTTCAAACTATTAATAGTATTTATACGGGTACAATAATCAAGAAACAGTATTAAAAAAGTAAAAATATTTTGAGAGACATACCACTTTGAATTTTTATTTCTCAGTCAATTTTTATTTTTAAGAACTAATTCTTTATATATTATAATTAGAATAAAACATATTATATATTATAAAAATATTGACTTCATTGATAGAAAAATGATGATTGAAATTGACCTTAGTTAAAACAATAAAAACAAAATTTTTGAAAAGAATAAAAATTTCTTTTTCATTTTTGAACCGGAGATTCAACGATATTTTATATTTTGACTTTATATATATATGTAATATTATATTATCTATTAATATGACTTTTAAAAAGTGTGTTAGAACGACTTATTTTTTTACAAAGTCGCAATTAACTTTTTTAACCTTTTTTAAAAAGACTTTAAAGGCAATAAGTATCATAGTGTAACATATAAGGCATCCTTATATCAAATAGAAAGTCAAAGATCGAAATTAATGAGGTCAAAATAAGCCGATACAACAACTTTGTTGTCATAAATATGCAATAATGACAGATTTGTGTATAATATAGGTCACTGTATTCATAAATGTAGTCATAAATTGATTTTATGAGGGTCAACCAAACAGATATCGACTCATTCTTGTCTTTAAAGAAACCTGATGTGTTCAATGAGTGGCGATTTTTGTCTAAACTACAAATATTAAGTACAAAAGTTTTTATTAAGAGTAAAATGATTTCGATATCTCTTCGACCTTTTTATTTTAAAAATATGTTCAAATAATTTATGAATATAAACATCTAGAATAAATCCTGTAACGTTTAAAAATTAATAAAATAAAAAATGTTGACAGAACACGTAATTGAATTTTTTTTGTTATTTTTTCAACATGCTAAAAACAGGTTTTAATGACTTTTAGGATGGTTTCATGAGTTATCATGATGATCCAGATAGTTTTCATTAAAATTTAAAAGGGTCAAAAGAGAATGTGTCCGATATCTCAAAACTTTGTGGATCAATTTTTTTAAAAGCTTCATACATTATCATTATTTAGGTTATTTTATGTATATAGATTAAAGTTAAGTCTATTAAGTCACTTTGATAACTGATTATTTGTCTAAATTGTTTCTTATATTTTAAAAGTTGTTTTTATGTGTGGCGAAAAATGTTATAAATTATAAAATGAAGTTATAAATAATAAATGTAAAAAAATAAATAAAATATATAAAAAAAGAAATTAAAAAGAAATAAGAAATTTTAAAAATAAAAGATAAAAAAAAATTGGATAAAAAAATTGCAAAATAAAGTTTTGTAAAAGAAAAAGAAATATAATTGAAATTTTTTTGAAAGAATGAAGACAAAATGATTAGAAGTATAAACTTTGACCATGTCAATAAATTTTTGGCGCGAAAATAAACAAAGATATTTGTGTTCTTTTTATCCAATTAGAATGAGTTTTCAAAAATTTTTAATCGATTTCATAGGACGGCCAACTTGCTAACGGTCGGCAAAACTTCTCGGACTATTTTGAGGCCTTAGATATGGAATTTTTGAAAAATTAAAAAAACTAAAATAAAATTTGGAACATAATCTATAACATACTGAAAGAATATTTTCATAGTCTTAACCATCATAGAATAAACGGTCCGTGAACTTAAGACACAAATATCCAACTTCTATTGCCTTTATATATAACATTAGCAATAAACATATTAACAAAAAGATATACAAAATAAGACCTCTTTTAAAAATTCTCATGAATATCTAATTCTCTTTTAGTTAAAAATTAATTTTTACCGCTAATTTATTTCTATAAGAAAACACAAAAAGTATATCTCTTTCAATAATGCTTATATATTTTATATAGAATTCCTGCATATACTATATGACTACTTATTTCACATAAAACCTTTATTTTATTTAAATACACTTTAATTAATTCAAAACAATTCAGAATCTACTTTCTGCTAATGATTTTTGTGTTTTTTAAGTGTACTGCCAAAAATGTTCAAATAACCCTGAATTGAACGAGTAAGTTCTCGGGAAAAAAATCATTCCTTTTTCTGGTTATAACAAAACCGCCCGAACCGGGCAACTGAATTAGCAGAAAATGAGCTGCCCAAATTGTTTATGAAAAACCCAGTATTACTGGGTTTTCCATAATTTTTCATAAAAAATTCAAAACTTTTAGTAAATTTTTCAAAAATTTTGGTATTTTTTCATAATTTTTCGTTTTTTTCCAAAAATAATTCAATTTTTTCCATAATTAATTACTTTTTTCCAGAAGAGTTTCGTTTTTTTTCAATAAAAATTCAATTTTTTTTCATAATAATTTCATTCTTTAATAACTTTTTTAAAAGTATTAGACTTGTATATTTTTTTGAAAAACTAAACAACATTTGAAGACTTTTTAAACAACTTCAACACAAAATTAAGTTTTAAATTAAGTTTCAATCACTTCATTGTTCAAACAACGACTATGATACGAGATTGAATGACGTTCCCAACCTAAAACATTCTCAATAGTCATACAATCGTTCATTCTAAACTTAACCATCTCCTGAATTAGGAAATAGCGATATTCGGTGAGATTCATTTGATGTTGTTGAGCCTCAGCAAGAATATGTTCTTTACTCCAATCAAATGAAGAAATACTCTCACGAGCCTTCTATTTAATGGCAGAAAAGCATTCTTCAATAGGATTAAGAAAAGGCGACCAAGGAGGGAGAAACTTGTAAAAAACATTTTTTTCACGGAAAACATCAAGAATTTCCGTGGTTTTATGAATGCTACAATTGTCTAGAATGACACAGCATGGTTTATTGGTATGCATCATGTTTAACTTATCACAAAGACCAATCAAAAATTCTTTAAAAGAATCTGAACCAACAGAATTCTTAAAAAATTGATGATAAACATAACCAGAGATACTTGAGATTCCAAGAACCAATGAAACATTACAAAATCGTTGCCCATCCACAACGAGAATCGCGGGTTGACCCTTAATTGAGCGGCCAAATGTTCGTTTTTCCCAGAGATTAAAACCAGCTTCGTCAACGTATACAAAATTATACGCATTGCTGTTTTGGCTAAACCATTGGGTAAATTCTTTTCGTAAGCCAATAGTTCTTTCAGTATTTCTGTCACATGGAGACAACTGGATTTTTTTTGAAGTATATAGAAGGCCTTCCAAGACGCGATGAATCGTGGTTATTGACGGAATTTGGCTTTCTGGAAATTGATTGACTAGAGTACCCTTTATTTTTCGTAAAGTAATAGCAGGATCTTCATCCACCATTTTAATAATAGCAGACTTTATTTCATCAGTAGTGACTTTGATTGGACGGCCGACAGTTTTGGTAGGGACAGAATCATTACGGGGATTTCGACTTTTGCTAAATATTGACCTAGCTGTAGAGATTTTGACATCAAGGGTTTTTAGAAGCGTTTTTATATCTTCAGGATGCTGCTCAAAGCAACGGATAATTGCATCTTTCATTTCTTTCGTAATCTTTTGATATTTACTAGAGATGAGAAATGACTAAAGTCACGACTTATGACTATTATTCACGGTTAGTCACCAAATTTTGGCTTAAAGTCGACTATTTTTAATGGGAAATCGTAATCATATGACTAAAAACATAAAAACTTCATACTTAATATGTTTTTATATATTTCTTGCTTATTTTGTAATTTTTAGCAAAACATATCATTTATTCACATTATAGCGACAAAGTATATCAAGTAAAAGTCAAAATTAAAAAGAAAAGAAATCAATTATTATACATTTATTTTTTTACACTTTGTTTTTCTATAACAATTGATTAATTTAAATTCTGGGAGCATACAGCAAAGCGAAAATGGTAATTTTAAGATAAATTGTATAAAGAGTTTTTATAATTGTGTAGAAAAAACACTGGAAAACTATTTTTAATGAACAATACACTGTATTAATAAAAAAACAGTCTATTATGAACATAAAGAAAAAAAATATTTAAATATAATATTAATTAATTTTATAATTCCTCAAGAAAATCGTCAGAAAAGTCTAAAGCAACGTCATCAAACTGTTCGAGTTCTTTTAGCGAGTCTAGAGAGAAGAGATCCTCATTCTTAATAAAACTTTTTAAACATTCAGCTGAATTAATAGTTTTTGACGCTAACCGGCTACGTAACTTACTTACAGTTAAGTTGACTCCACTAAAAGCCTGTTCAATTGGAACACTTGTTCCAGGAGTCATCATAAGGCCGAGAGCAAAACATGACAACTTTGGAAAATCATGATTTCTAGTTACCCACCATTTGACAATATCACGATCGTTCGCTGATAATAGTGGCTCAGCTAAATACCGCTCCAGTTCAGAACCATTTTGCAAATCTTTAATACATAAAAATGAAGACAAAAAATCATTTACTGCGTTATTAACTGGATCCATCCATCTTGTAGATAAAGAATTATTTTTTTCAGACGAGCTAACTGGATTATCTTTTTCAATTGTATGTAAAGGTTTACTACGTAGAGATATATCTTGAATTTCATTATTGACACCAATATGTATAGGAGAAGAAGTAGTTTCATTATCATCATCTTTCAAAACCATGGAACTAACGTTTGTATTAGAATAGTAACTTTTTAAATGTATCCAATACATATCAACATAGAGTTCTGATCTATATATAAGGATGAATAGCAATATAATAATATATACATTCTAAAGACTATAACAAATAATAAATCATTCGTATATATGTTATACATAATAGCAAAGAGAAATATATATTCTTATTCATAATAACCTGAAATAGATGATAATAGAAGTATTTATACAATAAATAGTATGATATATATATATATATATATATATATATATATATATATATATATATATATATACACTGAAATAATTTGTTGTTCAAGAGATTTCAATAATGAATTTTTGAGAATATAATTTTTGAAATGAGGTTCAAAAATAATGCTACATATGGAAATTCCTGAATCTTTATTAATGTATTTTAATAACATATCTTTAGCTTTAATGATACCACTTTTGAGTGATTCATGAGTAGCCTTTAATAGAAATTCATCCAGAGTATCATACAACTTTAAGAAATATGGTAGTACTTGAGGAAGGGTGGGATAGGAGCTACCAGATAATTTAACAGTAATATTTTCAAATAATGCTAATACCTTAAGAATATCCTGGATCAAGTTGATGTCATCATTACTAAGATCATAATTATGAATATTATATTGAACGGAATAAGAAACAACTGCACTGTATAAACGTAAGTATCTTTGAATCATGTAGAAAGTCGAATTCCATCTAGTTTCAACATCATCCTTAAATGATAAAGTAGCACCATTAGTAATAGTCTTAAGAATTTCATTAAATCTCTCCAGATTTACAGCAGAGTTCCTGATATGCATACCAAACTGTCTTATCTTTTCTATCTGATCCTTTACAATATCTAAAAATGCTATAAATATATATAGAAACGTGTTAGATATATATATAGCCTGTAAATATGTATAAAAATATATATTAATATATAATGATATATATATAATGATATATAATGATATATAATGATATATATATATACAATGTGATACTATATTTATAACATGTGCAGCGCATCTATTCCAATTCCTTGCTTTCGAGAAATAATAACCATTTTCTATTGAAAAAGTTTCGATTTTATCAATGAATGTGGAATTACCACCACCATTATCGGTTGTTACACAAAAAAGTTTAGGCCATAAATTATAGTAGTCCAAAACCCTTTTAAACGCATCAAAATATGATGGACCATTTGAGATTCCAGTGATAGTTTCAAGAGAAAGAAGCATACATCTAATCTTTGATGAGGAAGGATCAATCCAATGGCAAGTTATGCCAAGTAAATGAAGATGATTTTTGGTTGTTACTACATCACATGTGAACGAACACAATGGTACTTTCTCAAAATAAGACTTTAATTCATTTGATAACTTAAAATACATTGCATTTACATTATTAATTAATGTGAATCTTGATGGGACACGTAGATTACAATTGCATGACAGAATCAAAGATTTGAAATATTTATCTTCTACAAGTGCAAAAGGCCTACTTGAAGAGATTATCCACTATATATGTAAATAATAAATACTATAGCTTCTACTACAATTGCTACTACTACTAATGATAGTATTAATAAAAGGATATTATTACTAATAATATAATAATAATAATAATAATAATAATAATAATAATAATATATAATAAACAACATAATATATAATAAACATAATAATAATAATAATAATAATAATAATAATAATAATAATAATAATAATAATAATAATAATAATAATAATAATAATAATAATAATAATAATAATAATAATAATAATAATAATAATAATAATAATAATAATAATAATAATAATAATAATAATAATAATAATAATAATAATAACTTAGATAATAATAATAACTTAGATAATAATAATAACTTAGATAATGATAATAATAATAATAATAATAATAATATACTTTAATTAAATTTTCATTGAATTGTTGTTGAGAATTATTCTCTAATAATGTTTCAAGCCTTGTTTTTGTTTTTGGAGTAATAAGTTTATTGTAAATTTCTTTATGTTGGGATGTTAAATGATTAATGCTGTTTGTTGTCGATTTGAAAAAGCGCTAGATATATTAGAATTATAATTAATAATTATATACCTTTCCCTTTTTTGTTGCTAAACATGGATTACGAGAAACTTCATCCATTACTCCATCACAGATACTACAGAAGACCTTATCTATTCCATCGACATTCAAAATATAAAATAAATTTTCTTCTTTTTTTGTCTTTTTATTTAGGAATGTTGCTTTCCAAATCAGTGAATTTTCTATATATAATACTAAAGAATATATAGTATTATCCATACTTGATGATATATTTTTCTGCTTAATTTCATGAATACAATCATGAGTTGTAGTTGGAAGTTGGTTTGACGATGTTTGGGGAACACTTAAGACCTATAAGTAAATGCATTGCAAAAAAATATGTACTTTACTTTTTGAGTTTTTTCGTTACTAGTATCATCGGACAGTATCTCCGACGTATCTGAGCAATCTAAATCCATTATATGATGGAGAAATACAAAGAAATAATAATAATAAAATTATCAAAGTCATGACTACTCCCATGAAAAATCGATTTGACTTTTAAAAAACAGCAGTGACTTTTCCCATAAATTTTTAGTAATCATGAGTCACGATGACTAAAAAAATCACGACTATAGTCACATAAACCTTAGTCATTGCTCATCTCTAATATTTACAACCTTTTCTCATAGAATTACGTCTTTGAGTTGCACCACTGTTATTGTCAACGACCTCTTGTTGAGTTGAATCTCCTAAAACCACATTTTGACCACTGATTTCGTCACCAGTATGATTATTTTCCATTTTTGAGAGTCTATTTTAAAAAAGAATTATAAAATATATGTATTCGTCAAAAAAAATATACAAAACTATTAATTAATAAAAAATTATTAAAAAATGAAATTATTATGAAATTTTTTTGAATTTTTATTGAAAAAAAACGAAACTCTTCTGGAAAATAGTAATTAATTATGGAAAAAATTGAAATAGTTTTGAAAAAAAACGAAAAATTATGAAAAAGTTTCAAAATTTTTGAAAAATTTACTAAAAATTTTGAAATTTTTGTGAAAAATTATGGAAAACCCAGTATTGTCTGGAGTATTTAACTCATTTTATTTAGAAAACTATTGATGGAATTTTTAAAATAATGAAGTCAATTTGAAAAATAACCCAGAAAAAAAATTATATTAAAGTACCTGAAACAGACTGACCTCCTGTACCAAAGTGACACTTTTTCTAAAAAAACATAATTCTCATGGGAATTTATTTTATTACAGTTAAAAATATTAAAAAAACATGGAAATCAGTTTTTTCTTCTTAATTGTTAAACAAAACAATACGTGATAACAAATATATATAATAAATAAAAAAATTATAAAAAAAAATGAAAAAAAATATATAGAAATTATAATAATTAGCATGAATATTAGTACTATAGTATAAATTAGTAATTAATAAATAAAAAGAATATATTTATATATAATTATTAAGAAGAATATATTATAAAGCATCATCATTTTCTGAGGAAACACTGATTTCATCATTATTAACAGGTCTAGAAGTATATGTTAATATTCTATTAGATATTTTTGATGATCTATTATTTTCTTTTGCTCTAGAACAATCTTCAAAGTCATGAATGAACTCTTCTTCATTATCAATAAGTAGTTTTGAAGCATCCCAAGCACTCATAATGTTTCTCCTAGTAAATGATTCACTAAAAGCATTCTCAGAAGCAGAAAGAAGTGAGTATCTACCTGTTTGTTTATAATATCGTCGAAATTTTGATTTAAATGCATTATATATTACTAGATCCAGTGGCTGAAATACACTTGTTGTTCCTTTAGGAAGAATAAGTACTTCTACATGATTAATCTTACATAAATCTAGAAAAGACGTATCATTTCTTGTATTATGAGCATCCATAATTAAAAGACCCTAATCATCATTAGAAGTTAAACCTAAATGGGATCTTTTATTATTAACTGATGGAAGGAAAACATCAAGAAGCCATGAAGATAAGATATCTTTATTAATCCATCCTTTAGTATAGAACCATGTAGTTAAATATTCAAGCATTTCTTTTTTAATTTTATCTTTATTATATGTGCTCTTATCAACAATATATGAAGAAAGTATACATGTTTCATCTGAACAAATACACCCAATAAGTGTGGTATGTGTTACAGAAGTACCCTGATCAGTAATAGGTATAGAATCAGTAGTAACAGCAACAACAGTTCTTAATCTCTTTTCTCCACATGTGACCCATGATTCATCCATATTGTATATGAGAGAATGATGAATGTTTCTTTCTTTAATAATATAATGGATATTTCTATATAATGTTTTTGCATCCTTTACTGTTGGTCTCACTTTTGCTACATAATTAGTTAATGGCTTCTTCAACTGAATATCATATTTTTTCAATAAATTTCTCACATATGCTTCAGAAACATCTTTTATAACTCCATTTCCTCTTCTTGCATTATTGATACTTCTTCTTCTAATCTCTTCAGAAATTTCGACTTTAGTAGGACATTTTTTGATTCTAATACATTCTTTTATCCATTCCACAATTTCCTTTTCTTCATCATCACTTAAACACTTTTGATTACCAGGATGTAGTAATACACTGGTAGGCATTTTTCATGGGACCAAAATTAAGACAAACTAGAAATTGTTGCTAAATAATTTTAAGACACTTTTCAGTCATAGCGAATAGAGTAGCCAAAAAATAGGTTATTTTTGTCGGATATAATCTGTCTTTTTCATTCGTTCAGAATTCTTTTAGAAACGTCATTTTTTATTTATTTATCGTTGTGTGAATGATAATAAAAATATATATAACAAAAGACAATAGATAATAATAAAAAAATAATAACAATAATAAAGATAATAAAATAATAATTATTTATAATATTTTTGAGTAATTTGATATCATTTTGGATCACTATATATACATAAATGATAGAAATGATAATAATATAGATAACATATAAATATATACCTTTATGTATCACTTGTAGAATACCCCTTGAAGAAAAACCACAACTATAAAAATATAATTTATAAAAATAAATATATTATAATAATATACCTTCAACCACCAAACAGACTAGACCAAGAGAAACCTCATGAAGGACCTAGAACCTATATAAAAATAAAAGTAGTTAATTTTAAAAAAATAAAATATAATAAAATACCTTCAAAACCAGGGAGTTGTTAACCAAGGAGACCGACAACAACACCTGAACCTATAGAAGATGATAATAATAATAACAAAGAGAATGCTAAAAATATATACCTTTAATAGCACAAGATTTCTAGTTACATAGACCCCACAACTCATTGTTTAACTTTAAAGAAGAAGACCAATTAGGACCTATTTGAATCTATTTGGATAGATCATGAAGACTATAAAGTTTAAAGCAAATAAAAAATATTATATACATCTTATAATATATAAAAAATATCTGAAAAATAAATAAAAATAAAAATAAATATGAGAAACTATTAAATCTTAAAAACAATGAGAAATTCCCCCTTATAAAATCTTTTTTTCTATAATAAAAGTTTGTGTAAATTCGCTGTTTCCAGGGGTTAAAACATTTTAAAATTTTCCCTTTTTCTCTATTTAAAAGTCTATTTGAATTTTTAATTGATATATAAATGTTATATGTGTCTATTAAGCTTAATTATTTAATTATAACAGATTTCCGGACTTAATTAAACAAGAAAATTGTTATTTTAATAAACTATAATTACAATTAAATATATTTGTTAGTTATTTTTATATAATACTATTCTATTTATAATAAGAATGCAATAGAGAATCAAAAAATATATTTAGTATAGCTATTTATGAAGATACAATTTACAATTGGCAACTTTTGTTTTATAATATGTTTTAGTTCAACGAATCATATATTATTATTAGTGAATAAATAAACTGAGAATGTCTGAGAGGTTTGTAAGTGGTTTTAGACATTATAAAGAATATCATAAAATATAAATAGAAACTGTATTTATGTTAAACTCCTTTTTATGTTATTCCAAAAGAATTCTTTTAAAATATTTTTATTCTCAAATACTACAAAACAAAATGTATATAAAAAATAAATATAACACAATAAAAAATAGATAAAATAGATATTAGATAATATATATAAATATAAGTAACATATCATTATAATACATATAATATGTATATGTAAGGAACTTCTTTCTATCCTATATATATATATGACTATAAAACTATGTATAATATATATATATATATATATATATATATATATACCTTATAAAGAGTAGATTAGTTGCGGCTGTGGGTATACCTGTTCTTTAAGGAGTATGAGAGAGTAATATATAGGGAGAAAGGAAAGGAGGATACTAGGGATATAACGAGAAGAGTTAAGGAATAGAAAGGAAGGGAGAGACACTATGAAGGGATAGAATAAGATAAATAATATAATACAAACTAATAAGTATAATAACTATTATATACAGGATACATAATAACCATGCTTCTGATAATCATGGTTATCAAGGAGAGACATAAAACGCTGGTATTATAGGAGGTATGTAGTAAGTATATATATATTGATGTATTTGTGGTTTATAAATATATAATGTCATATCTATCATATGTATAGCATTTTAATATAATTGAGAAATACTGGAGAAGTAATATTCCCCGCGATTAATGATTCATAAAGACAACACCCACAATAATACTGGAAGATGAAGAAGGAGAAATATGGAGAACTGTACATAACCACGGGGATAATAAGTATATCTAAAAAAATAGAAACCTATAAAATATTTAATAAGAAGATCATGTGATGTAAGTAGCTGACAGAGGGATTCACACATCCATAGAATACATAGATTCTATATAATAATATAATAGTAATATATAATAATATATAAATTCTATATTATAGTAATAGTAAAATATATAATATATAGATTCTATAAAAAATAATAATAATAAATATATATATATATATATATATATATATATAGCATACATAAGGGAAGTACATGACTATAGAGCTATATATTCCTTTATATTTATAAATTATTTCTAATGCTTGTTATGTATATTTATGTTTATGTATATATATTAAGGAATGAATAAGAAGGAAGAATAAGAGGGATACGAGGTAATAAATAAGGATGAGAAGGAGTTAAGAGCGTATCTATATATAATAATAATAATAATATATACATATATATACAATTTAAATCTTTATTTTTTAACTGGACAAATACATATCAATTTATATATATATATATATAATTCTGCACAATAACTACATTCAGATGCTAATATAATTATTTATGTTTGTGATATAGGGTTTCATAAACTATATATTTATAAATATAAATAATAATTATAATTATAATAAATATAATAATAATAATAAATATAATAATAAATATAATAATACTAATAAATATAATAATAATAATTATAATAATAATAAATATAATAAATATAAATATAATAATAATAAATATAATAAACATAACAATATATACCTTTTTTATTAGGTTCAAAATTAAATCCAAAATCTCTACTGGCAACTCTCATTCTCCCTCCAGATCGAGGAGAGGGAAGTGGGGGTAATGCTGATAATGATATATTCAATTTATTATTATTATTAGTATTATTATTATTATTATTATTATTCTTTCCTAAAGTAATAATATTATTATGATGAGAAATAGCTATTCTATCTATATTTGTATAAGTGAATTATATATTACTAGCACTCTTATTATTATGTATATCATATGTATAATCAATACAAGTATTAAGATCTGAAGATTGTAACTTTAAGTTGATTTGATTGGTTATCGTTGAAGATAAATGTGCGGATAACGTTCTGTTAACATTCTGAGGAATAATATTTTTTATCATTATTATCATTAGTATTATTATTAGTTTAATCATTATTATTTTCAAATAATTCACCATTACTAATACTATTGATTCTCTTTAAAGGAATAAGAGAAGTACTTTTCGACAAAGGTGATATTTCTATATCATTATCTGCTTCTTATATATAATATCCATATTAATTGGACGTATTTCAGAGAATGAAGATGAATTTCCTTGTGTAGTAGTAGTATATATTTCATTTCTATCACCATCAAATACTATTTCATTACTATTATTGACTTCATAAGGAGAAATTGATGTAGATGAAGGCATAAGAGTAATAGAAGCTTTTGGAAAAGGTATTTCAGAATCATATTCTAAGGGCTCTAAAGAATTTCTATTCGAACCAGAAAGATTATGAGAGAAAGAATGTATATTATTATTATTAGTAGTATCAACGTATAATTCATTATTATTTATTATAATACTATTTGATGTAGAAGGAGGAGAAGCCGAATTCGATATAGAACTATCTACAATAGGTGACGAAACACAATCATTATTTTCATGATAACTACTATTTGAGTTTTGTTTCATCAGATGGTGTTGACTATTATATTGTAAATTTGAGAGAGAAAGAGGAATAGAAGAAGGTGAAGTTGCTGATAAAGATGGAGGTATATATATAGATGTACCTATATGAGTAGAAGGAGTAGATATACGTATTGATGAAGGATAAGAATGGCCTAATAATTTATTACCTATTATATTATTATTATTATTTATAGAAGATACAATAGGCATATTATTATTATTATTATTATTATTATTATTATTATTATTATTATTATTATTATTATTATTATTATTATTATTATTATTATTATTATTATTATTATTATTATTATTATTAGCATTAGTATTAATACTATTCATACTAATACCATTAATATTAATTTTCTTTTCTAAGAATAATTTATGTATTACTTCTGGTTTATAGAAAGGAGTTAATATATAGAAAGCATCAAGTAATGTAGAGGTAAATAATTATTGTATTATATAAGGATTTGAAAAAGATGGAGTTAATAAAGAAAAATAAATTTCTATTATCATTTGTATAGATGCAGAATCTATATAATAATAATTATAATTAGATATTATAAATATTAAAAAAGAATGAAATTATATATATATACCTTTATGACATATATTGGCTAATATATATATATATCTCTTTTCCACCTTTGTAACATCTTAATATATATTTCATCCGATATATGGTCATCCACCAAATTATCTAAATCCTTACATATATATATATATATATATATATATATATATATATATATATATAGGTAAGTATAATAATAATATATAAGTAAAATAATAAGTATAATAATATGTAATAATAAGTATAATAATATGTATAATAATATGTATAATAATATGTATAATAATAGTATAATAATATATATATATATAATAAATATATATACTTCTTTTAATATCTAAAGATAATGTTGTTAAATAACCAGTTAATTTATCTTGATCATCTATATATATATATATATTATATATATAATTATATATATATATTAATATATATATATATATACAATTTAGTTAAAACAGCAAGATAAAGTAATAAAATATTTTTAAATAACTAAATATTATCATCATTTTCATATCTTAAACATTTATATATATAATCACATATTTTTGTGTCCATATAATTAGTTATATGTATATATTATATATAAAGTTGATAATAGAACCATATTGCTTTGTTATTTCAGTTTCTGCAGAATTATCACGATATATATATATATATATCATATAAATGTGTTCCTTGTACTAACATATATATTATGGAAACATCCTATATATTATTATTATGATTAATTATCTAATAGTTATAATATAATAATATTTATTAAATAATAATAATAATAATAGTAATAATAATATGTATATACATTAATGAGTATATCTGGATAGTTCTTATATAATAATATATAGATCATAAATGGGTTTTGAGAGGTAGCCAATATTTTATAGAGATTCGGAGTAGATATAACTACTGTCTGATAATATTCACAATATAACCTATATATATATAGTACAATATATATTCTATTTAGTATAGTATATAAATATTATAATATAATATTCTGTTATATTATATATTATAATAATATGATAAATAATAAATAAATATATATATATATATACTTAATAGCTTGAAAGTTGATTTTATGAAACATATAAAAGCATAAAATAATGATTAATAAATATTTTTATATAAGAACCCTTTTCTTTATCTTTCATAAATGTAAAGAAAAAACAATACATTATTTTCTATATAAATAATAATCATATAGTACATATTAGTATATATAATAAATATAATAATAATATATATATATATATACAAATAATGGTATAGTTGTAGAATCTCTTTATTCTCACAGCATAAGTTAATATATAAGGATAATACTGTATCATAATCTTCAATAGATATATATTGAGTAATAAAATGAGAAAATAATATATTATTTATATATATATATCTAATGATAAATATAATACAGTAGAAGCACAAAATAATGTACGTGTCTATATATATATATAATTAATATTAATCTAATTATTATTTAAAAAATAAAGAAAAATAATATAAGAATAATAAGAATAATAATATATAAATATACAAGTAATTGAACAGATTTAACAATGAAGAAACTAGATAGTTTCCCTATATCCGGATTTTTATAAATATCAATAATATAATGCTTTCCAGGGATGGGAGGATTTGGTTTCTCATAAGGTAATAATGGATTAAATAAACATAAGCAATAAACATTAGGTATATAGGCAAAGAGGAAAGGAAATAAAGTAAATAATCGAGAAGATAAAGAGAATAGAGAGGCAAAGAGACTGGGTCTATAGAAGAAGTATTATTAGAATAATATGTATATTAATATATATAACAATAATAAGTATAAAAATGATAAAAATATAATAAAAGAAGAATAGTAATAAATATATATATGTTGATCTTCAGTAGCTGTAAAACAATCAAAATATATATATACAAATATAGTATATTAATAGAATGATTCAATCTATATATAATAATAATAATAATAATAATAATAAATAGACATACCATTTTTATTTGAAAGAATAGTACCATCAATCGGATTTGTAAATGGGACGAAAAATCTATGTTCTATATAAAATATAATAAAAATTAACATAAAATAATATAAAATTAAAATAAATAAAAATTAAATAAATATTTAATATAGGAAAATAAAAAAAAAGAAAAATGTTAATGCAAACGAAAAAAAATATATATGATATTTATATACTTTTGGTAACATGTTGAGTTATTATTTGACAGTGATTTGAGTAAGAACCACCAAAAAGAACCTAAAAATAAATAAAAAAGAAATGGAAAAAAAAACTTACTAAATAGAGAGAGAGAGATCAATCCTTTTTTGATAAATACTTCTAATAGTGACTGAGGAGACTGTTTGAACGCAGACGAGAAGCCAGAATGAAGAACCTAAAAGAATTATATAAAAAAATAGGAAATATTCAATAAATAAATTATGATATAATATATACCTGTATAGAAAACACCTAAGATATGCATAGCAGTGTCTGACTCTGCTTGTATGCAACAAATTAAAAATAAAGATAAATTCATATTTAAAGTCAATTTTTTAGTCAAATACTAAAAATTTTCATAAAAATTCATTTTTAATTTTTTTTTAATTTTTTATGACTCAATACTAAAGTAACAAGTTTTAACAATTATATATTACACTATTGACACAACATTATTGTATCCCACTACTTTCAGGTTTTAAAAAAATACTCATTTTTGTTGACTCTCTGATCTATTTATATTCTGTTCTAAAAACTATTGATTATAACTTGAAACGTTTTTATAATACATAATTAACTCTAAAAACAACTTTTTAAAAGACTTTTCTTTGATTCTGAGGAAAAGTAGTTTTTTTATAAGTTTTGACATACTATTTGTATGCGGAACTTTAAGTCATGATAGAATAAAATAAAAAAAAGTCTTTTAAAATTCTTATGTCCTCTGATATATAATAAAATATAAATAGACTCAGTTTTGAACAAGAAAATTATTCCCGTAAATATTTTAAAAATGAAAAACTCTGGTCTGATTGCCCATGGAATAAATGGGCTCGGTTCAATTTTTCAGTGTAAAAAAAATATAAATTTTTGACTTTTTGGCTGAATTTTGGTTCTGAGCCATAGAGGTCAGCTGATTGACTTTTAATTACATTTATGACTCTGAGAGGGTCTTCACTTCAAACACAACTATAAAATATTTTAAAATATTGACCCCATTATTTGTCGGAATTGCGACTTTAAAATAAAGAAAAACGTTTTGGATATTGTGTGACCCTCAATAAACAAAAAATAATGTCAATTCTTTATTAAAATATGTCTAATAGGGTTTTTAAAGTCTAATAGAACGTCGTCTTAAAATTTTTGTGAAAATTTTCATTTTTTTGCCTAAGTCTTTTTTTTATTCAAATTTTATTGGCTGAATAAGTTCTGAACGAAAATTAGCCAATCAAAAACCTTCAAAAACTCAAAAGTGCCTACCAGTGATACTTTGTTATTATTGACATTTTTCATAGATCTTTTTAGAGTAGAAGGTGAAATATTAGTAACTACTGAAATATCATCGAATGTAAGCTTTTTCATTCCATTTTTTCCATTGAATACTCTTTTCATAATGCATGCTTTTTTTCTAGGGCTATTTTCTTTCATCACTTCTGGATGATTCAATATTTCTCTCACTTTAATATCTTTATCAATTAACTCCAAATCAGGAACAGAAGGCATAACAGAAAATTCGTTATTAGTAGAAGGTGTAGCAGTATCCATAGTTTGTAAAATAAATAGCAATATTTACAAAAATATATTTTTTTAATGAATTAATAATACAATAACATATTTTTCTATCTACATGACAGTTAAAAACTGATTTCCATGTTTTTTTAATATTTTTAACTGTAATAAAATAAATTCCCATGAGAATTATGTTTTTTTAGAAAAAGTGTCACTTTGGTGCAGGAGGTCAGTCTGTTTCAGGCAGGGTTCGCCAAACTGTACTTAAAGTAGGCAATGTACTCCATGAAATTTTTTTTGTACTCCAAAAAGAGTTTTATTATTATTCTCTCAAACTTCTTTATTTATAAATATATCTTAATTAACACTTATGAGAACAATATTCTACACTAGAATATATGTTTTTAATACACAATAAGTTTTTAACTATGCCATTGACCATTTTGGTGTCTACACTCGTTTTTTAGTTGTATATTGTATAAAATGTCATAAGTTAATGTATATCTACATTATATATTTGATGTCATTAAAATTTACTCATATCTGAAGAGATCATTTTAGAGATTCACAGTCAAACGATTTTTTTTTAATTAATATCAGATAATCATTGATTAACTGTTAATATATATCTAATAATTATGCATAAAAAGCTGTTTACACAAAAAAAAATAAAAATAAAATATTAGTTTACTAAAAGCAAGTTTAGTTATTTTTTTAAATTCTATTCTTGAAACTGAGGTAAAAATAAAATAGAAATTACTTTTACTAAAAACTAAAGCATATGGTTGCTATAGCATATCAATAATAGATGAATAAAAGAAGACACCCTAATTCAAAGAATGTTGAAATTTTTTTTATATATTATTGTTACACTGCCTGTAGTTCTTGGTTTAATGATGCCTGAGTAGCAAATTAGACAATTTCAAACCAAGAAGTTACCATCATGATAGGAATCAGTCAGACTAGCAGTTAATACTATTCTGTCTATATCGTATATGGCCATTAATCCTATTTAAACATTAAAAAGAATCGATTCTACTTTATTTTTTTTTGATTATTGTATTTGATCCAGGATAACATAATCGAATGAATTCTAAGGTATATCTAACATGTTTTTTTTGCATAATATTTTATGAATACTGTAAATTACAACTTTTATTTTGGTTTTCATAATTACCAAAACATTGACTATATTAAATATAATTCTTTTAACTAGAATCATAATAATTTGTTGCAGTATCGTTTTCTATCATGTTTATGATAATGTTGTTTTTGTGAAATATAATTTTTAGTAATAATCAAAAGTAAATTATAACATTAATATCCTTAATTTAGCAGCCCAAAAGTACGGTGTCTCACACACTTTCACTATTATTGACTTTGTTATTAACTTTTATAAAATAAAAATTACATCATAAAATCCGGAACACAATTCTGAAAATGAGTGTTAAAGAAATTTTTCGAAAATTCTAAATTTCTGGCTAAAAAATGCAAAAAACCATTTTCGCACAAAATTTTAACCAAAATTATTGGATTATTTTTATTTTAGCCAATATTTTTCATTTTTATAAAAACACTTATCAGGGGCCATCAGGCAGTACCTCTTAAAGCGGAAAATGGGGAAGCAAAGCGCAAAAAGAGCCAGTTTTCAACAAATTACACTGTAAAATTTATTAAAAAATTACAAAAAAAATCACTAAAAAAACAAAAAAGCAAGTATAATTGTCTCAAAAAACATTGGAATTTTTTCAAAGATGGTGTTTTTGAGTTTATCTCGACATTAGTGACTGGTTTTGGTTTTTGCGAAAAAGTGACCAAAAATTTGCAAAAATTTGTAAAAATTTTTCCAGCCACAGAAACGTTTGTATCCGTTTTTATTTTAAGGTATTGGTTTGTAAATATTTTTATGTTTGAAATGAAATTAAATAAAAGAAAATAAGAGCCAGTGCAGTTTTTAATTTTAAATAAGACAACAAAAATTAACCAGTCACGAATTAAAAATTTTAAAGTAAAAATAAAACAAATCAAAAATGAATAAGTAATAAATGTATACATAAATCAATAGTTTTTATATAGATAATAACAATATATAGAAAGATAAACACATACTAAACAAGAAGTTCATCATTATTTGCCTTTTCTTCTGATCTCACCAACGTATCAGTTACTGAAGTGTCTTCTTCGTCTTCGTGTTCAATAGAATACAACGTACCTGGTTCATCATAGTCATCTGAGTATTGTTCTGCTTTTTCATTTCTTTTATTAATCAGTTTATTGTTTATTATTATATATAGTAGTTTTTCTGTATGATCAAATGAAAGATTCATCCGACTCTTTGTTAGAAGCCTGTTATAGGTTGAGAATGATCGTTCAACACAAGTATTTGAGACAGGAACGTTCACTGCATACTGAAAGAACTTGTAGATTGCATTCAATGAAGCTGGTAATGAAGTAAAGAATAGTTTCAATTCTTCTATCGTTGTATAATTTTCTATTCCCCATTTGTTATCTAACCTAGGATGTTTAAGCTGATACAACTCTACACATGAAAAGTATTCTTTTATTTCTTCGTTAGTTATATCCTTATTGAAGTTCATATCAAATAAGCAAACATAGTCAGCTGTATTTATCTCTTTAAAATTGAGAAAATGAAATTGCGAATATATTCTGTTAAGGTTAGTACCATCATTAAAATATTTTTTCCACTTTTTTAATGCTTCCGTGATACCTATATATATATAATATAAACATAGCGTTCAAGGATGGTTCTTCTTTAAGAAATAGGTTCAATTCCTATCTTGAACTAAACATATATATATATATATATATTAATATATATATATATATATATATATATATATATATATATATATATATATATATATATATATATATATATATATATATATATATATATATATATATATATATATATATATATATATATATATATATATATATATATATATATATATATATATATATATATATATATATATATATATATATATATATATATATACATATATATATATATATATATATATATATATATATATATATATATATATATATACCGTTAGTCAAAGAAGTAATAACTGAAGAGTATGCCTTTTTATTTTGTTGCGATTGACTTTCATCGTTAGCTCGGTTTTTTAGCATAGTATCAAGAGCTTCAAGGTTATCATGTAAGTATTTCATTGACATGTACATGTTGATAATTGGAAACGAGTCACTACTCATATATTTTATTAATTTTTCATATATAGTACCAATATCCTTCAGAATGTTTAGTTCCAATACTAGACTTTGGAACTTTGAATCATATAAGAGTTTTCGTATTACTTCTCCTTTAGTATTTTTTTTTATTAGCTTACACTCTTCTGCAAAGAATTCAGGATAATAGCTGATGTATTTCGCATGATAACTTAAGCAATTATAAAACGAATTCCATCTTGATTCGACGAAAGAAGGAGGCTTAGTTATATATATAGTTTTATTATTGAAGAATTCTTGAAAGCGGCTCTGTCTATTACCATACCAAGAGAAATAGCTATTTATAAGAATAATAAATTTTTCTGATTGCGAACACTCCTTCTGCATTGCTGTAGCTATTAGATTAATAATATGGCAGCAGCAACCTATGTGCTTATGGTTTGGAAATGGAATTAATAATCCTTCTGATAGTTTAAGCATATTTGAAGCATTATCGCTATGGATAAATAGTATATTGTTTCTATCAATGGAGTATTCCTCTATAGTACAATATATGCAAGATCCGTATCCTTTATAAGAAGAATCTAATAAATTAAATGTTTTTAGAAGATATATAGGTTGATCGTATCCTTCATTGATTACTCTAGCCATAATATTCAACACATTTTGTTTCTTTTTATCCGTTGTTGAATCCAAAAACAATGAAATATTCTTATTTTGTATTATATTAATTATTTTATTTTTATTTTCATCGTAAACAAGAGGAACATACTTGTTTATAAGTGTTTTGTAACTTGGAATAGTAATATTTGGTTTAGCATAAAGCCTAAAGAATCTTTTCATTCCTTCACCATCGAAAGTACTTAGTTTCAATCCATCATCAAGCATACATTTGACAGCATTTTTTCCAACTATCATATATTCATCGTTATTTGTTTTTTCTTTTTCATCCAGTTCCTTTTGTTTCATATTCGTATGATGCCTTTTTGATGTTAGATGCTTTGTTAAAAAACTCATTTCATAACAATTTATGATACAGTTACAACATGTACAAATAATTTGATCATTTTCCAATTCTAAATACGTCGCTTCAGAGTATAAATTGTGTTCAGGATTTTTAAAACACTTTATTCTTTGAGTGGGACTTCTTACAGGACTTAACCGCTTTCTATTAGAAACTGATTGCTTTTTTCTTTTTGGAGTAACACTTTTTCTTTTGTTAAGAGATATTGGGGATAGTTCAGAAGCCGAATAAGTATCTTTATTTGTAGAAATTACCTTTGATTTCTTCAATCTTAATAAAATATGATATAAATTATTTATTTTGATGTTTAAAAAGTTAATAGATATTCAATAAAATATATTTAATACTGCTCAGCATTCTTATTACTTTCTATTTTCGTTATTCGTGTCATTTATACATATATTTATAAAAAAAATACATATATACATAAAGAAATTTAGGCGGGTTTTTTTTATAGGCAATTTATATAATTTACCGCGAGAAATAATCATTTACATGGTATTTTCTATTTTAATATTTTGGTTTGTAATTATTTGTAATTAATAAATATTTTAATATTAAGTTACTTGTATACATCATATAATAAAAAATAAATTATATTTTGAATTTAAAATACTGAAAATACATAACTGATATTTTATTTATAATATATTGTTTGAGACAACGGAGAATACATAAAAAATAAAATAGTTTGTAAAAATTTGTACTCTTTAAAGACGAAAAATATTATCAAAATTTCTCCGTCAAATATTAAATATATTCAAGAAAAAACACACAATTTTGGTCAAAAATAAAAGAGAAAAAAAGTTTGTAAAAGTTTGTAAAAGTTTGTAATTTACAAACAAAAAAACAAAAAACCAAAACCAGTCACTACTCGACATCCTAATCACAACTATAATATTTCCAAGTAAAAAAAGTCAATAGTCAAAGAGAAAATCGAAATAATCGTTGAAGCGCAAAAACGACCTCTCAAAGCGCACTTTGCGCTTCAAGCGCACTTTTGGTGGCCCCTGACACTTATTTTTCCATTTTCATTTTTTATTGTTTTCTTATTTTTCCTATATCACTTCACATACTCTATATTTATTTTTATAAAATTGACTTTTATTGACGGGTTAGTCTTATAAATAGTTTTGACGGGTAAATTTGTTTATATTTACAACTTGACAACATATCAATACACACATCACTAACTATAAACTCTAAAAACATTTCATATGCAATGATACTGACCTCAACTACTCTAAAACAACAATAATTCCTTTAAATAACGACAAAAGACAAACTGATATCCGACACATTCCTTCTTTATAAACTTATTTGAGTTTATTCAAGTTATTTAGAATCAATACATGTCATAAGTATATCTTTTAGTTGTTTAAAAAGTTTTAATAAGAAAATATTTGATAATAGAAATTTTGATGTTTTGATAGTATAGTTTGTTATTTGTCTTTCTCCTTGAGTTTTGGGTATTTTTTAAAAATAAAAGTATAATTATAATTAAGATAAGCTATTGCAGATACATATTTTTTATTTTATCTAAATATTTAATATTGACTGAGAAACATTCATTTATATGAAAAACATAAAAATGAAAATTTTCAAAAAAAGGGTATAGTTTGTTATTGTGATTTCTCAATCAATTCTTAATAAAATAAAAAAGTTAAAACATATTTAGAAACTAGACATGTCATAGCAGATACATATTTTTCATTTTTTTAATTAATTGAAAACTCAGGTGACAAGAGTCAATAGTTGAACTCAATAAAAAATGACTTTCAAAAAATTTTCTTAAAAAGTTTTCATTTGTTTTTTGTTTATATTTTCATCATTAACAATTTTATTTGACATTTGACTTTATATTTAAAAACTACATACCAAAATAAACATATTTTACAATTTTATTTTGTTTTTAAAAGACTTTGACAACAGATCACCAGACAATGTTAACTCAATAAACTCTTAAAACGTTTTAATATGTGTTTAGAACCACTCATAGACACTGTACGTGACTTATTTGAAAAAGTTAAGACAACATGTTGAACTGATACAGACAATGTTTGCTTTAAAAAGTCAGTTATGAGTCATTATGAGTTGTATATGTCATAAATAAGCTTTAAATAAATAAATTTGTTTTTAAAAATCTTTAATTAGTGAAATAAGTCGTTTAAAAAAAGAAAATGTTTTTGAGACTAAAGTTTATTTTGACAATTTTTCCATCAATATTAATTTTTAAAAAATAAATAAAACTTATATATAAACTAGACAACCTATAGTTTATATATTTATAAAAATCTTATCAAAATATATAATAACTTTTGAGAAAAAAAATTATATATGCAAAACATAAAAAAATTAATTTTTGGAAAAAGGGTATACTTTATAACATTAATTTCTCAGTCAATATTTAATTATTTAATATAATTTTAGCAAATATATATAGAGAATAAAATATATTAACGATATAAATTTTAACATTTAAAATTAATTAAGAAATGAGTTCAGTAGAGTCAATAGTATAACATGTTAAAAAACTGAAAATTGAAAAATCGTTTTTCTAAAAATTTTCTGAAAGTTGACAAATCAAATTCATATTTGACAATTAATTTTTACATTTTTGAAAACTAAACCTTATGTGTATTGCAAATCTCAAAAAAATAGTCAAAAGTGGAGTTGACAAGTGTATGAGTATATGCACATGTTGGCTCATAATTTTATAAAAAGTAGTTCAATATGTCCTAAACCACATATTAGGACAATTCTGAAAATATTATCACTTTATAATGAGTTTAAAGGGTAAAATAGTATTGAATTGTCTGTTTGACTGTCTTAAGTCAAGAGATTCAATACACTTTTTGTAAAAATGAGTATAAGAGTGTTTAATGTTTATAATAATAATAGAATTGTTTGAAATAAAGGTGGTTGTGTGTTTGACCAAAATGTTAAAATGAGTCTATTTTAAAAAAATGGTTGTAATAAGAAAGTATTGAGTGTTTTTGGAGTATTTTATATTAAAATCTACAATAAATAAACATTTTAAGTTGTTTAAAAATTTGATTCTTTAGAATTACAATAGTTAAGTCAAGAGATTCAAGTCACTTTTTATTAAAATAATAAATAAACTTATTATAGAATATAAAATATTAAAAATTAATTTAATTAAACATGGTTGACTGTTTGATAGGAATGTTAAAATGGGTAAAAAGATTTTAATTGTTTCTAAAACCGTATAATACGTTTTTTTGTCACTAAATACAAGAATATTATCGTTTAAGGAATGTTTTCTTCTTTCAAAAGAACTCATTTTTTGTAATTGTGACTTTAAACAAATGAAATTCAAGTTACTTTTTATAAATTAAAATAATAAATTAAATATATATGTATATTAATATAAAATTCGTTTTAATAAAAGTGAGTATATGTATTTCAACACTAGTAGGCACGTTTTTCGCGTTAGATATATTTTTGGGTCACGTTAGAAAACGAAAACGCACCAAAGCGTTCTCGCCTTTTTTTTAGACATACTTTTAAAATTTAGACAGACATCTGGTTTTTTAAGAAAGGATAAAATTTGAAAAATTAGATATGAATTATGAATTCATATATATTTTTTTAAATTTGTTGTTTATATGAACATACTAGAACTGATTACAGTGATTATAGATGTTTCTAAGCAGTGCTCATGATGTGTTAGTATTTATTTATAAAATTTATCATAGTGTTTTACATCATTCTTATAGGTTTTCCATTCTGGATATCCTCTTCCTTTCAGACATTCTCCTTGAGTAGTTTTAGAAAGGTACATAACATTGACGCGTTGTTTTATTTATTATAAGGTATTTTATTACATTTCTTTTTTAATTCTCTTAGATTTCTTGGTTATTCTCGTCAATACTTCTTCCAAACAACAGGTCAAGACAATATAGAGCGTATATAAATATATCTATTTAATTTTTTATTGCATTGGCACTTATTTCTCTTTTTTTCTCTTTTCCTATCAAAAATATTCATTTGATTTTTAGTTACTCTATTCATATTTTATATATATTTACAATTTATATATTATATAGAAAAGTTATTTCTTACTCCATTCTTTAATTTTGTGGTTTCTCTGATATTTTCAAATACCAAATACGATATCAGTTGTAAAATAGTTTGTATATATATATGTTTATTTATATATATTTAATTATTTATTTTTATCTATTTAATTATATTATTAATATAAGAATTTATTTATTTGTTTAATTATATATAACATTTATGTATTATATATATAGATGAGAAATGATTTGGTATTCGTGATTGTATTATTCATTATACAGATAATTTTATTACAAAACAACCTTCAAATTATCCAAAATATATATATTCAAATTTATATTCAAAAGAAGATAGAGTAGAAACAGTATGTGATAAAGTGAATGATTATGCTGATAATAATATTCGAATTTTTGTTGCTATTTCTCCTATAATATATACAATGAGTACCTATTATGATTATACTGCTGCAGGAGATGGATGTTGTTTCGTAGAGAATATTACTGATGATTTCCATAATAATGAAGTGATTTCTCGATTATGCTGCTTAGATCCCCAAGGGAATACTGACTTTCAGAAATGGGGAAGTTCTAAAGAAACTGGATTCGTTGAATCAGAACTCAATGATTATGATCTTCCTGTATATATATATATATATAATATTTTTTTTTTATTCTTCTTTTTTATAGTGCATCTATGAATTCTACATATTCTACATTCAATACATGGTTTACAGAAAGTAATAATTCTTATTCTTTCTCTTTTCCTCTTATTGGTATTATGGGTACCAAAAACCTTCTTACTCTTAATTAGTATATATATTATTATTATAATTATATTTTAGTTTATTATTATATTAATTATCAATCTATAGATTCAAGCTATTTTGTTACCTGATGTATCATCTTTTCGTCATTTATTCTTACAATATACATTCGAAATAACAACTTACTTATTACTATAAGAATAAAAAGTATATTATTTATATTATATATATATATATGGTATTTATATAATAACATATTTTTTAATCCTCCGTTTCTAATTAATATTATGCACTTATATATAATAATGATAATAGGTTTTATATAAATATTTATTTATAGTTTCGATGTACATCCAAATATATAGAAGATTCTAGATGTTTCATCATGTGATCATATCGTGACTCCCTCAATCCCCATTCAACGGACACTATTCTCTGTATGTACCTCAAGTTATATGTTGAGGTATATAGAGATAAACTACATTATTATTAATATTATTACTCTTTATATAAATCTATAGAGGCTTCTTTATATGAATATATAACTGTATTACAACTATTATTGGCAGATGTTAACCTTGGAAAAGATGTATATATATATATATTAAATATGTTATTACTATTATTATGTATATAGTTTGAATACTTATTTTCTATGTATAAATTAAGCATATATATATATATAGTTACTCTCTTTCTTCACTTGACACTATTTGTAATGAAAGGTGTATATATATATATATTATGGTATATTTATTATTATTATATATATAGTTATTAAAATTTTTTACCAAGTGATTTTCCCAGCCAAATTGATGTTGATGAATATATTAATACACTGAAATTTGCTGAAAAATGAAAAATGTAATTATATTAGTTTTTATTATGATTTATTTATATATATATATATAGTTATCAAGATCCTTATGATTATCAAAAATTATATATTAATATATATATATATATATATATATTTATGAGATATAATATGTAAAATATAATTGATGTATATAATAATTATATATATATATATATATATATATATGGAATAACTAATTTAACTACATTATTTAATGATCTTCAAACGATAAAGAAATCTGCTATTTATAAATCACTTGTTCAATACATACGAGACAGAGTATATAACTATATATATCTATATATTACTTATATATATTACTTATTATATATAGGATATATTAGATGTATTATTCCAACAGTGTTTAAATACAGAAACATTACGATTGTCTCTCTCTCTCTTCTTCAACATATATGTACTGTTATCCTTGTATATTCTTATTCTTATTATATTCTTTATTAATATATATATAATTATTCTTATTCATATATATATAGTTAACAAATAAGAATATTGATATATTTTATGAGGCTGCTCATAATAACCGTATATATGAATCCATTCAAGCAACTACCATTATATGTCAACTACTCCCTCTCTTCCCTAATCAACGTATATATATATATATAACATTATGCTTTTTATTATTATATATTCTTATATATAGAACGTGAATATTTACAAAGTTTATTATTGAATACATGTGATAATATATGTACAGTACAAGTATATATATATATATATACTTATATATATATATATATATTTATATATATATATACTTATACATATATATAAATACTTATATTCATATTATATATAGAGTATTAAGGTATAAGTAAATTGTTAGTATTATATATAAATGACATCCCTGAATCACAACCTATTCCTGATTCTATTCGAAATTCTATTGTATATATTATGTATTATAATAACATTCTTATTATTATTATAGAAAACAGTTGGTGAGTATATTTTCCGTTAAGGATGTATTTGTACTCCCGAATCAAATGAAGAAAAGCACGTGATATTCCATTGATTCCACTTTATAAATCAGATAGCTTTGTATATATATATATATATATATATATATATATTATTATTATTATTATATTATTATTATTATAGATTTCTTAACAACATGGTTTAAGAATGCAATATATTTAAATGATGGTTATAAATCATTCTTTAATTTATTATATACTTTTGAACCTTCTTCTGAAATTCATTTTAATCTATATACTTTATTATCTCGTTTTTACTTACAATATTATATCATCAATTGACATATAATACAAAGAAGAGAAATAATATTAGTAAGTCTATATATATATATGAATTGAATTACATTCCTCAAGATATTATGTATACATTATTAGCAAGAATAGCTGATATTATACAAATAGCTCTCTGCCCTTCTTCTTATATACCTCCTCAACTACATACATTAAAGAAGATAAATAGTCATTCTATTTCCTTTAATATGAGTCATAATAGTTTAGAAGAAGTATATAGTCCTCCTTTTCCTCCTCCTCCTACTACTACTAATTATTTCATAGGTGCATATAAAGATATAGAAAATGATTTAATGGATGATAATGATATGGAAGTACCTGAAGAAGAAGAAATAGGATTAATGAATACTTATGAAGAGAAAGAAAGAGGAGAAGGGGAAGAAAAACCTACTGGAGAACTGATTTATGGATTAAGTTATATACTGAATACTGTTGAAATTGAAGGTGAAGAAGAAACAGGAAAGAAAAAAGAAAAAGAAATGATAGATATGTTTACTTATATAGGAAAAGGAGAAGAAGAAGATGATCATTGTATGTTTTATATTAATTATATTAATTATATTTATTATGGTTTTATTATGTATAATATATAGCTATTGGTGTTCAATATGTATATTCTCTTCTTCGTAATCGACTGAAAACCGCGAATAAAGAAGAAAAATATGATGTGAATATGATTTTGTATATATATATATATATATATATATATATATATATATATATATATATATATATATATATATATATATATATTATTATTATATACAATCTATAGATATGTGAATCTTTCTTCATCTACTTATATGATCTTCTTATTAAATATTTTATTAGGTATATATATACATATATTAAATATATCTTTCTTTTAGATATACTTAATTATTCCCGTGGTTATATACTACTTTCCTCTTATCTTCTCCTTCATCTTCCCTCCTTACAGTGGCTTGTTGTCTTTATAAATCAATAATCGCGGGAAATACTTACTCTCAAGAATATTTTAATTATGTATATATATATTCACTTTATATAACTTTTGATGTAGCATATTATATATTATTTACTATTTTATATTTGTTATTAATTATATAATATATATATATATATAGATAGATATTAGACATACTACAAACAAGGCTTATTATATACTTATGAACTACAGATACATCAATATATATACTGCTACATACCTCCTATAATACCAGCGTTTTATATCCCTCATTGAGAACCATAATTATCAAAACATTATTATATGTCTTGTATATATATATACTATTATACTTATTATATTTAATATTTTTATTTTATTATTATATATGTTATATAGACTGATAGATAATGCGCTTTGTATATTGTAGATGATGAAAAATCTCATATATATATATACTAAATTATAGATATTTTTATAATTAATTTATATAGGATAAAGAAAGAAGTCATATACATATATATATTTTTATTGTCTATTAACTTTTATATATGTCTTCTATTATGTTATATTTAATTATATATTATTCATTTTGTTTTGTAAATATTATAGAATGAGATTATTGTAAAGAATTCTTTTCGAATAATAGTAAAATGGAATACGTATTAATCCTGTTTATATTTTTATTAGATTTTATTATTTTATGTTGATAACAACTTGCAAACCTTCTCAATTCATTCACTTACTTATAATATCAACAATCCATTAAAATAAAATATATTATAATAAAAATGTTTGTAAAATGTGAATAATGACTTTATAAACAACTATGTCAAATATATATTTTTATTCTCTATGATATTTATATTATGAATCAAATACTATTATATATATATTACTCACAAATATTTTAAATTGAAATTACATTCTGTTAAAAATAAAATTTTTTTGTTCTTTTAAGTCTAGAAACATGTTGTAATGAAGTAATCTAGCTTAATACATATAAAATACATTTATAACTCAATTTAGCATTCAAATAGACGTTTTAGTAGAAAAAAGGAGAATTTTAAAGAATTGATAACCCCTGGAAATAAAGAAATTTATAGAGACTTCTATTATAGAAAAAAAAGATTTTCTGTATTTTTAGGGCCATGTATGTATTTTTAAAATAAATTCTAAAAAAATTACATATTTATTTTTATTTTTAATTGGTTTATAACTATATTATATAGTTTTTTAAATGTATACAATATACTTTAGCTATTTTATATCATATAGGCTTACGGGTCCGTCGAAATAGCTTCAAATAGGTCCTGATTATTCTTCATATTTTAAAGTTAACTCATGAGTTGTGTGGTTTAGGTGATCCGAAATCCGGTGCTATAAAAGGTATATTTTTTTCCATTGTTGTAGTTTTTTTATTAATATTATCTTCTATAGGTTCAGATGTTGTAGGAGGTCTCCCTAGTCGACAACTTCATGGTTCTAAAGGTATTTAATTATATTAATATTTTTTGAAATTAACTATTTTTTATTTTTATATAGGTTCTAGGTTTTCTCAGTGGTTCCGATTGGTCAACAATTTCTTGATGGTTGAAGGTATATTATTATATTATATATATTTGTTTACATCTATTTTTATAGTTGTGGTTTTTCTTCATGGAGTCGCTTTAGAAGTATTATTACAAGGTATATATTTATTTATTATCTATATTATTATTATTTCTATTATTTTTATATGTATAGTCATTAAAATGGTTCCCAATTTAGTTAAAACAAACAAAGATAATTATTATTTTTCTTATTTTTCTTATTGTTTTAATTATTATATTATTATTTATTGTCTTTTGTTAATATAATTTTAATTATCATTCACACAACGATTAAATAAATAAATAAGACAGATTTTATCCGACAAATAGCACCCAAATTTTATCTTAAAAATACATGATAATGTGTTTAAAATGTGTATTAGAGAAAAATATAGATACCTTTAGAGCAGATAAAATACAAATAGACATATATTTGCCTTGTGTTAGAAAAGAAAAACACCAAAAACTGCTCTTAAAAAAAAAGATGCCAGCTGGGTCAAACGTGTTAGATAACTTCCTGGCTTTTGGTTAGAGAAGATTTTTTGTCGTTAGATAAGAAAATGGCCCATTTTTTAGATAAGGTTTTGGTTACCCATTAGATAGATTTTTTTACTAAAAAACAAAATGCCTACTAGTGCAAAATGTTATAGTTTTTTAGAGTTTTTTTATGATAACTTATTTGTTGTGTAAACTCTATTTTATAAACAATACTATAGTTTTTTAAGTATTTAAATATATTTACTAATGAAATAGAATGTAATCTTTATTTTATATATAGTTAATTTTTATTTTTTAATTTTCTTTTTATGAAACAATTATTGATAATATTAATAAAATATGAAACCATTATTGATAATATTAATAAAATAAAACAAAATTTGAAATAAATAATTTTTATATAATGAAAAGATAGTCTTTTTACAAATTATTTTTTTATGTTTATTTAGATTCAAGCGTAGGCTGGCGTAGCCAGTCGTGAAACGCTTGTATAATATAACATTTTCAATCATTATAGAAATTATAATATAAAAGAAATCATATCGTTTAAATATATAGGGCCTTTTATAGTTGATAAACTAAGTCACATAATAGTTTGCATGTTTAGGAAAACTTACATCGTTTGGTTTTATCTATAAATATGTATAACAATGAAATAATATGTATAACAATGAAATAATATGATAATAATGAAATAATATAGATAATTAATAATATAATTATACATACCTTTAAAGAAGTCTGTCATCGTATCTAATGAAGGCTCATTTGTTGAAAGCTTAATTCTAAGCGGTGCAGCAATGTTTAGGTGATTTCGATATTTAGATTTAAGGTAGAGCATTTCACTAAACGCTTTTTCACAAAGATAGGAAGTAGGGAAAGGAAGAAGTATTGGAGTAACATGTTGATAAATAATAGGATATTGTAGCGCTAATTCACAGTAAAATGAATCAATTGATAAAGTATTATACATATTTTTAGAATGTACATCACAAGATAAAACAAGTAATTCTTCATAAAGTGGTATATCATATTTAGTAACTGATATATATTTCGTTTCAAATGGATATATAACCCACAAATTAGAAATATCATACATATTTGTTATTGGAGAATTAATAGGACTTTTTCTTTTAGTAGTATTTATAATCATGTTATCAGCAACACTCTTCTCTTCTTCAGTTTCTATAATAATATTAAAAGGATATTATATGTATAAACGTATAGAGTACAATAATGATATATATATATATATATATATATATATATACCTTTTGAAGAAAAATTACCAGAAATATAACCAAAAAAATAAGAATCACAAATTCTGATATCAATCATACCAGAAAAAAAAAATTCTTTTTTTTTGTTTTCATTTTCAATTGTACATTTCCCCGAAAACGAATCATAATAAGTACATCCATTAATAATTTGGTTTCTTAATTCTCCTGTTATTAATAAATGATTATAACTATTAATAGCGCAAATAATCTCATATTTAGAATTTTTTGAAATAATATTTCCATAACATTTTTCTTGTGATATACAAGTAGTTGGCATATTAATAATAGTAGATAATCGTTTTTCTTCAGATCGACACAACTTTTCAATCATTGTTTGAGGATTCTTATTACACTTAAGGCTTCTACGCTTTTCTATTACACTAGGCATGCTATGTATTATTGGAACAGTTAGGTCACAAGTATTTTCAGCACTTTTCATCAGTGATACTTCAAACTCGATTAAGGACATAACTTCAGGGAAATAATTCTCAATATTTGTTAATAACGCATCAATATGATCAGTAATGATATTTATAAAAAATTTAACGCTAATATCAATATTTTTTCTAAGAAAAGAGGCAACAGTAGGAAAGACCGATATTTTATCATCACAGAGAGAATTAAACTTATTACAGAGCTTAATATATAATTCTTTTATTAACATAATATATTCTAGAAAAATAGCTTTCTTTCCTTGCATCTTCTTGTTAGCATCATAAAACAGTTCAGTAATTTCTTCGATATATATCATTGATAAGGAAAACTCCTTATCTGTAATTTTACTATATAAATCCTTCTTTTTATCTTCCAATAGAATTGTTTCAATAGTAGACTTTAACATATTAAATCTGCTAATTGACTGATATCTACTCAGCCATCTGGTAGAACTATAGTGTAATAAACGATAGGATTTAGAATTTGTATTTTCATTATTATTTTTATTAGTAACTTTCGAGCCATTAGTTTTCACAGTATTAGATGTAGTTTCGTCATAAGATTGAATAATATCATCTTCATAGTTTTCATCACTTTCTTCAAATTGAAAATCCAAAACATCAACTTCATTAAAACTTAATACAGAAGAATTAGATATATTATCAGGAAGAGTTTCTTTATTATATTTCTTTTTGTATTCATCATTACCAACAATTAAACTACGTTGTAAATTAAGCAGTTTTTCAGAACATTTAGTTGATTGAGTAATAGAATTAATAATTTGTGAACATTCTATAAAGTATTTTTGAAAATAATCAGGAAGCACAGAAGAGCATATTTCCTCCTTATGTAAATAGCAATGAATAAAAAGACAGGAAGGTTGTATTTTAAGAACACATGTTTTGAAACTGTTATAATTTCCATTCATGGCTGAGGCGCCATCTGTACAAACACTTAAACATTTGTTCCACTGAATATCATGATCACTGAAGTAATTAGATACGGTTTCAAATATACTACTTCCACTCTTACTGTATTGTAATTGAAGAATACATAGGAAAGACTCTTTATATTTATTATTATACATGTATCTAACGAACAGAATTAATTGAGAAGAATGACTAATATCAGTTGATTCATCCAGTTGTAACGAAAAAAGGGGACTACTATTTAATTCATTAATAGTACTAATTTCTTCTAAATCATTAATATCATTAATTCGACGTTTCACAGTATTTGCAGACATAATAATAGAATAAAAAGATCTTTTATTTAAATTTTCCCATAATCTAATAACTGGAAGAATAAGTTTATTAGCAGTAGTATAAGGAAGACCAGTTTTAGCTACTAAATTACTAATGCCATAACTAAATTTTATTAACATATCATTACTTATTGTATTCTTTTTAAGAAGTAATTGAGATCTCTGTAGCTTTGTATACAATTCTTCAAAGTATTGATAAGAAAATTTAATAATTACAGTTGGACTTTCAGTTTGAATATGGTTCAAAAAATGCGTGAAGAATCTAGAAGGTTGAACTCTTTTAATTATAGTATTGCATATTAAACACTGACCTTGTTGAGACTTATAATTTTGAATAAAACCATAAACCAAATAATCAGAATTATACTCATAAATACCTTTTGCATTCTTTCTACGAAGGAAGTGCTTTTCATCATCATCTAAACTACCATTCATACAGTTATTAACAAAGATAAGTGCCTTCTTTTTTACATCATTCTTCAGTGATTCATTGGACTCTACACTTTGTTCTTGTTCGTTTATACTATGTTAATATATGGATAAAGAATGTAATTAATTAAGTAACAGAATAATATATATATAATAACTAATATACTCTTTTTCTTTAATTTGCACTGGCGTTTCTTTATTTTTGTTGGATTCATCAATATTTAATACAATACTACATGTAGACTTAGCTTGTTGAATGATCTCATTTCTATCACATTCTTTTATATTTAATTGCTGCTTTTTAATACATCTTGACTATATATAAGGATGGAATAATAAAGGATAGTTATATAAAGTACTGATGTAGTGTCATCAACAGGAAAGTAAGTAGTTATATTCATATCTAATCACTCTCATTATTAGAGTTGCATAAAAAGTAACTAAAATATATATATTTTCCACGGGAATCTTTCCAAAACAAACCCTAAATAACCACGAATATTTTTGTGTACTCAGCCAAATATTGAAACTGTCTTCATGTACTCCATAAAGAAGTTCGTGGCGAACCCTGGTTTCAGGTACTTTAAATATTAAAACTGGTTTGACTGTACGTAATTAAAGTCCCTGGAAAAAACCGGTCCTCTGGAAAAAACCGGTCCATTTTTTTTTTAATGTTATTTTCATGTAAATGCGGTTTTTTTTAACGACAAAAACAAAATAACCACGATTTTTCATTTTTTTTCGTTTTATAAACATTTTTGTTTATATAATCATTACTATATATGTCATCCACTTCCCATATCACTTGACAGAATTGTTATGTGGTAATTATCACCAAAATCTGCGATATAATATTATATTTTGACAGTGTAATCTTATTTATTCTCGATAAGTCAATTTAAGTCAGGTTGAAGTGACAATCAACTATTATCATGGTATGTGCTGCAAAAGTGATGGAAGGAAATATAGATGACTCGCATAATTATGATGTTGCTGATAAAACTGTGTATAAAACAAAAAAAATTAAAAATCGTGGTTATATATTTTTTTGCCGTTAAAAAATTATTATTTACATGAAAATAACATTAAAAAAAATGGACCGGTTTTTTCCAGATGACCGGTTTTTTCCAGGGTGTTTAATAACTATGTTATCTTCTTTATTGAAGGGATCAGCCAGATTTATATCATTGAGGCAGGCTGAGGTTTGTTTTCTATCGTCAAATATTCTTTCAAAACGATTATTCACTACATGGCTTAGTGATAGTCAAGAATATCAAACAAAGAGTGAGCAGTTTTTACTTGATCTGGATGAAAAGTTAGAAGGAATTGATGAATTAGTACCTGATTCTGATGTTATTTTATCAGTATGTGCATGTTTGTCTTTAGTTTATATCTCTTAATGATAAGTTAAATGTTTTTTATTTGATATTTATTTCTTTATTGATCTCAATTACTTTATAAAATGATATTTATTATAAATTAACCTGCATTTAATAGCAAGGTGTTTTGACAGCTGAACTAGGATCTAAAGGAACATATGTAATTAATAAACAGTCTCCTAATAAGCAAATATGGCTATCATCTCCTTTAAGTGGTCCAAAGCATTTCAATTACGATACAGAAAGTAAACAATGGTTAGACGCAGATGATACTAATTTATTGGAACTTTTAAAGAAAGAATTTAAGCAACTTATAAATTATAATTTATAAATTTTGGTTATTTTTTAACTTGTATTATATATTTTATGCTATTATTACATTTATTAGATTTGTACTAATATTTAGTTTATAAAGATTACATTTAAATTCTAAAGAATTCGTTTCAGAAATCATGTAAATATATCATAGGGTTTGATATTTTTAAATGTTTTTTATTTAATAATATGAAGCTTATTATATATATACTGCTATTATTTTTAGTATTTAAAAAAGATAGGCAATAGCAACACACGATCATGATTCATATAATTGATATTATTTATAATAAAAAATTTCTTTAAAAAAAAATTGGAAAAAGGAAAAAGATTAACAATTAATAATTTAATTGCAATAAAAATATATTTATTTATTTATATAACGATTCTTATGTATTATTAATTGCCATAAAAGTTAAAGAAGATATTAATACCTATATAATAAGTAATGAAAATAATAAAGATAATAAGAATAAGAATAAATAAATAAATATATATATATATATATATATATATATATATATATATATATATATATATATATATATATATATATATATATATATATATATATATATACCAAAAGAATAGTATGAAGATCTTGTAAGGGTGGAATAAGAGAATTATTAATAAAAGTATGTGCTTCTACTTCAGATTCTCCTGCAGAAATAGAAATTTCTTTATTATATAAAGGTTCATGAAGGTCAGCAGCAAAAGAATATAATTCATTTATATATTGTAAATATGAATACATTGTGTCCTATATATATATATATACTATTATTATTATTATTACTATTAAAATTATTATTATTATTAATATATTTTATTATACTCATATTCTATAATATTATTATATACTTCGTCACCAAAATCTTTTGTATCAATAATTTTATTTATATATTCAGAAAGAGAAATAGATATATTTAAGACTTTAAGCATCGTAGTTAAAAACTAGATATATATATATTGATATTTATGAAATATATAAATACAGTCATATTTATAAAATATTCATAAATATAATGATATTTATAAAATAGTATTAAATATATTGTATATACATTATATTTATTTTCTAGAAATCCCCGTTGTTTTAATATTTCAACATTTGCTTCTAGTCGACGTTGAAGTAGAATAGATATATCACTATTTGGATTATCTTCAAAGTCTTGTTTATAAAGTAGGATAGTATTCCAAACAACCATATATATAGATTGATAATAAGAAAGAAAAGTATTTATAAAGAAAGAACACACATAACGGCAGCGACATAAATAATTATAACTATATATATATATATATATATATATATATATATATATATATATATATATATATATATATATACAATTGTTCAATATGGTTTCTTTGATTTGCATTTTGAATATTTTGAATAATTAAATTGCATTCCTTTAAAGAGAGTAAAGAATTTTGACAAATACTGTTATAGTACGATAATGTACGGAGAATATCGTGATATTGTACAAATCTAGAGAACATATATATATATATATATATATTATGGATATAGATTTAGGTTAATAAGAATATATATAAACTAGAAAAAATATAATTAAATATATATATATATATATATATATATATACACTTCAATTGTATCATTTGTAAATATATATTTCCAAGGAGCATAATTCTTCCAATTCCCATGAATATCCTGCATAAACTCAAGAGTAAAGAAATGATCATTTTTTGACACTATATATATATATATATATATATATATATATATATATATATATATATATATATATATATATATATACTATCTTCATCAATCGCAGAACAAGTATAACAAAATAAATAATCATAAGGAAGAGAATGACTACCATGATATTTCTATATATATATATTATTATTATTATTATTATTATTATTATTATTAGTTTTATTATTATATATGTAATCTTTATTATTATTATTATATACATATATATATTGAGAAAAGATTTTTGAAAATAGGGAATTATCAGGGAATGGCTATAGATACGATTGAAATATTAAATTTATTATATATTTATTATTATTATTATTATTATTATTATTATTATTATTATATACTCCATTATATAAATCATCAAAAGCCTGTAATAGAACTGAAGGATCATCATTACTTATGTATATAATTAAGAAATTATATATATATATATATATATATATATATATATATATATATATATAAGGATATATAAATATTAAATGTATTTAAATAACTTTCAAGAGAAAGTGTCATAAACATATTATTCCATGATTGTATTAAACAATAACTTTTTTTTAATAGAGATGGGATCAATTGGATATATATATATATATTTGGATCCATAAATAACGATTCATCTGGTAACTATATATATAATCATAATCATAACCATAACCATAATAATCATATATAAATTACCTTTAATAAATCATTATTATTAAGTGTTTCTAATGATAAATTGATATTACTTTTCATTTGTTTAAGTATATATATATATTGATTAGCTCGAATACATTCATTTAAAATAGATTGATTTAAGAAACTTGGAAATTGTGAAATATCTGCAGAAGAAAACAGAGATTCCCATGAATATTCATCAGGAAGAGATAAAGGACATTTATTTGGATTTATACAGAATATAATATGTTCTAATAGTTTTTCATTTGGTTGAATAAAAATATTAATAGATATTGATGAATAATAAGATTGAATTTCTAATGATTGACATAAATATAATATATATTGATATAATGATTTTGTTAATAAAGATATATATTCATTTTCTTTATATAAAGATGATAAATATAAAGAATTCGAAAAGAATGTAGAAAGTGGCTGAATAACAAAAGATTCACGATTATCAATAAAATATTCAAGAATATAATCATCTGAATAAGTAAATATATGCTTATTTTCAGGAATAAGAAGAATAGAAAGAAAACAGCGAATATATATACATAAAGAATGTTGTAATAAATCTAAAAAAGAAACAAATGACGTAAATGTAAGTGTTTTTAATATAGATTTATTTAAACTATTATATATTATTTCTAATTTCTCCTTTAAGAAAGATAATATATTTTGAATTATTTTCCGATCAATTGCATGAAAATGAATCATATTATTTAAATAATTATTAACAAATAATGAATAATAAAAACATAAAGTAGATAATAAAACTACTCTATCTTGAATATGTTGAATAATACCAACAGAATAACCTTCTACGAGAAATAGACTATTCCCACGATTCTCTTTATTATCTGATATATTATTATTATTATTATCTAAATTATTATCCAAATTATTACTATTATCTAAATTATTATCCAAATTATTACTATTATCATTTGTATAATATATATATTTATGTAAATCTTCGTTAAATCCATATAAATATAATGGGAATCCTTGAAGACAAGAAATAGATTCTTTTATAAATATAGCTAAAGGAATAATAGGAAGTGAATAATGAAATTCTTTAGAATATTCTTTTGAAAATAGAAGTGGAGGTAGAGGATATATATATGTATATAAAGAAATTGAATGTTCTTGAATTATTCGTTTTGGATATGTAATTGTACGAAGAGGACTATGACGCGCTTCATCTCTTTTATAGCCAGGATATGAAGTAGATAAAGAAGATGGTGATATATTAATATCTAGAGAATCAATATCAATTCTATTATCTAAAGAATGAAATGAAGAAGAAGAAGAAGAAGAAGAAATTGTTATATCTTTTTGTTTATTTATTGAAGAATGTATAGTAGATAAATCATTTTGTGGTGAAGAATTTATAGATTTAATCATATCAATATTATTACTATTAGTAGCAGCAGTTGGTGATTTATATAATCCTAAATTCTTTTCAATTTCTTTATTCAATTCTATATCATCTAGATCTATATCCATATTTATATTCATATTCATATTTGTAGTATCTTTAGGACTCTGCTTTATATATTCATCTTTATCTTTTAATGTATTATTATTATTATTATTATTATTATTATTTGTATTAGTATTAGTATTAGTATTAGTATTATTAGTATTATTATTATTATTTGTATTAGTATTAGTATTATTATTATTATTATTATTATTATTATTATTATTATTATTATTATTATTATTATTATTATTATTATCTGAGATATAATTATTAATAGTAGTATTACTAGATAGAGGAGAAGAATCATCATTATCAATATAGCTAAGAGAAAATAATGGTGATTGCTGATATACAGTAGATTCATATATAGATTTCGATATTATAGGATAAGAAGGATTAAAAGAAACTGATTTATTAGTAATAGAAGAAGAAGAAGGAATAAGAGCAGATTCTAAAGTAGAATTTAAAGTAGAATCTGTAATAGATAATTGATTATTAACAAATGTTGTATTATATTGAATAGTTGTATTATGAATATTTTTTGTAGAAATATCATTTTTATTATTATATTCTTGAATAGCAGATGAATATGTTAAATAATCTTTTTCATTGATATTTATATTAAATACATATTTTTGTATTTGATTTTTAATAATAGAAGGTGGACAATATTCTATAGGAATAGTATTCCACTCAGGATCAAGTTTTTTCGAAGTTGTCTATTATTTAAAATATTAGTTAAAATATAAAATAGCATATATTTTCTAATAGTTCAGAAAAAAAAATTTTAAAAATATATAAATATATATACAGAGAAAGAATCAATTGGATCAGGAACATGTACGAGATCATCCGGAAATTGTATATATGATAAATTATCTATAATAAATAAAGAATTAGAAGAAAAAACAAAAAAATAATAATAATAATAAAATACTGTGTTTCTTCATTTGAACCATTTCGAGAAGAATTGAAATCACATTCTTTTGAGTTTCTATTAATATAGAAATGTGATCATATATATATATATACCATTATTAAACTGATTTAAATGTGTTTTAATAGAAACTTCAATACGATTGAGTTGTTTCTGATCAAAAGTTGTTTTGAAACCTAATGACAATACTTTATATTCTAAAGAATCGTATTGATTTTCTTCTAATACCTGGATCTATACAAAAATTACTCATCAAACAGTAAAAACAAATACATACATCTCGATATAAAGGCAGCAACTGTTCATAAAACTTCATAGGGAGAATACAGCTCTTGTTCGTTAGAATCATTTGTAGTTTTTGAAGATTTTTCACAACAGAATGATCACATGAAGAATCATTATGTATATTCATCGTAATTTACAATTTTTACAAATTATATATTGATATAGCTCTTAAGGAAGAGATTATTTGTATAAAAGAAATATGGAACAGAACAGAAACAAAGAAAAGAAATTTGAAAGTCTCATCGTTATTTCCCTGTTTATTTCCAGATTGTCGCTTATTTTACTTTTTTTTTCAAAAACAAATATAAAAAGTATTCGAATCAATTTTTAATAGATTGAATCAATATTTAAGTGTTTATACTATATTCTAAAGGTCTTAATTTATACATAGAGATTAGCTTTATGAATGAATATTCAAATTTCTAGAGTCGTTAATAATCAAATCGTTTAAATTTAGATTTCAAGTACATCTAATAAGTTTTATATTAGTGTATGCTGTATTACGACACTATCAGATGCATTTGAATTGTTAAGTGTTCATAGACAAATCATTGATAGTAACTTGAATTTATATATTTGATCAATTGCAAGTATTTGTCACTATTTTAATAATAAAATACATATAAATTATATAAATAAAAGACTCTCCAGTATATATATATTTTTAAAGAATGATTTTATTAAAACTTTCACTCGTGTAATGGATATTCCCATAATAAATTGTAAAGATATCTCAATTCTTTTTTGTTGTTAGTTTAATTATAAATACAATATAAGTTATTCATTTTCTATATTATGAGTTCAAAGAGTGATGTTGTATTTGTATTATGCTTTTTTAAGTTTATTCTATATAGAAATCTGGTGAAAAAAATAATGAAACTGAGGTATATTTGTATTTATTATATTAATATTGTTTAAATATAGACTTCTACATTGTGGGAGACTTTAAAATTCAAGAAAGCAACTCCTGGTGTCGTAAAAGTATTCAAAATTGTTTGTTTTTGTTCTATCATGATGATATAGATCAATACTTCAGCGTTACAGAAACCTATAGAGCCACCTACAGTTATTAGTCACACCAAAACTGTTGCATCTTCTCCTCAAAAATATTCTGGTATTCTTATTTAATATGTTATTCATATTTTGTTTTATCGAGTATATATAAATCTTATAGAGTATAATTATCAAGAAGTTGCTGATGATTCAAAGATTAAAAGTATTGAAAAAGTATTAAAAGCTGATAAAATTGATATTAAAGCCCTTAAAGAAGTGGCTTGGACTGGAGTTCCCTCTAAATATCGTGCTGAAACATGGAAATTATTACTTGTATATATAAATGAAATATTTTTTTTTATTTATTATGTTTTTTTTTTATTATTACTATTTTATTCATTAATTATTTGTTTTTATTATATGATTAGTATTATTATTAGTATATTCATAATTTATTTTATTATGCTAATAATTATAATTATATATATATATATATATATATAGGGTTATATGCCAGTAGTTCGTGATCGTCAGCAAATGACAATAGAACGAAAAAGAAAAGAATATTTAGAATGTATACCTCGTTATTATGATACTAAAGATGTTGAAGGAACAGATCTAGATCGTACTACATATAGACAAGTATATATATATATTCATTATAATGTTTATGTTTATTATTATGTTTATTATTATTATTATTATTATTATTATTATTATTATTATTATTATTATTTATTATTATTATTATTATTATTATTATTATTATGTTTATTATTATTATTATTATTATTATTATGTTTATTATTATTATTATTATTATTATTATTATTATATAGATTGATGTTGATATGCCAAGAACAGCTCCTGATATTCCATTATTCCACGAAGAAGAAATTCAAAATAGATTAAAGAGATTATTATATATATGGGCTATACGTCATCCAGGAAGTGGCTACGTACAAGGAATTAATGATATATGCACTCCTTTTATTATTGTCTTTCTCTCTTCTTATACTAGTATATTATTTATATATTATTATTATTATTATTATTATTATTATTATTATTATTATTATTATTATTATTAATATTAATATTAATATTAATATTAATATTATTATATAACCTATATATATATATAGAAGATCCTTATAGTGTAGATGTATATAGTTTGCCAAAAGTTGTATTAGATGAAGTTGAAGCAGATACATATTGGTGTTTATCTAGACTTCTAGATGGAATACATGATCATTATACATTTGATCAACCTGGAATTCAAAAGATGATGCGATTATTAGAAGAAATTACTCAATCAGTTGATGAAGAATTAGATGAACATCTTCAATCTGAAGGCTTACAATATATGCAATTTGCTTTTCGTTGGATGAACTGTCTTCTTATTCGAGAATTCTCACTTCAAACAGTCATTCGGTATATATATATATATTCTTGTTACTATTTCTATTACCATTTCTATTACTATTATTATACTTTATATATATATATAGTTTATGGGATACTTATTTATCTGAGGAGAATGGATTTGATACTTATCATGTATATGTATGTGCCTGTTATTTAAAACAGGGAAGAGATCAATTATTATCCATGGATTTCCAAGTATTTATTATTATTATTATTATTATTATTATTATTATTATTATTATTATTATTATTATTATTATTATTATTATTATTATTATTATTATTATTATTATTATTATTATTATTATTATTATTATTATTATTATTATTATTATTATTATTATTATTATTATTATTATTATTATTATTATTATTATTATTATTATTATTATTATTATTATTATTATTATTATTATTATTATTATTATTATTATTATTATTATTATTATTATTATTATTATTATTATTATTATTATTATTATTATTATTATTATTATTATTATTATTATTATTATTATTATTATTATTATTATTATTATTATTATTATTATTATTATTATTATTATTATTATTATTATTTCTATTATTATTATTATTATTATTATTATTATTATTATTATTATTATTATCATTATCTTCTATATTCTATTATATATAGTCTATGTTATTATATCTTCAAAATCCTTCAAAAGAATGGGATACAGAAAAAACAGAAGATCTACTTAGTCAAGCGTATATATATATATTAATATTTATTATATAATATTTCTTTTTTTTTTTTTTTTACATTTATATATAGATTTATTCTTAAAAGTACTTTTGGTAAAACTCATTAATTCATTTTTTTATTATTGTTTCTACTTATTCTATAATATATCATTTCCTAGAATATATATATATTATTATTTCTATTTTTTTCATCATCATATTCTTTTATTCTAATAAAAATATATCAAAAACTGTTGTCATTTTTACATATTTATAAAAAAAATCACAAACAATACATATTTATCAATTAATAAACCGAAATACGTATACAGCAATTATTATTATAAAATTCACTTAAATTATAAAATATCAAAATTAGTGTTTTTACTACTATAATTTGTTTTTTTATATTTACGATTTTCTTCTGGAGGCATATCCACAACTTTTGTTTTCATATCTGCAACAGACTTATCAATGGCATTTATACTATCAACAAGAGCTTTCCACTGAGGTTCTGTTAATGAAATACCTTTCTTTGTAGGTAACATCTTCATGCTGTTTTGTTCCAAAAAATACTTACGAATATCAATTAAAACTTTGTTCTGCCACTAAAGACATATAGACATAGTATTTTTTAATCAAACTAATAAATAATAACAAGAAAAACATACTAATCTAACAGAAACATTAGTCGTACTGGAAATAGCAATACTCCATCCATTATCTTCAGTGTAATAAGGTTCCTTTGGATATTTAGAAACTGGTGCTTCTTCCGCAAATGCTCTTGCCAATTGCACGACCTGTTTGCTATTTATAGCACAACGCTTCACTAAACTTTGCATATTATTCAATTAATATATAAATTTTTAATAAAAATAGTCAAAAAAATAAAAATCTATTTACTATCATTTTTTACTAAAGTTTTATAATATAACCGTGTTTACAAAAAACAAATTCTGATTTTTCTATCATTATTTTTCAGCTTTATTCTGATATTTTTTCGGTTCATAAATAGTCATAATAATCTGAATATGGCTGAATACAGAATTCTCAAATATTTCTTATGTATTTCTACTTGGAAATATGGATTTCCAGAGAAACTTTAATAATTTGCTAGAAACAACAATAACGAGCAAATCTGATTGTTCAACTCTGAAGATATTTTGCTGTAGGATTTCTGTAGAATTATCTTTATTTACCTCTCTTAGAACAACTTTTATTTCTATGTCTACTGAATCTGATAAGAAGAATCGTCTTGCTGAAATACAAAATAGTGTATCCTTTTATTATTCAATAACTATTCATTTTCAGAGATGTCGTTGTTATACTAATGAATTTTTCTTATATCTAGTTAGCAAATAATCTTGCCAAGCTTCGTCTTGATCGCGCAAACAATAACGAATCTGCTCCTGGTGTTAATCTTCCTGCTCCCTCTGCTTCCCCTTTCTTACCTGCTCCTAAGTATTTTCATTTTATTATTCATATCATTAATAAATTATTTATTGTATATTTAATTGGTTTTATCTTTTAAAAATAGACACTAATTATCTTTTGTTTTTTAATTAACAGAATAATTAATTATTATACATATGTATATAGACCTCAAGAAAAGGCTCCTCTTTGTGAACTTAAGGGAAACAAATGGGCTGTTGAAAATCAAGTAAGAATTTTTTTTTTTTTTTTTTGTAATATTATGTATAGATAATTATGTTTATTTATTTGTTGTTGCTTATATATATTATATATATATATAGACATCTAAGTTAACTGTAGCCACAACAAGTATAAATGAAAATGTTTATATTTATAATTGTAAGAATGCAACTATTTTTGTTCAAAATAAATGTAAAGGAATTGTTATTGATCATTGTACACGTACAAATGTAGTTGCTGATAATCTTATTACTACTTGCGAACTTATTGATAGCAAGTATATATTTATTTTTTTTTATTATATATATATATATATATTTTTTATTTATTTATTTTTTTTTTTATTATATATTTATTATAAATAGGAATTGTAAATTTCAAATAAAAGAAAAAGTTCCTACAGTTTCTTTTGATAAATCTGATTATTGTTCACTTATTCTTTCACCTGATTCTTTAGATGTTAAAATTATATCTTCAAAATCATCAGAATGTAATATTATGTGGCCTAAAGTAGGAACTGATGATTGGGTATATATATATATTATTATATTATTTATTTTTATTATTATTATATTATTTATTTATTTATTTATTTATATATTTCTATTATTATTATTATTTCTAATTCACTTCTTTAATTTCATTATATTCTATATGTATTCCTTATATATATATATATAATAGATTGAACAACCCGTTCCTTCTCAATTTTATCATACAATTCAAAATGATAAACTTACTACTGAAGTCTCTGATTTATATAGTTGTTAAATAGTCAATAATTATATAAATTTAGTCTCTTTTTTTTTAATTTTATTTGATTTATAGATTAGTTTTTTTATCGTATTTTTTAAATATTAGTATATTCAAAGATTTTATTTTCTTTAAATATATTATATATAAGTCTATCGTTTAACATCAAATATTCTAGTTTTCCTTATATGGATATTACAAAATGATCAAAATAAATAATGCTATACAACTAAAATGACATATAAACATAAATATATATAGATAGAAAAATAATATTGTTGAGAATTAAAAATAATAATCATCATCATCATCATCATCTGTTTTATATAATTGTTTACGGAAACGAGAAATACGACGAGGCTGTTCAGTAGAAATCTCCTAAAAAAGATATATAATAATGATTATAATAATAGGAACTAATCTTAATCATAATAAAAAAAAGTATAAAAAAATATGTAAAATAAGCATATCTTCATATAGAATAAATTATATATATATATATATACATATATATATATATATATATATATGTATACTTCCATTTGTCGAAGAGGGTTATTTACAGTTCGTTCTTTAATAATAGGTTGTATATCTGGATGGCTATTCATAGATATACCTAAAGGAGAAGCAATATGAACAGAAGGATTCAAGGAGACATCCGAATTACCACGGGAATCTTGATTAGTTTTCATATTCTTCTTAAATCGAGATACACGCTTCTTTGTATTTTCATTATTATTATTATTAGTAGTAATAGTATTATTAACCACAGGATGTTCTTTTACAATAGATGAAACAGGATCGTGTATTATTTTCTTAGATTCTATTTTATTATTATTATTATTATTATTATTATTATTATTATTATTATTATTATTATTATTATTATTATTATTATTATTATTTGGTTGTGTAATAGTAGATTTTAAAAAAGAAGAAGATGATGATGATGATGAGGGTTTAATGGCGGGAGATTTAACTTGAATGGCGGGAGATTTAGCTTGAATAGATGGCTTAGAAGATGGTGTAGAATATTTCAACTATATATATATATATAAGAATTCATGATATATAAATATATATTACTCTATAATAATATAACTAATATATATTATCTATACTTGTTTTGCTATAGTTTGACATATATTTTTATGTTTATTCCAATGTTTTAGTTGACAATCACGATCACAATAATATGCAGACTTACAACGACTACATTGATAACTATATATATATTTATATATATATATAAGATTTCATAGTATAGAAAAATAAAGAAATAGATAAGATAGATATATATATATATATATATACTGAGCATTCTTTTTCCCACAATTACCACACATATGATTCTATATATATATATATATATTATAAATAAAATAATCGTTATTAAAACATTATTGTTATTATATATATACAGAATCAATGGTATCTATTTCTCCTTCATCACCAGTCGCTGTAGTCGATTTCTTTGTATCCGAAACAATAGTTGAACTGGCTTCTTTTACTTGAGTTTCTGGATGATTTTCAGTAATAATCTCAGCTATAATAATAATAATAATAATAATAATAATAATAATAATAATAATAATAATAATAATAATAATAATAATAATAATAATATAGATATAATAATAATAATAATAATAATAATAATAATATAACTATATACCATTATTTAATAAATGATTAAATTGTTGATTTAATTCTTCTTTCTTTTCCTTTATATATTGTTCTGAGTTATGATCTCTCACAAGTGCGTCATGAGAATCATCCAATACACCTTCAGCACGTGCTGCATGAAACGCATCATCCAATGATTGAGAAGCTTCATTAAATTCTATATATATATAAATATATACATATTCATTTAATAATAGTTTACCTTGATTTGTTTTATTTGTAGATTTAGAATCAATTTTTATTTCTTGTTTATTTATAATATCATTCATTTTATTATTATTATTATATTGATTTCCATTAACAGAAACAGTAATATGTTTTTGATTATTTGAATCATAATAATAGTTATTCCCGTGATTATTCGTGTCTTTAGAGAAGATTTCTTCATGAGTATCTTCTTCATCAGGTATATATTCGACAATCTCATGAATATCCTCTGTTTCCTTGGAACTACCCTGTATATATATATATATATATATATATATATATATATATATATATATATATAAAAATAATCATCATCATATCCATTATAATCATATATTTATTAAAAATATAAGAATAAAATGTTATATTAAAAAATAAAAACAATAATAATACTAATAGAATATTCAAATAAAGAAAAACTAATCAATATTATTCCTATATATACAGATGTTCCATCTATTTGTTGTTGTAAATCTAATAATTTTGCTTTTTCTTCTTGAATTGTGTTTATTTTCTTTTCCATGTGAGACTGACGTCTGTCTAATATCCCTTGTGCCTAAAGAAACGATTATTAAAGCACTGAAGAGCATTATTAATGAGTAGATGAACAAGATATACTTGCTTTGAAGATCTCCAAGCAAAGTAGTCATCACCTAACGCACATAAAACTTCATTTGTATGAACAATCTTTCCTTCCATAAACGCTAATGGACCTAAAGGAACCATCACTTTTTGAGTATATTCATCAGGAAGAGTATTTAATCGCTCTTTTACACCTACACATTCATCACAGAGACTCTTTAAGTCATTTATTTGCTTGTCATACCTATCCAATTGCTGAATAACAATAATAAAAATATTTTATAATAATAATATACCTGTTTAAGTAGTATTCCAGCATCAGAATAGTTTTCCATATTGTTATAATTGCTTTAGAATAGAAACAGATGCAAATTAACAAGAAAAAGAGTAAAAATGACTTTTGCTAAAATACAAACAATTTTCATTTTTCAGTCAAATGATGAGATGTATTCACGATTCTGATTCAGTTTCGAGAAATCATTTTTGTGCCGTGTTTTTTGTACCATTTCATTCATATAAGTGAGTTTTATACTTTTTTATTTAGATGATCCATAATGATGATTCGGTATAAACTGATTTTCATGATAATCGTATTCATTTTGTGTTGTATGGGGTTTATTCCTCATTTTACTTCACTCTGTTCTCCCATCAATCCTGTTCGTTATGTTCTAAGAACCACAGAATCTATATTATGGACATTATGGGATTTATTCACGTTTGGTTCGTTAACATTTTTTCATTCAGAAGTATTTATATATGTTTTTTATATATTAACTATGATTTTGATTTATAGAAATCGGGTTATATGTGGAATTTCTCAATAAATGAAGAAATCAGAGTGAGTTTTTTGCGTTTTTCTTATTCTTATTCTTCTAATTATAATTTTTTTCTATAGAATTGCACAGAGTCGACACTTTATTATATGCTTATATTGATCTTAAAGATGATATCTATTGTATCCATTCTAATATACTTTCGTTATTACTATATTAATTGTTCAATTCAAAAACAGCAAGTTCTTTATCAATTATTTACTTATATATGTCGATTCTTCTTCTTTCTCTCTATTCCATTCTTTCTCTATATGATTTCAAACATATATACACCTCTCTATTTACTATTAAACACATTTTTACCATGTATGTAATAATTATATATATATATATATATTTATTTATTTATGTATATAGTCAATCAACAAAATCAAATCGTTGTTTATACACGTATATATATATAATATAATATAAATAATATAATTCTAAATATATATATAGCATCTCCTATTGATGATTATTACCCAACTCCTTCTTCTTCTTCTCTTCCACTTTTTATACTTATATTTATATATATATATAAATTTATGATTTCAAAAAAACTTGTATTTAAAAAAAGTATATTCATATATTTTTAAATATCATGTATATATAGAATTTCTATATATATCATGTTCTGTGCTTTTATTTGCAATGATTTCTTCACCAAGTATATATATATATTATATATATATATATTATATATTATATATTATATAATATATATTATATATTATATAATATTATTATAGGTGGATTGATGACGCTCCTTTCATCCCTCATTTCTCCCCTCCAATCCCTCTATATATCCCTCACTTATTATTTCTCTTATATTCTCTCTTCATTCCTATATCCCTATTTTGCTACTATTCTCTCTATTTCTATTACACTCTATATTTTAGTATTTGGAATTATTCAAGTATGTGTAATAAATTTATTACTATTATTATTATATACTATTATAATATATTATTATTATATTATTTTCTATTCTTATTATATACTATTATATTATATATAAAGATACTCTATTCACTTCAATCTCCTTTTAACTTATGGACGTCTCCTCTTCTTCTATATATATACATATATCGATATATTCCTTCAATACCAACAGCTCATCTATTTATATATATCGCTTTAATTCTATTATCTGTAAATATATATTATTATTATTATATTCATAAGATTGAATAATGATATAGAATACTATGTATAATACTATATATATAGAATACAATACAAACAGAATCACCACAAGATCCATTTTCATTCCCTTTTTCGGTTTCGTTTTCTCCTTTTTCTCTTCCTTCTCTTTCTCTTCCTCCTATTCATCAATATCCACTCTTTTTCCTCTTTCAAATACTGTATATTATTATTTACTCAAATCACAATTGGTTTCTCCATGTTTCTCTTATTATCACAGGAATATTTCTTTATATTTATGTATCCTTTATTATTATTATATATATTTATTATTATTATTTATATTTATTATTATTATTTATATTTATAATAATTTCTTACAATTCGTATTAATTCCTTAATATATTATCCCTCTATGTGTTCATCTGTATATATTGGATTTTCTGTATTCTCAAGAATATTCTCTATACTTGTTTATTATTCATCATTCCATATTGTTAATAATACTTATAAATATATATACTCATTTGTACTTTCATCATTATTAGGTATATATCTATTTATTTATTTATTATTATATATATAGCATTTATACTATTGGATACCTATCCCTATACTTCGCGTCTCTTCTCCTTCTTATTATATATACCTCTCTATCTTGTCACTACTCTATATCTATATAGTAATTAATTATATCATATATTCATACATATAACTATATAATCTTATATATATAAAATATTAAATATACTATTATATTATATATCCTATATTCTCTCTAGTTACTTCTCATTCCCTTCCTATTGACATTTCTCTCTATATTACTATATATCTAAATAAATATACTCATCAGATTCTCTCTTATTTCTCTCTGTTTCTTGCTTCCTTTTATATTGTTGTCGGTCTATTGAATATGAATCCCATGTATATATATATATCAATTATATATATCACTTATATATATATATCAATTATATAGATTCCATATAGAAATCAATATTACATTATTTGGTCAACCTTTTTATGTTTATTTATATACTTTATATTTATCACTATGTATTGTATATATTAAACAATTATTCCAATCATTTTTCAAAGAAGAAGAAATACAAAACAATAGTAAGTCTAAGAAACAATCAAATAATAATAATAATAATAATATACAAGATATTGAACATAATACTGTTTCAATGAATAATCATAATATTATTAATAACACCGAAAATGTCAATTCTCCAATCACTATGTATACTCCCGAAATATCATGTGATCTGGATCCAATAGAATCACTTCCTCATTCTCCAATTCCTTTATTCTCAAATAATAATAATATTAATAATATTAATATTAATAATAACATTAGTATAGAAAGTAATGAAAATTATTTAGACGATTGTCTTATTAGCTTAAATAAACTGAAATATTCTGAAAAAGAAGTTCAACTAAATAAAAATCTGCATTTAAATATCTATAAACCTCCTTCTCTTCATTGTATATATATATATATTAATATCATTTATATCATAATGAACTTATCTATATATATAGATATTCAACCCCAGTTAAATACTGATATTTCTACGATTATTTCTCAGAATGAAGACTCTATTTCATCAAAACAATTCTCATCACAATCATCATCATCTTCTATTAATATTCATAAAAACCACGGGAATATCGATTCAATTCCTCAATTTCTTCGTACTCCCGAGTTATATACATCATCGATCGATATTACTCATGAAAATTCACTTTCTAATATTATTACTCCCTCTAATATATACATGTATATTATTATTATTATTATACACTAGTGTATAAATTATTTTATATAAACTATCAATTTAATAGAATTATATACCTTATATATTTATTCTTTTATTCCTTATTTTCTCCTTTATTTTTAGATATATCTTCACAAACTCATGATTCTACTACAAATAAAATTGAAAGAATATCAAAATATAATGAATATGATAGACAACAACGATCTAGAAAAAATAGTATTCCTCAAGAAAATCTTACTATTTTTGATACACCTATAGAATCTCATAAACGTATATATATATATCATTTTTATTCATAATATGTATTCAATTATTTTGTCTATTACTACCTTATAATCTATTATTTATTTATTTATTTATTTATTTATTTATTTATTTATTTATTTATTTATTTATTTATTATATATATATTCCTTTAGATAAATTGATTCCATTACATAAATATAAGCAGTCTAAAGATATACATATATATAAAAGAAAAGATCCAGAAGTAAATTCAATTCATTCTATTTCACAATATACTAATTCTATATCTACTCAACAATCTATAAATACTCCTTCTTCTTCTAATAATATTTCTAATAATAATCCTAATAATAATCCTAATAATAATTCTATTAATAATCCTAATAATTCTCTAACATCACATTCATCTCCTTCTTCAACTACACTTTCGTTTCTTCCTGAAGAATCAGAATATATTATTACTCCTATTCAAACAGAGAAATCTTCTTTATTATCATCTCTCTCTTCACTACAACGTGCTATTCAAGAAAATCTTCAACCTAAATATACTAATGAATATAGTTTAATTCCTACTGATGTTCCATATAAAACTACTATTCATTCGGATGAGTCATCACCTCTATCTTCATCTCCTATATATTCACATATACATTCACAGTCATTCTCTATAAATGATAATACTTTAGATAATCATACTCTAGATCATGAACAATTAGAATATATAGTTAGACCTCGATTAACAAATACTACACGGTCTATTTCTCAAGAAACACAATTAGAATCCATATCTACTGATATTAATTCCAATACACTAATCAACACAAAAGAATCTTCTATTATTAATAGAAATAATAAAATTAATAATGATAAAATTAATAATGATAATAAAATTAATAGTAATGACAATAATATATCTCCTGTGACTCCAAAATCAACTACAAAAAGTTATTTATCAAAAAGTCTTAGTTCTACATCAATAAAGAAAAAGAATGATGATATTGATATATATTCGCCATTAGAATATAAACAGAATAACAATATACATATATTAACGGATGATTCAAATTCTATTATTTCATTATCTTCTCCAAAAACAAATAAAATTATTGTTAAAAGAAGAAAACGAGAATCAACTATGTTTGATAGTGATGATGATGATGAATATAGTTCACTTAATATGGTTCCAAAGAAAAATATCAATTCAACAAGTCAATTATTATCAGAGAATTACTGGGATCTATAATTTTTTATATAATTTTTATGAACTTTTTCTAATTTTTTTTTAATTTATTTATTTAATTTTCTTGTATCATTTGAAAATATGAATAAATTTTGATTCTATATATTTTTTATTTTCCTTCTTTTTTCTCTTTTTATCTTTTATAATTTAAATATCTATTTTATTAACTGCGTTCCTTGTTTATTCATAAGTATCGTTCATTTTCTTTCAAATAAATCAGAGAAATAATTGCACTCTGCTAAATGAATGATATATCAATATAAATAAAAGGTCATCCTATAATTTGTTCCTATTTATTTGTTATTTAGACTATCAAACATAATATTCTTTATTGATGTTTTTAAAAAGTTAAAAAAATATATACTAACAATTTTATTCTTCTTTCAAAAAGTATTGAGTTTTAGTATATTTGAATATAGAAAACAGATATATAATAATGAAATAATTATATAAAAAAATAAGAAAAAATTAAAATATAAAAAGTTAAAAAATATATATATTATTAAGTATAGATTGAAATGAACAACTAAAAAACGAAAATGTTTAAAAACAATAGTTGATTGCTATAAAATAATATAAAAAAACAATAAATAAAATAATATTTGTTAAAAATACTATATATACAATAGATATATAATAGATATATAATAGATATATAATAGATAAATATATATATAATTTATTCTTTAATTGCCATATCCATCGCTTCATTTGCCAATTGGTCCGCGATTTTATTTTGTTCTCGAGGAATATGTTGAATTGAATAATAAGTAAATTGATTTAGTAGAAGTTTAATAGTATCATTTAATTCTTTTAAATTAGTAGATTTACATCGATATTTATTATTTATTTGATTTACTATTAATAAGGAATCCATTCGTATCTAAATATATTCATTATTAATATATATATATTTATATATTAATAATATATATATCAAAGCTTTGTTTTTAAAGAATAATTTTTTAAATTTAAAAAAAAAGAAGATATAATATAATTATATATATAATATAATACATAATACATAATATATATATATATATACTTCAACTGAAGTAAGCCCTCTTCGAATCATTTCATTTAATCCCATTTCTAAAGCACAATATTCACAGAAATTATTTGTGACGCTCATACCACAAAAACGTTTCATTCGACATATCTATAGAATAATAATTATAATAATAATTCTATCATAAAAATAATAATAATTATAATAATAATTCTATCATAAAAAAATAATAATAATTATAATAATAATTCTATCATAAAAATAATAATAATAATTCTATCATAAAAGTATATATAACTTTAAATAAATATAAACTATATATACTTCAATATTTTGATCATTTAAAAGAACTGCTCCTGCACCGCCAATACCTATATATATAATAATAAGAACATATAAAAAAAAGAGAATTATAAAATATATATATATACCTGGATTTCCTCTCGATCCACCATCTGTATATAAATAGCAAGGCTTCATATTAGTAGCTTTATTTTTGTTTTGATTTAATCTAAAGATAGCATAAAAAATGAGAAAAAGAAAAAATAATTTGCTTATTATGTTAATTAGAGAAGATATTTAATAAGAAATATATACGTATTTGATGAACGAACGTCTTCTGCCTTATTGTTGAAGAGTTCTTTTTTAGTTACATAAATTTGTGAACGTAAAATATTCAATGGAGTTCTTTTCTTTTGTTCAGCAAGTTGTCTTTGCTCATAACCATTTTCTAAGGACATTTGACAGAGATGATGAAGATAATTTCTAAAGAAGGTCAACTAAATAATATGATTTTATTCATATACAAATAAACTTGAACTAGAGAATAATTTGAAGATACAGGCAATAAAAATAACGACTTAGTTAACATGGATTCATCAAACAAATTATTTCTTTTCTAGAATTAGTTTGACTATAAGATAATAATAAGCTTTCTGCTGAATTATATATATATAGAATAGTAATTAAAGAAGAAATTAATAGAAGAAAAACTGTTTAAAATAACTTTTTTTCTTAAAAAAGTATTTATAAAGATTAATTTTTATTACAACAAATTCAACATGTTTTAATATATATATTGTTGTCTAATAATAATATATTTTCTAGATCTATAAAATAAACAAAACAAATAAATATAATTTGGAAAAGATGTAAAGTTATATATCAACAAAAATGATAATAAAAATAAAAGAAAAAGAAAGACACGATTGTTTATGAGTTTCAAAAACAACTATCTGAAAAAATTTAAAATAAAAAAAATATTACTATAATTACATGAAAATAAAAAGAATTACATAATAACTTCATGATTAAATAAGAAATAAAACAATCACAGATTATTCTATATAAATAGAGGATAATCTATATTGAGCAAAATTAGAATTGTCTTTGTTGAGAATCAGCAAAATCAGTACCCTTCTTAATTTCTTTCTTTAATTGAGTAACAGCTTCTTCTAAATTCTTTTGTTCTCTTTCAGAAAGATTCTTAGGAATAGGTAATACTTTTCTAATACCTTCAGCACCAATTTCGATTTGTCTAGCAAAATGAGATACACCACAAGTTTCATAGTTAATAAAAGCAGGTACGATAACATCAGATTGACCATCAATACCAGCAATAAGTCTCTTGATAAAAGAAGCACCAGCAAAAGCCATAGAAAGAGTAGCAGAACCACCACCATTCTATATATATTATATATATAACATAACATATAAAACATAATATAATAAATATAATATATATAATTTATAATCCACCATTCTTAGCCTTGACAACTTCATCACCACCAAATTGAATTCTTTGAGTAATAGCATCAAGTTGTTCATTAGTAAGATTTTCAGTTCCAGGTACTTGAGATAAAAGAGGAATAATAGTTCTACCAGCATGTCCACCAACAACAGGAATATGAACAGTAATAGGATCAACACCTAAAGCTTTACCAGTAAAAGTCTTGGCACGAACAGTATCAAGAGTAGTAATACCGAAAATTCTTTAGAATTATATAGTTATATCATTTTTATTTTGTTTTAATGAATTATGAATAGTATCATTAAATTATCATTTTTATATTTAAAAAAAAAATACCTTTTTTCGAATTTAGGGATATTAAGATTTTTGTAAACTTCAGTCCATAAAGGAACCATAGAGTTTACAGGATTGGAAATAATACCTACATAGGCATTAGGACAATATTTGGCACAATTACAAGCAAGATCGTAGATGATACCAGCATTAATACTGAAAAGATCATCACGAGTCATACCAGGTTTTCTAGGAACACCAGCAGGTACGACAACAACAGAGGCATCAGCTAAGACTCTAGGAAGATATTCAGGACCTTCATAGCCTTCAACATCTAAACCATTGTAAATATGTGAAAGTTCACAAGCAACACCCTTAGTACGAGCAAGATCATATAAAACTAAGTCACCAATTTGAGGATTTGACTTTAAGAGAAGAGAAAGAGGTTGACCAATACCACCACCGGCACCAATGACAACTACTTTACGACCAGCGTTGTGACCAAAAGAACGAAGAAAAGAACGAGTACAAGAAGCAAACATTATAGCACTAGAAAGAACAAACGTAAAACGATATACGTAAAACAAAAAAACAATGACAAGAATTAGAAATGAATAAAAGTAGAGAACTTACAAGTAAAAGATCTCCTTTTTAAATATGATATATAAAGAAGAATTAATAAGTTATGACACAAGGCTATAATTGTAGAATCTCATCGAATTGACAAAATTTGTGGTTCAAAATACCTCTCCTTTGTCATGCGTCGTCATTTTGCGGTTTTTTCTCAAGTTTCTCGCAGAATCTACATATTTCCCCGGGTAATCCGGGAATCGAGCTTTTTTTCTATTGGCTACCGGAGACGAAGAACCAATCATTTCCGAGAAAACCTTTTCGTATTTCTCTCAAATTCTAAAGGAAGAAGTTAGTTGAAGAACTCGTCATAAAAAAGCCCGTTTTCTACCAAAAGACTTTTCAACCCAACTACATTTCATCTAAAAGTAGCTACATAAGTAGATTATGCATCTTAAAGTTGCATATTTTTGTTTTACATCAATTGATCTTTAAAATGAATGCAAGAAAGACACCGAAATAATACCTCCTTCAAATCCATTTTTTTCTTATACTCTTCTAATCACTTTTTAAGCTTACAAACATTCTTCTGCGCTTCTATGGACTTTATCCATATCATAATTTCACTTTCAACATACTTTTTTTTCTTTCAAAAACTGTCTATTTTGTTTCCTAAAAACATGTTTGATGTCAATTTTTATGCTTAAATGTTCTTTAAACCGATCAGTATAGGTCAGATGTGAAAGAAATAAGTAAAATTTATCAAAACAAAACCAAATAATGCTCAATTCTTCTTTTAAAAAGTGTTGAATCTTTTCCAGAGTAGTCCTATATGTCTTCTCTCTACATCGATATACTCAAAAACTTACTATCTTGCTCTAAATACGTTTTATGAACACTTTTCACATAATGGAGAAAAAAGTCTATAAAAACCGCATATTAGCTGTATAGAGTGTCATCATGCTAGTAGAACTCGCTTTAGATGTAATAAATGCAAAATATCATAACGTAGAAACAAAAGATATACTATCTCTTTTACCTAATTCTCTTTTTCTCAAGATCCCTATTTTGATCTGGATGACGCTCCAGTCTCTAAAAACACTTCTTTTATGGCAGTGTTTTATGTCGAATGTCGATTATGACTATTGTTGAAAAAACTCTTCCATTATCGTTTCAATTAAACAAACACGTCTTATCTTTTATTAAATTCACTTATATAGAGTTATATATTATGTAAAGACAACTTCACACTTATATATATCTCATACAACAACAAAGTCAAGAATAACACTAATAAAGGCAGTTAGGAACACTGAAATCTTGAATTGACTGAAATCTTTTATTGTTGTGGTGTTGTAAATAAAAAAAACTCGGATGATTCACTTCTTAATTTATTTAAGTTAAATGTTAAAAATCCCAAAATTGGTGCTTAAAAGTGGTTCAGCCAATCATCTCAAAATTAATTGTAGAATTCGATTAGAATTACTAAAAAAATTATGAAAATTTTATTCATTTTTTATTATTATTTATACATACCTGTCAGCAACAAAAATATATAAATTATAAAAAATTATTTTTTGAAGATTTGAATTAAGATATAGTTGATAAAACACCTGACGCTCACAGTACTACAGTTTTTATCACAAAATAAACAATAATTAAATTAAAATTTTGTAAATAGTCTTTTTTTTAAGATTTAAAGTTTTATACGAATATATAAAAAGTAGCTTTCATTAAATATTATCTTTCTTAGTCTTCAATTGTAATAATACTCGAATTCAATTCTGTTAAAATTCTATAACCGTTTTTGTTTTTTTAAAGGATTGTTTTGTTATTTGCTTAGTATTTAATCATGTCTGATATAACGATTCAGCCGGCTGTAAACACAACAACAACTACTGAAAAATCATCTACTGGAAACGAGAGTATCGAACAGATACTTAACATACCTGATGATACAGAGCCAATGGAGGCACAAATGATTATGAAATTATTAGAAACAATGGATATCACCTCTTATGATCCTAATATATTGCCGATGCTTATTGAATATATGAGATGTATATATTTATTCTCTTATCAAATTTAGATTTCTTCATATTCAATAAGTCTTTTCACTTTTTTTTGTTAATTTGAGTATTATTATTTTATCTTCATAGCTTATATGCGAACAGTATTGAATGACAGTAAGAGAATTGCATATGGTGCTGGAAAAACAGATATTGATTGTAACGATTTGTCACTCGCATTGACTTTTTATGATCGGAAATCAATGTGTTTACCTTTATCAAAAGATGAATATGAGTCATTATCCACTACAACAAATTCTATTCCTTTACCATCAATCCAAGCTGAGGGTGTTCAACTTCCTAATTCCAAATATGTTCTTTCTGGACTGAAATCACAATATAAAGTATAGTAGTTCGATTCTTTTTGTTAAAATAGTTGCTTCTATATATTGTTTATTTTTTATAATAAATATCATTCTATGGCTTTAAAACATGAATAATTATATGTTTCTGCTTTTTATCATACTCGAAACCCTTTATAAACTTTTTAAATAAACATATTTTATGTTTTACTGATATATCCTTTTATTATAAACCTGTTTTGAATTCAATAAATAATTGCTTTGAATTCTATTTTTACTCCCACTAATGGAAATGAAAGTCCTTTTAGTTGTTTTTAATATTCTTAAACTGAATATATATATAATGTAATAGGATTCATTTGACTTTGAATAGTATCAGTGGCTATTTATGAGAAATATCATTATTATAAAAAAAACTGTATATAGAGAAATATGTTGTATATCATAAAGCATTTTAATTATATATACTAATAATGAATGATAAAAGTACAATAAACAGTATATAACAGAACAACTAAATGAATGAGTAAATATAACAGTTATAATTGTTTTCCAATTTGCTCTTTAGCTTCTGTATCATTTTCTAAAATACTATTACCATTTGATTTTGATTCTTCCATTTCTACAAACTTTAATATATTCTTTGCAGTTTTTTCATCTTTTTCACAACCTTCTCCAACCATATACATAAATCCAATCTATAAAAAATAGAAGAATATATTATTATTTTTATTATGATTATTATTATATACGTAATAAAACAAATTTATAATAATCATAAAAACAATAAGAAGAATAAAAATTAGAAAACTAGATATATAAATATACATTTCTAAGTGCTTCAAGAGATCCATTTTCTGCAGCTTGATTATAATATTCAAATGATTTCTTATAATCCTTATTAACACCCATACCATTATAGTACATAATTCCCGCGTTTTTTAAGGCTTCCGCATTACCTAGATTTCCAGCTTCGAGAAAACTATTTAAAGCTTTTGTATAATCAACTGATTGATCATAACTATATAGTATGAACAATATTCATAATAATACTAACATACGAAGAATATAATAGAAAAATAGTATATAGTATCTATATTATAAACCATAAAACAAGTATATATATATAGTATCTATATTATAAACCATAAAACAAATATATATATATAGTATCTATATTATAAACCATAAAACAAGTATATATATATATATATATATATACTTACTCTCCGGAGTAATAAGCCAATCCGATTCGATTAATAGCCTCAGGATCCCTCATTTCACCAGCTTTTTGTAACAGTTCCCACGCGCGGGAAACATCTTTAGGTAATTCTTCACCATTTACATATAACTATATAATAATAATAAATTTGAATATAAATATAATTAATATAAACATAATTATATCATAATCACTATAATACTATATTCATAGTAATCATAATAATAATCTAATATATATATATATATATATAAATCAGATAAATAGAGCATAGATCCAGTATGACCTCCTTCTATTGCCTTCTCCAGGAACACTATTCCTTTCTCCTTTTCCTCTTGACCATGATGAATATAATACTGGCCCATAAAGAATTGAGATGATACATCTTCTATATATATATTTATTATTATTATTATTATTATTATTATTATTAGAATATGAAATTATATATATTTATATATATATACGTAAATCAGCAGCATGTGTAAAATAAGAAATAGCACGTGATTCATCTTTTGGTTTATTAAACATACCATCAAAATAAATCATGCCAAGATTAAATAGAGCATCCGCATGGTTCTGACTTCCCGCCTCTTCTAAAAGCGCTAAACCCTCTTCAATCTTCGAATCATCCTTTATTTCTAAATATATCTTACCTAATAACGCCTATATATATATATATATAAGCTATGATACACTTTTCATTATAAATCTATTATATATACATATTCTATAATATTTATATATATATATATATAAATATTATAAAATATATATATATTAATATACCTTTGCAGCAGAATCACCTGTTTTGACAGCACGTGACAACCAATCAATAGAATTCTTTAAGGCTACATCTGCAGATGTTTTCCTTTAAATTTCATAAAATAAATAGTAGCAAATAATATATACATATATAATATAAATATTTAAAAAAAATAAAAAAGAATATCTAATAAAAAAATTCAAGTATATCTTTACTTTGATGAATCGTTGACCTCATTATTATATTTCATATAATACATATTTCCAACTTCAATCATTGATTTTGGATAATTAGCTTCTGCTAACAATACATTCGATAATACGCCAAGTTCTCTAGTTTCCTGACTTCCTAAAAGTCTATATAGCAAAGTATAAAAACATAAATCCTTGTTATAGTTAAACTAAAATAAATCTTAAAAAAATACTCTTGTGAAGCTTCATAAAGATTATCATAATTACCATCAGCAATTTGTTTCTTCACAACCTTTTCCTTTCCAGCATCATTAATACCACAATCACTGATTTCTTTCAAGATTTCGCTTTTTGGAATTCCCAATGAAGCAAAGTAACGACAATTCATCATTCCACAAATCTTTAAATCATTTGTTGACTTCATAACAGGCAATAAAGCCTTGAAACTAGCCGATGATAAGCAACGAGTAGCAAATGTCGAACGAGAAGACATAACAAAGCATCTTGATGCCTTTAAAATACTTCTACCTATAACAATAGATTTGTTCATAATTGATCTTTATTATTATTTATGGATTTATCACCAAAAACACTTTTCTTAGAACGAAGAAAAAAAGACATCCATAAAATGCCAAATTACCCTATTTAAAAAGAGAAATTACTTATGTCAATTTATTTCAAGATAGTTGAAAATAATTTTTTGGGATATAAAAAAACATCAAAGGTATTCTCATATGGAAACAATAAAATTAAAAAACAAAGAATTATTTTATCTTGTATATAGGTTCAGCATACCCATTGTCATCTTGTCGATGTGTTTTCTGTTATTTTCATATATGTTTCATAAAAATAGAATACTCAAAATTATGAATAGTTACATTGATTCGTGTACACTTGAATAAAATTCATCAATAGTTCATTTTTGTTACCACCACGAATGCTTATGGTTTTAAGGCTTGCTGTTTTGAATGGTTTCAGAAATCTATTATGACTATACCGTTTGATTGTTTCTTTCTTTAGAAATTCATATATTCAAGACCTTTTTCAGTCAAGTTTGTATTCATTAATGTATTTATGACTAGTATATATTTATGAATAATTGTTCAACTGAAGTATTCTTCTTCTCTGCAATGAATCACTCATTTTTCGATTTTTCATTAAAATATGAACGTTAACTTCAGTCCAGTATTGATTTGATGCTTATACACAGTTTCTCGTTTGTTTTATGTTTATATTTTTTGTATTTAAGAATAAAAAGATGCCATTAATCACACTTTATCTTTTCAGAAATAGATAAATAATTTGTATATATATTTTTCTTTAAATACTTTTAGTTCATTAATATTCATTCTATATAAGTTTTTTATATTGATATATATTATACTAATCAAAATATTTATTTATGATAATTATTATTAAAGAAAAGGTTTATTTAAGAATAATATATGAATAGTAAGCAATTCACCCTTTTTTATAATAATCTTATTTATATAGAACGAAGTTTATTATTATTAGTATATAAAATGAAAGTTTATTAAAGTTATTATAAGTATATAAACAAAAATATATTCGTATACATATATATATATATAATCAAAGTTAATAGAATATTTAAAAATTATAATAATTAATAAAACAAATATACATATACATATACATTAACAATAACAAAATTATAATTTCATTAGAAGATTTTGAAAGAAAAATAAATACATATATTTATATGTAAAATAAACTAAATATATAAATATTTATATATATAATAATAGAAACAAGTTATAAGAAAAATTATATATATATATAAATTCTTTTATGACCTTCTTTTCTGTTCTTTGCCGTTAGGATTCATCTTTTCGACGAATGGAAGACAACTTTCAGCACGTGCACGTATTTCGTCTCTTGTTTTATCCTATATATATATATAGTATCAACGATAAAATTATCAAAAATATTTTAATAATAGTCTATATAATCAATATTAATGAAAATCAACTCTTTATATATATATATATACTTGTGAAACTGCTTTAATAAGATTAATAATTTCAATATAATTCTTTTGATTCATAATTTTAACTTCTTCTCCTACTTTTGTTATAAAGAATAATATATTTCGAAGTAATAATAAATTCTTTGATTTTAATAATAGTATTATACTATTCACTATTTCATCCATTACTGATACATATATCTATAAATATATATATTAATACACAAATAAATAATATAAATATTTAAAAAAAATAATTTATATACTAATTATAACAAAAATAAAATATATATATAAAAAAAGAAATAATAATATTAAATAAATATCTTCTGTATACTTTTTTATATCTACTAAATTGAATAACAAAGTTATTACTATTTGGAGACGTCACATTAAGATTATTTATATATTCATTATCATATTCATTATTCTTATTAACATACCATCTATTCATATCAGATAGAATTAATCTTATAAATATAGATATAGACACTAATTCTTTTTCATTTATTCCTTGAATTAAAGGCATATATATTTTACTTATATATTTAACAAATTTAATATGATTATAATTAGGTATTTTATTCATATATAAATAATGAATAAATTTATAACAATAAAAAGAATCTTCGACGCTGCATAAAGTACGAGGGACGATGCAGTAAGTATATAAATCAAAAATCGATTTATTAGTATTACCAAAAGGACTGAAAAAACATACTTGCTCTTGCTCAATAAAAGACTATATATATATATAGATATAGTTTTTAAAAAAAATAATATATATGTTTAAAATAGAGTGTATGGAATATATATATAAATTAAAAAAGAAATAAGTATAAATATTATTTAAAACAAAATAACTATATACATAATTATATATATATATATATACATTAAAAAGTCCACTGTTACTCTTTACTAGAGTCATTTCTTTCTTCATGTCATCAATAGTTTTCTTAATGATATTCTTATTTCTGTCGATTTCCCGTGGTTTTCTCATGGCTAATTCATTAATAGTATCTTGATAAATTGTTTCCTCAAAGAATATATCAGTATAATCCAAACACCAAAACCAGCGGAATAATTGCGGTGATAATAACGCAAATACACTTGGATCTACAACAGAAATCAGATTCTTTAAGAATGTTTCAGACAAGAAACACCACGAATAAATAGGATCTTCTTTAATATTATCTATGGTTAATGGAATATCTATATCTTTTGAAGTATCTTTTGAAGTATCTTTTGGAGTATCTTTTGGAGTATCTTTTAGAGTATCTTTAGAATCTTCGATTTGCATTGGAGAAACTAAAGAGTCTTCTTCTTCTTTCTCTTCTTTCTCTTCTTTCTCTTCTAATTCTTCTTCTAATTCTTCTTCTTCTTTTTCTTCTTCTTCTTCTGTTTCTTTATTAATCTTGCTATGATGTTTATTGTCTTCTTCTTCTTCTTCTTCTAGTTCCATTTCACTCTTTTTATTCTCTTGTTCTTTTAAAGAAGTAGAAGTAGAAGTTAAATCAGAATTATCTTTAATTTCTCCTTCTTCTTCTTCTTCTTCTTCTTCTTCTTCTTCATCATCATCATCATCATCATCATTTGTCTTTATAGATTTTCCAGTAGTAATACTTTGATTCTCTTCTTCTATCTCCATTTCCTTGGAAATATCATCGTTTTCCGTAAGATTCTCTTGATAATCATGAATCTCTTTCTCTTGTTCTTCCTCTATAGATGTATGTATTATAGTTAATGGCGTTACTTGAGTATCCTCCTCATCACTATCTATTGGAGTTATATCAATACATATTGCATCCTTTACTAGGTCTTTATTAGTATCTATAGGAGTACTAGGAGTACTATTAATATCTATAGGAGTAACAGGAGTATCTACAGGAGTACTAGGAGTATCTATAGGAGTACTAGGAGTAATTGTATCTATAGGAGTACTAGGAGTATTATTAGTATCTATAGGAGTACTAGGAGTATTATTAATATCTATAGGAGTACTAGGAGTATTATTAATATCTATAGGAGTACTATTAATATCTATAGGAGTATTATTAATATCTACAGGAGTATTATTAATATCTATATGAGTATTATTAGTATCATTTTTTTGATCCTTTTCTTGTATAGGGTCAGTAGATGTTTCAGGATGACTACAATTATTATTATCATTACTATTATTATTATCATCATTATGAACATCAGTAGCTATTGAAGAATTCTTTTCAATAGATATATCAATATTATTACTATTATTATTATTAGTAACACTTGAAATAGTAGAAAAATGGTATTCTTTATTGTTAATATTAATACATTCATTATGTTTTTTCTGATAATATTTAAACATACTTCTAAATAAAGAGAAGAACTGAGCTATTTCAAAACCATAAAATTGAATGAATTCGAAAGGATTCTCTACTGAATTAACAAAATAATCAAAACATTTCTCATATTTCTTAATTAATAGACATAAATAATAATATGTCCAATTAGCAGTTTCAGTATTAGTAATAACAGCATCAACACTATGTCCTTCACTTGGATATGTATATATATATTCATTTTCTATTTGACATAAAGAAATTAAATAAGGAAGAAGTAATTTATTATCTATAAATAATTGTATAAATTGATCATCATAAGATATAGCCATATTTGCTATTGTTGTACCCATTACTTTATATTTACATAATGTATATCCTCCTAATAATAATTTATATTTATCAAAATCAACATTACCATAATATATACCCTTCAAATCAGGTACCTATATAGATATATATAATTGTATATAGAATAATGTATATAGAGAATAGTATAATAGTTTATATAATAAAAATAAGGATATATATATTAATTATTGAAAAACAGATAATAACAACACATTAATAATAACATAATAAAATCCTAATAATTATATAAAAACAACAGTATATATATACTTTTGCAGATATTTGTAATATATCATATAATACTAATATATCTTCGATAGAACGTTCTTTTAACTTCATTTTTAATACATTCAATAATATTGTTATATTTATACGATCAAAATATTTATTGATTAAAGTAGAATAAAAAGTACAAAAGTTAAAAAACCACGGGGATATAACAGAATGCTCATATTCACCATGTGAATCGGAACTAACATATTTATTATATAATGAAAATGATAAAATATCCATAGAAAGCGGTGAGAAATATTGAAATAAAACAAGTATAGTATCAATATTCTTCGGATTTGAAATAGAATCTAATAAGATTCGATGGCATACTGATAAACTACTCTGATGACTTAACATGGTAATTTTAGCGCGGCAAAACTTTTTAGTAGTATTACATACTTTCTTTAATAAACTCATCGTTTCTTTTTGAATAGAAGATAATATATATAAATAATGAGAATTATAAGAAGGCATAGTATACCATACATTATAATAGATTGTATATCGCCTTAAAATAGGTAAAGTTTGAATACTGTCCCAAATAGAGAATTGTAACGTCGGAAGAGGGTCAGCGAAACACAATCCTGGGAGAATAGCATATGTATATAAAGAATCTATTAATGAAATATTTGTAGAATTCAACCAGATCTATATAAATAACATTAGTATAATACTTATTATTATATTTAGTATTATATATAAGAAAGTAACAATTCTATATAAATATAAATATAACTATATATACTCATTTTTGCATTTATTATTATATATAATAAAATAGCAATTCTGTATAAATATAAATATAATATATATACTTCATTTTTATTTGAAAATGCTTTTAATAATCTGCATATATGAGTAAATAGGAATATATCACTACCTATATAAGGTCCTAATAATAATAATGCAGGAATAATCACGGTAAAGAACTCCTCTTTTGATTGGATAGGAGTCACGTGGTGAAGCGCCATTGGAGATATAGTACTATAATTATATATTCATATTATATTAATAATAATAGTTATTATAAGAAGGAGAAGAATGTTCATATAAATACTAATATAATAACAACATTATATATATATACTGAGCATTTCTTTTACGTTCAGAAGCGTTTAATTGTGTATATTTATTTCCAATCGTATTATATAAATCAGAGATCATATATTGAATCATTTTGCATGCTGCACGTGCACAAAGAGGGTTATCACATGGATCAATTCGATTCGAAAGCAAATAATTCCAAAGAGCCAATGAAATATCAAAACAATATAAAGAAGTCGCAGATAAGAATAAAGATATATATTGATTCATTAAAGGTGGTACAGGAAGAGAAGGAGAAGAAGAAGAAGAAGAAGAAGAGGAGGAGGATGAAAGGGAAAATACAAAAAATGATTTCGCTGCAGTATTATAAGCTTCAGTCTATAGAATAATATAGAATATAACAAGATATAGAAAGCATTTATAGATATAATAATATGAATATATATATATGAAATAATTATATTATAAATATAATATGTATATATAGTATATATAATTAACAATGCTAATAATAAATATACATAATTTCTTTTAAATGCTTTCATTTCTTCATCTGAGGGGGAGAGAAAACCATATAATTGTTCAAGTTGTATATACTGACCATCTACTAAATAAATAAGTAAATCTGAAAAAGATCGCGGAAATTCTATTTTTTGTAACTATATATAACAATATATTTAAGATTCTTTTAATATTCATTTAAAAAAAATAATCAAGAATTATTATTATTCAAATTGTGAATAGATACATAATAATAATAAAATTATATAGAGAAGAATATATATATATATATATATACATTATATTTTTGTATTTTAAGTCCAATCAATGTAGGTAAATAGCTAGTTTTAAATAGTTCAAAAAGGCTGAAATAGAGCTGATAATTATTCAGATTATATTCAAATGCATCTAATATAATATCTAGAACTCGATTTAAATCTAAATTATAATATCCACATATATGTTTAATCTCTTCTTTAATAATATCAATAGAACTATTCTGATGGTGAAGAACGACTAATAATTTGGCAAATCTATATATATATATATATAGATATAGATATATATAGATATAAGTAATTAATTAAAAATTTGAAAATTAATTAATTAATTAGTTAATTAAATAAATAAATAAATAAATAAATAAATAAATAAATAAATAAATAAATAAATAAATAAATAAATAAAAAAATAAATAAATAAAATAAATAAATAAATAAATAAATAAATAAATAAATAAATAAATAAATAAATAAATAAATAAATAATATTATTAAAAAAAATATTGACAAATATATATATACCCTTCATTTTCATAAGGAAATAAATTATGTTTTCGTTGTGTATAATCTAAGGATGTATTTATTTTCTTTAATTTATTATGAAATTGTTCTGCTTGAATTAATTTTGCTTTTGCTAATGACGATTGTTCTAATCGAACTTTTAAAAGAGAAATAGAACAAATCTTATTAGTTACAATAAATGTAATTAGCACACCATATGCATCCCAAAGTGTATTTTTACCTTCTTCTATGACATCATGAGGATCAACACATGTACCTAAATATACAATATGAACATAAATAAGGATATCACCAACAATGAATCAAATCAAACTCTTCATTTATACAGTTATATATCATTATTTTAAGTTATATATCATTTATTAATATATATTCATATATATACCTATCAACCAAAGAATATCTGCAATCAGAGAATCGAAATCAGCTACTTTCTCCTATATAATAAATATTAGAATCTGATTTTTATTATAATTCATATCATCAACTTGGCTCTTAATAAAGTCTTATATTTTAAAACAAATATACACATACTTTTCCTGCTAGCATAACATTTATAATCACCTTATCTGTGATAGATCCATCCAAATATCTCCAGCATAGTTCATAGAAAAATACCTTCAATATTGGATTATCTAAAAGACAATTATTAAAATTATGAAAGAAGAGATAGACATACAGAGGTTTACATTGTTTTCTGATTTAGTGAATAACTCTTCGAATTTATTTATCCTAATATACTAGTACAAATTCTTTAGAAGAACGAAACATACAACAATCGTTCTCTTTGAAGCTCAGGTTTTGCCATCATTGTATCAACAATGTGTGTGTATTGAATATTACCACGAATCTCATCACTCATCTTGTTTGATATAGATAGTAAAGATGGAAAAATGTATTTTGAAAAATTATTTTTGATTTTATTTTTCTTCACAGTCAAAAAGCAAAGAAAATCATAATTCGATGTTTTATTATATTTTGTTTTATTTATGAATGATCAAATAATTTTATTGTGTATTTCTAATTATTCTTTATGGATTTAAGATGTTTTGAACTGAAAATTTAGTTAGATTTGCTGTGGAAACTATAATTGGATGAGAAATGAACAAATATTGAGTGTTTTAGTCTAGTTATATATATATATTGTTTTACTATATTTTATTAATAGTGTCCAATGATTTTAGAAGCGATATCTAATATGAATGAATGATAAATATTTCATGTACACAGAAAATCGCATGCTATTGTTTTTATAATATTTCATTGCATGATAAATACTTGTTCTGGAATGATTTATGAATATAAACGATTTTTCTGTCAAAAGAAGGTATATTGGGTTTTAATTGAATCGTTTCAGACTTAACAATATACATTAATAGTCACTGTGTCCATACTTCAAATACACAATAAACTAAACATTTGATAAAATGAGTTAATAGAGAAAAAAATCAAACAAAACAAAGAAAAGTCAAAGAAGAAACTATCTATTAATTACATAGAATACTAGTATATAGCGCATATAGAAATAAACTAGATGAATATGATTAGATTCGTTTAAATGTTGTTCTTAAAGATAACCGCGGGTCTTCTTCTAAATCGGTTTTCACACAACCAACACCCTGTAAAACCCATTCTATACCTATATATATATATATATATATATTTTTTTTTTATTTTATAAAGAAATATTTATAAAAACATATATATATAAATATATAAGAGAAAGCTATAAATAGAAGAAGATAATGTATAAAACAAGATATAGAAAGAATATTAATTATTATTTTTATCAATTCTTCATATATTATTTTTGTAAATAAAAGTTATATAAATAATATAAACAATATATATATATATATACATTCACTATTAAATTTCTTTCCTCCATAAATATCAAGGCCCATAAATTGTTTAACAATCTGTTGCTCATGATATACAATTAAACAAGGTAAGTTTCTAATAATATATATATATATTGATAATAAGTATAATCAAAATAATAACTATAATAACTATAATAAATATAATAATAATAATAATAATAAATATAACTATAATAACTATAATAACTATAATAATAATCTATACTGATCAGGAAAACCTTTAATACAATCAGTACTGATTATTTTTACAAATTTAACGTCTGGATTTCGTTCAGCTACAAGCTGAAGTTGGCTTAACATCAATTTACAATCTAATATTGTACAATAAGAATGAAGAAAACTTATTAATGTATATAATGTTACTACATCATATACATTGTTTATTGAGTCTAAAAAATGATTCTTTTATTTTTAAAAAAATAGTAAAGGATATGAATCTTTATAGAGAAGGACAACGACGAATCCTTCGTCACTAGCTCTTGTCACTTGATTGATGAATTCATCTCTTGTAATATCAATTATATATCCAAAACGATTCTTTTCAGCAACTGCTTTTAATTCGTTCATTCGTTTGTTTTTGTATTCTTCTAAAAATTGAAGATCATCATCACTTAAATCTTCTTCTTCTATATCTTCAAGATCCGATAATTCTTTCCCTTCATAAGGATTCTCTTCCTTTTGAGGTTCATACTTTTGAATGACTTCATCAAAAGCTTTATCTAAATCCTATATATATTACGACATTTGATTTTATTATTCCATTAATGGAGCATACTTGTCTTCTAGGAATTACATGATGTTCAGCCAAGATATCTTCCCATTCCGTTGTTTCATACTTATCTTTACGATAACTGAATATAACAAGAGTGAAGCAATAAAAATATATATATATTAACATACGAAGTAGTACCACCGTAAAATGACATTGTAAATCAATTATTTTATTAAAAAATATATAAAACTTTGATTTCGTAATTGACTTTTTATTCTATCATTTTATTTTGTAGAATAAACCATTCATTTTTGTACTTTTTATTTTTGAAAATATATGCGTAATGTAATTGAGCATGAATACATTTAGATACATATAATTTGCATGCTGTTTGAAGAATGGATCAAGTCAACGATTCTCTCTTCTTTTCGTTACATCCTTCTTTGGTTTTATTTTACGATTCTGGATGATATCTCCTTGCTGGCTGATCATAATAATACAAATGAAAAGCAATTTAAGCTAGTTGATCTAAGTACATATTGTCGTGTTGTATTTTTAACTTGGATAATTATGGTTTAACGAAAAGAACGAAAGTTCATTGAGTATAAGGAGACTGATTAAATGTTATCAATTCTTATTAAGATTCTACAGTCTGAAAGTGAATAGTCAACACTGTATGTCATGCTTGACACTTTTTTTGATTCAACCAGATGTTTACTCTAAGTATATATATATTATACTATGTTTTTAAATTTTTTATTGTTGCATTTTTACCCCATTATATTTAAAAGATATATAAATATAATGCCAAGGAGGATGCTAAATGAATTGTTTATATAAATATCATATATATATACATTTATATAATATATTTCTCTATGAAACAAGTCGTTTTTCATAGATGAAATTATTATTTTATATATGATTCTCATACATTTTTGTTTTTTTTACTTGATCTTATATTAGTTTATTTGAATATATAAAGAAATCAGAACCTTCTTTATTATATTCTGTAAACTATGAATTGAAATGAGTCTGAACATTAATTTATTTTTGTTATGATGTCTATTTCTATTCTATATACATCTATTTCATTCTATATTCTATATAGTTATGATCATTGTTAGGTTTATTCAGTAGTTATAATCATCCTTATGTAACGAAACATAGTTCTTCACTATTTAACTTGAAAACTAACATATAAATTGCTAAAATAATATATTTTTGTTACTATTTTTTCGATGATTTGTTTTGTTCTTGTTTAATAAATGGTAGAATCCTATAATTTTTTTTTCTATATCTTAATAATGATTTTCCTTACATGCTTATGATCATAATATTCTCCTTTTTATTACAGTAAATTGTAGTATTATAAGAATTGATCTTTCTACTAACAAATTATAGTCAAATAATTATATCTGCATAATAAATAGATCCATAAACATTGTTTCGTTTTCATCACTGAAATAAAAAAAATTCAAATTTGCTGACATTAATAAAAATGTTCATTCCGTTTTAGTAAGAACAAGAAAAATGTAAACAGTGACGTAACCTATGAACGTCATATAAATACTAAATACTAATAGAAGCATCATCAAAAAGCTGATCTTTTCTTTCTTCATAAACTTCCAGGGAAATCAAGAGAATTGAATTAAATCAGAATTGAGAGGGAAAAATAATAAAAAAAAAACTATACAAAAAAAAGTGCAAAAAAAAGGTGCGTCAAAAAAGCAAGATAATCTTGATTATAAGTCAAAGATATAAAAAAACTATCCACTAGAATTAAAAAAAAATAAGAAAAATACAAAAAAATATGGACACTTGAAAAAGGAGTGGTTATTACATAGAAAATCATAGTATGGAAATTAGAAAAATGTAGATTCAAAATTTATATAAGAAAAATTAATGGAGGAACCAGTCGCAAAAAATCAATAATTTGAAGTAGCTGTCTGTATTTTCTTGAGAAATGTCAAGTTAAGTCTTTTGACGTATATTAACTTTAGAATTCCTTGATAGATTTAATATATAAAAATGAGAGAAATCGTTCATCTTCAAGTTGGTCAATGTGGTAATCAAGTTGGTACTCAATTCTGGGAAACCATTTGTCAAGAACACAAAATTGATTATTCTGGTATTCATCAACAACAAGAACATTCTGAAAACTTAAATGTTTATTTTTCACAAGCTCTTAATGGTAGATATGTTCCTCGTGCTCTTTTAGTTGATTTAGAGCCTGGTACTATGGATGCCATTAGAAACAAACCTATTGGTAAGATGTTCAAGCCAGATAATTATATTTATTCTTCTTCTGGTGCTGGTAACAATTGGGCTAAGGGTCATTATACTGAAGGTGCTGAACTTGTTGAAACTGTTATTGATTCTTTAAGAAAAGAAGCTGAAGCTTGTGAACAACTTCAAGGTTTCCAATTAACTCATTCTCTTGGTGGTGGTACCGGTTCTGGTATGGGTACTTTATTACTTTCTAAGATTAAAGAAGAATTCCCTGATCGTATGGTTTTAACTTTCTCCGTTTTCCCTTCTCCTAAGGTTTCTGATACTGTTGTCGAACCTTACAATACTACTCTTTCTGTTCATCAACTTTTAGAAAACTGTGAAGAAGTTATTGTTTTAGATAATGAAGCTTTATATGATATTTGTAATCGTACTCTTCGTATTAAGACACCTTCTTATTCTGATATGAATAGTCTTATTTCTAAGACCATGTCTGGTGTTACTTGTTCTCTTCGTTATCCTGGTCAACTTAATAGTGATTTAAGAAAATTAGCTGTTAATCTTGTTCCTTTCCCTCGTCTTCATTTCTTTATTACTGGTTATGCTCCTCTTTTCTCTTCTAATACTGGCGCTTACAGACAATATACTGTTTCTGAATTAGCTAACCAACAATTTGATCATAAGAATATGATGTGTGCTTGTGATCCTCGTCGTGGTCTCTATTTAACTGCTTCTTGTATTTTCAGAGGTAAAGTCGCTACTCGTGATATTGATGAATGTATGAATAGTATTCATCAAAAGAATTCTCAATATTTCGTTGAATGGATTCCTAATAATATTACTACTTCTGTAAATAATGTTTCTCCTGCTGATACTCCTATGGCTACTACTTTCTTAGGTAACTGTACTGCTATTCAAGAAGTATTCACCAGAGTTTCTAATCAATTCACTGCTATGTACCGTAGAAAGGCTTTCTTACATTGGTTCACTGGTGAAGGTATGGATGAAATGGAATTCTCTGAAGCTGAAAGTAATATGAATGATTTAATTGCTGAATATCAACAATATCAAGATGTTCCTTCTGATGAAGGTATGGAAATTAGCGAAGAAAACGCTGAATATGCTCCTGAAGAAGAACAAATTGCTGATCAACAATAAAAATATTAATATATATTAAAAAAGCAAATAAATAATATATATATATATACTTTTATTAAAAAAAAATCAAAAAAAAAATTCATTAGTTTTTATAAAATAGAATAGATATATTTCTATTATGTCTGTTTTTTTTTTAATTATCATCATATTTCTTTATCTCTAGTTCACTTCATTTGCACACATATAAATTATATTCATTAAACACCTGTTTTTAAATATTAAGGATTTACTATTATATGATCTTTGTTTTTTTTTCTTCTATATATTTTCATATTTCTCATGTTATGTTTTTGTCATTCAAATAATGAAAGAAATATTCACACATTGTCTGTCATAAGTAACTATGTATTTCGTTTTACTATTCAATTCTATTTATATATTGATTGATTCTAAAATGTCAAAGAAGAAATACATATGGATATATATAATGTTTATATAAATAAACAAGAACAAAAAAAAAATAGAACAAAACAAATTCTTATTTAATAAATAATAATAAACAAGAGAAACTAAATCATTAAGGACAAAAATAGAAGATTAATATAAATACTAATATATATAAGGTTATTTAAAAAATTATATATATATTAAATATTTAAATAATTAAATTATTGTTTTCGAGGTGCATCATTTTTTGGTTGTGTATTTTGCCAAAGGCTATTTAACATATACATACATGCTTGATTTGATTCAATCCATTCTAAGAACTTGACTTGTTGATAGGGTTGTAATATATCCATAAATCGACTTACCATCTGTTCCATTGCAGATAAATTATCATCAATTGTTTTTTGTAAATCATTAAGTAGATTGATTGTAGATCTTACATTACTTCGTTGTTTACGAATAAGTGACTTTGCACTTAATATACTATGTTGTTGAGATGGAGTCATCTATATATATTGTATAATAATAATAATATAATAAATATAATAAATATAATAATAATATAAATATAATAAATACAATAAATATAATAATAATAAATATAATAATAAATATAATAATAAATATAATAATAATAATAATAATAATAATAATAATAATAATAATAATAATAATAAATATAATAATAAATATAATAATAATAAATATATACTTGCATTTCTCTGCATATAGACATCCAGAATCCATCTCTAGTTTTATCGTTAAGATCATCTAAAGCATTAATTATACCAAATGATTTATCATTATCTTCTTCATTATACTCTATATCTGTATCTATAGATACTGAAGAAGAAACACAAGATACAGGAGTAGCAGTAGCAGGTGTAGAAGCAGTAGTAGAAGCAGTAGTGGTAGTTACATTATTATTATTATTATTATTATTATTATTATTATTATTATTATCTGATATATTATTATTATTATTATTATTATTATTATTATTTTGTAATATTGATTGATTATGATTTATATCTATATCATTATCTTCAGATATACTTTTATAATTATTATCATGATCATGATTCCCGTGGTTATCTGTGGGTTTATCAGAGAAAGTAAGTGACCCATTAGTAGAAGGAGTGCTATTTGTGGATTTCACCGAATGCGATTTCGTTAGATCTGTACTAAAGGACCATATTATAAGCTTTGTTAACTATAGTATAATAATAATAATAATAATAATAATAATAATAATAATAATAATAATAATAATAATAATAATAATAATAATATATATATATACCTGACTAGGTAATAGTACACCTTTCAATTGATCCAAATGGAATTTAATACCACGACGTCGTTCTTCACCATAATCTTGCCAAGAACTGTAATATTTCTTTATCAAATCCTCTAGCTATATAATAAGTTTCATAATCATAATAATATGGAAACTAAATTTATTTAAATTAAAAAATTAAAAATTATAAAAACACTAAAATAATAATATAATAATTATACATATATACTTCTTTATCACTTAAATTATCTTTTGATTTTTTGATTTTTTCGAATTGTGCCAAACGTTCACTTTCACGTCGTTGACTATCTTTCCCACGTAATAATAAAAACTTCAATTCACTATTCTCCTCTCTTAATCTCTTAGCCTATATATATATATAGATAATAGAATACAATATAATATAAAATAAAATAGATTAAAATAAAATAAAATAAAATAAAATATAAAATAAAATAAAAAATAGAATAAAATAAAATAAAAAAAATAAAACACAATAAATATACTTCTCCTTCCATCATTTCCATTCGTTCTCGTTTTCGTTTTCTACAATTTCGAGCAATTTCTCTGTTCTTTTCTAATCTCATCAGACGTTTCTGTTCTGATGTAGTGTTATCATTTCCAAGAATAGAGAAATTATCATTCATGCTGGAGTAATTGACAGAATCATTACTTGTCATAATAGATGGAGACATAGGCATAACAGGAGGACTTGCAAAAGTACTATTCAAAGATGAATTCGTATTCAATCCTGAATTCTATATAATAAAAACACAAATAAAGCATACATTTATAATCAAATAAGAAAAAAAACATAAATATATATAGAATAACTTTTAATTTATATTCAAAAAAATATTATAAAAAACTTACTATAGAATTCTCACTCTTATTAACTACAGAAGATTCTTGTTTAGGTAATTGAGATAAATCAAGTTGAGATTTATTATTTAATAATACGTCACGAAGATTATTTGTTGCTGAACTATCACCAGTTCCAAAGAAATCTGAACTTAATAAAATCCAAGAGAGAACATCATTATCTATCGAAGATATAGAACCATTTTCTTTGTTCCCTCCTGCAATAAACTGAAGAATATTATCGAAATTTGACATTAATTCTTGAAAATTAAAAACAAATGATTATTAATTGTACTTCACACGATTCTGTTTACTCTATAATTCAAAAGAATTCTGAAACACGAATCAATATAAAGAATTCTATACTTGAATCTATTCTTCCAGAAAAAGTCTTATTCAATGTGTCTAAAACAAGCTGAACTCTGATGAATATACTGAATCCTGATTATCAGTCTTACTTTGCTTTTAAGTCACTTTTTTTTCTTTGAAAAACTAGCAACCAATCATTTGTAGCAAAATTTATTTATATTTCTTTGATTGGCAGATTATATCACATCATTCTCTTTTGATTATGACATCGTCAAATGGAAATGATTATTTGAAACTACTTTTAAAATTATATTATTTTTGAAAAAATCATTCATTTTTTTCATATTTTTCAAGTATATAAATAAAACAGACTAATAAATATACATTGAAAGTATGACAAGAGTACTTTTTAAATATTTCTGGAAAGTAATTTTCACGAATTATTTTTAAACCTGCTATATAAATAGAATTCAACTATTGAAAAAATAAATCTAAAATATGATTAAAAAAATAATTAGTGATACTATTCAAATAGATACAAAGAAAATAAAAAAAAAAAAGTCAGATAATAGAACAACAAAAAAGAAGAAGAAGAATCGACTAAAGACTAGAAATAATTTAAAATAAGAAAACAAAAAATGAAAAAAAAATGAAAAAATAAATCACAGAAAAAGAAGTTTAGATTGAAATGAATTCTATATAAAGAACGAAAATAAAGAAAGAAATGCTGAAAAACAATGAAAAAATAGTATATATATATAATTGATTATTTATTTTTTCTTTTTGAGTTTCCTTTAAATAATTTGATTTTACGTTGAGTGGTAGAAGGCTTATGTTGATTTGATGATTTCTCTTGTTTTTTAACATCTTTTTGTTCTCTTAATATCGATACTCCATGAATATCCTCAGAATCATGGGAATCTTGATCTGTACTAGTGTTATTTTTATTTATAAGGAGAGAAGGAGAAACAGAATTATTATTATTATTATTATTATTTATTTGAGATAGAGATGATTCCTGATTTAAAGCCATTTTAATAATATTTGTATCACTTACAATACCTATAGGAATAATAATAATATAATAATAATTACTATATATATATATACTTGAATATCGACTGCTGTCACTGGATGACTCTGATATCTTACGACCAAACTCTATATATATATTAATATCATATAATATAGACTAATATAATATATATATATACCTATAGAGTCGATTACCTTGGGGAACATCAAAGTAAGTAATCCCTTCCTATCGGTTAACATATCCGGACTGATACTTGAAGGAATAATTTCATCACTTATTATATCCACACTTGTATTTCTATTATTACTATTTATAATATTATTAGTAATAGTATTATTATTTATAGTATTATTAGTAATAGTATTATTAGTAACAGTATTATTATTATTATGTATTGTACAGCGTATTGGAGAAAACTCGGATAAATCCATAAAATTATTATTATTATTATTAACTGAAGAATTCTTGTTATTAGAAATGTCTAGATTATTATTATTATTATTATTATTATTATTATTATTATTATTATTATTATTATTATTATTATTATTATTATTAATTATATGAGGAGGTATTGGAGATAACGGAGGTAATGGTCTTATTTTTGGCGGGGAAGGGGATTGTGATGGCGGCAGAGGGGGCTGTGATGTAGTAAGATTCAAATTATTATTATTATTATTATTATTATTATTATTATTATTATTATTATTATTATTATTAATATTAATATTTGTAAGAGGAATAATAGGAGATATATCAATATCATTAGAAAGATCTAATATATTATCTTCGTGTGATTTATTATTATTTAGTTTAACAAAATATGAAGTTACAGGAGGGATGTGATCGACTACTTTCGAGTTATTCGCGATTATTTTCTTATTTTTTCTCTTTGGTGATGATTTCTTCTTCTTCTTCTCTTTAATACTCATCGTATTCATACCTATTGAAGTACTATCATTTACTAATATATTCTTCATAAAGAAACAAGGAGAATGCTTTAAGGGAGACAACTTAGAACTATTACTGTTATTAGTATCCGCAATATTCCCATGGTTATTCAATAGTTTTGAAGAATCTTCTTTATTTCGAGTAGGAGTTGAGAAATTTGAATTATTTGATATTTTCTTATTTTTAAAAGAAGCCGAATCCCCGTGGTTATTTCGTTGATGATCACTTATATTTGAATGAGTTGACGAGATACTATGATTCGAATTCGTTGATAAAGCTAATAATCTTGTAGATATAGGTGGAGATAATGATTCATCATCTGTATTATTATTATTATTATTTGTTGTAGTAGCTGGAGAAGATATATCTAATTCTATATCACTATTACTTGAACTATCGGATATTATATCTATATCTATATCAACATTATTATTATTATTATTATTATTATTATTATTATTATTATTATTATTATTATTATTATTATTATTATTATTATTATTATTATTATTATTATTATTATTATTATTATTATTATTATTATTATTATTATTATTATTATTATTATTATTATTATTATTATTATTATTATTATTATTATTATTATTATTATTATTATTATTATTATTATTATCCATATTCCCATGATTATTTGAGAATAAATGGTCTAATGAAGGAGGGAGAGGAGATTGAGAAATAGGAACAATAGATCGTTTGGAGGGAGTACTGGAATGACACACTGGGGATTGTGGAATACTATTTCTCATAGCATGAGGAGAAGGAGAAAGAGAAGGAACAACATTTGGAATAGAATCTAAAAATAAATTACTTATTGTAATATCTTTATTATATTCTCCTATATAAATAATAATAATAATAATAAATAACTATATATAGATAATAAAAATAATAATTATATATATATATAAATACCATTTGTATCCATATCTTTATGAATTGATTCAGAATTCAATAAAATATCTTTAGGAGATTCAGAATTCCCACGGTTATCATCAGGAGAAGATACTTCTCGTGGATTACTATTTACAATAAAAATCTCTTGGCTTTCTGAGCCTTCCTGCATTTTATTATTATTATTATTATTAATATTATTATTACTATTATTATTATTTATCTCATTTTCATGAATGATTTCAAAACTATCTTGACGTTCAACTTCAAGTATATCATTATTCCCGCGGTTAGGATCACTACTTAATGATCGATGAACAGATAATGGACTGGAATTCAATTTCTCTTCTTCAATATAAACATCATTATTCCCGTGGTTATTATCATCTGTAATAACACTTATATTAAACCCACGTAAAGAAGAATTCTTTTCTTCTTCAATTATTTTTGAATGAGAGATAAATACTGGAGAATGATCAAGTTCTATAGGAATATTACCGCGGTTATTGTTTTTTTTCTTATTTGTATATATACTATTCGAAGAAGTATCTGAATTCAAATTATTTTCAACTATTAGATTATCACCTTCATGCTTTCGTTTGATTGGTTGAACGGATTCTCCCTCCACTTTTGATTCTTTTTGTATATCTGGAAATATATTTACTTTAAATATATTTGTATTTGGATTTTCATAGTAATATATATTACTAGCTTTATTAATAGTATCAGTATTTGTATTTATATTCATATTTAAATAAGGATTTTCTGGATTACCTTCAATCTGTTTCATATTATTATTTAATATATATTTCTTTTTACTCTCTAAACTCTTCTGTTTACGTATATCTATATAACTATTCTTCACCACATCCGCGGGAATCGCATGATTATTAGGGGAAATGTTCGTATTCCCATGAATATCGTCATCTTCATCCGATAATTGACTACTAGAGAAAAATAAATCATTCCATTTATTTATATTCTTTTTCTTTTTCTCTATCTCCTCCTCTTTTAAAGGAATATGAATATCATTATTCATCTCTAGATTCACTGATTTTCCACGGGAATCTTCAGATAAACGAGGAAACACAAATGAAGTCTCATCAAATGGCTATATACATAATATATATAGTTTATAATATATTATGTATATCTATAGTATATATATATACAGCTCCTGTAATCCAAGGGTGAGTAATCGCTTCATCGACAGTCAATCGCTTCTCTGGAGATACTTCTAACAGACCTACTATAAGGTCCTATATATAATAATAATAATAATAATAATAATAATAATAATAATAATAATAATAATAATAATAATAATAATAATAATAATAATAATAATAATAATAATAATAATAATAATAATAATAATAATAATAATAATAATAATAATAATAATAAACATAATAATAATATATATATACTTTACAGCAATTTGAGATGTGTTCCCACTGTCTTCCATCGAAATTAAAGTTCCCTTCTTTAATATCTTGTGTTAAGTTATTATTACGAAAGGGGTAGGTCATTGTTAATAAGAAATATAATACTACTCCCAAGGAAAACATATCCTATATATATATATAGTATATATAGTATATATAGTATATATATATTATATATATACAGCTGATCTGCCATATTTCGAACTATTCTCATCATCACGTCTTGCTAATACCTATAAATAATCACGGGAATATTAATGAGATTCATAAACATTAAAATAATAATAATAATAATAATAATAATAATAATAATAATAATAATAATAATAATAATAATAATAATAATAACTTTTATATATATATACTTCTGGTGCATAATATTGAGGTGTTCCACAATAGGTTTTTAAGCCTTCTCCATCATCAATCTTTGCTAGACCAAAGTCGGTCAACTTTATATATACATCATCTGTAGCATACATTAATAAGATATTCTCAGGCTTTAAATCACGATGAACGATATTCCTATTATGCAAATAACGAACTGCCTATATATATAATAATAATAATAATAATAATAATAATAATAATAATAATAATAATAATATATATATACATCAAGTATATTATACATAACTCTCTTGGCATCCTGTTCTTTATATCCATTCTTCTTTGTAATTCGATCAAATAAATCACCACCTACAACTAATTCCATTACTATATGCATAGCATTCTATATATAATAATAATAATAATAATAATAAAAAATAATGCTTTAAAAATATTTCTCATTGTATAAATATATTTATAAGAATAAATATATTAATAATAATAATACTATATTATATCACTAATTCTATAAACATAATAAACATAATAATATATGACTATATACATCACTTTCATAGAGTCCCTTAAAGAGAGGAATCGCAGGATGTTTCAAACTCTTCATCAAATCAGCCTCACGTCGAACGTCATTCTTCTTCTCTATCTATATATATAATAATAATAATAGTATAATAATAATAATAATAATATATATAATAGTAGAATAATAATAATAATAATATATAATATATATATATATGTAATAGTAGAATAATAATAATAATAATAATAATAATATATATGTAATAGTAGAATAATATAACAATATTAATAATAATTATATATATATATATATATACAAGTGTTTGACCTGAGTATTTAGTTAACGGAATAGTTTTAACAGCACAACTATAATAATATTATTATAAATATAATAATAATAATAATAATAATAATAATAATAATAATAATAATAATATATAATAAATATATACACATCTCCATTTTGTTTATGAATACATATATTCACATTTCCAAAGTGACCACAACCAATAGATCGCTTCAATTTATATACCTTAAAAAATGGGTCTTTTCTATATATATATATAATAATAATAAACTATATATATATATACATATCTTGAATATCTTCTGAATCTAATAATTTCTTCTTACGAAAATAAAAGTCTTGATAAAAATAACTATATATATATATTAATGAATGTATACAAATAAAACAATATATATATATATATATATACGTAGCTGCATATTGGTCAGCACCACAGCCATCACGTTTTTTTACAAGAGTTAATTCATCACCCTATATATATATAAAATATATATATATATACATAAAAAAAATTAAACATAATCATATTCATAAAAAAATATAACAATATACATTAAAACATCATAAATATAACAATATACATTACAGATTTCTGTCCATTCATCTTTAATAAGTCGTTTTTCATTGAGATAACTACCGTTTGTACTGACATCTTTAACATAAATACCATCTTCTAATTCTTCTTCATTCTCTACAAAACGAATCAAAAGATGTGTCTAAGAATGAAAAATAAATAGTAACATAGTAATTAAAATAGTATTGAAAAACAATACTACATTATTAACGTTAATATGATATATTAATAAACATACACCGCTAATAAATCTGTTTTCTAAAGGAAATGTATTTGTACTCAGTCTTCCTATCGATTTCTAAGTATAAATTAATAAAGAAATCAAGAAAAAGCATACAACTTCCTTTCCAGATAATTCAATACTCTTATATTCTCCTGCTGAAACTAGTCTTCCCCAAATCTCACTACCAAGCTAAGAAAAAAACAAATAAATAGAGGATAGAAAATCAAGAAAACATACGGTAACTTCAATTGGTTGAGTAAAATTGAGTTCTTGACTAGATAAAATCATATGAATAGTTATGAGATGATGATATACGTTTCATCTGGTAGTTTCTGAGTTTGAGTAAGGTCATCCATTTTTGCCACGAAAACTTCAATTAATGTTTTTGGTTTTTTTAATAAGTTTCAAATTGAACTTCTACTGTTGTTATATTCTAATACACACTTGAACTTTTTAATGAATAAATAAATTAGAAGAAAAAATAAATAATTAATGTGCACTTTTTATTTCATTTCTTTTGACACAATATTATTTTTTAACTATGTCTTATTAAATAATCATGGGAATCCTCGTGTCAAATAAAAAAATGAAAATTGATAATTGTTCCAAAATGATAGAAATGACAGTTTTAAAATATTTGAATTTAAATTATATTAGTTTGTGATAGATTCGAATTAAGGATAGAAAATAAAAGATAATATAGTTCCATCTGAATAGGAGTAGAAGTTTGATGGAAAGTAATTAAATAAAATAGATTATTTTAAGAAAAATAAAAGTAATGGAGAAATAAAGGGTGAGAAAAATGATGAAAATGATTTATTTGACTGTGAGAATACAATCATACTAGACAATGAATAACGAACAATACAAAGTATATAATAACAAAAAAAATAAAGTAAAAAATAACATAGAACAAATAGAATGAACAAATGGGATATAATACTAGACCATAAAGAATAAACTAAAATCTACATTAAAGAGGGACCATCTTATGATTTCTCTTAGTATTCGATCGAACCTTTTTGTGTGTGTGAACAAGATGTTGAGTTGAATTTGATGATTCTTCTTTCTTAATTTCAGGTTTAATTATAATTTCTTCTTTAGGTTTTCTCCATTGTTCTAATGCATCTTCATGAATATCCTTAGCATCTGAACGAATAAATAAAGCAACAAAGAAACCTTGTTTTAATTCACTATCGATGTTACAACGAACACAACAGTTCGATTGATCTTCAGTCAAACCATCACAGGACTATATATATAATTGTCATATTATAAATTATTCATATCATTTTCATATTATAAAATAGATAATTAATGATAAAAAAATAATAATAATAAAAAGAGATTTATATAAACTATATCTTTATATATATATACAACTCCCCTAGTATTCCAAGAAGGAAGAGCCACAGCCAATTTCCATCGTTCTACACCATCATGTGTCTCTATATCATATGCTAATGCATCACGAACTACTTTCTCATTCTCTTCTTTCATTATAGAACAAGTAGAATAACTATATATATAGTATTGATAATAAGTATAATAATAATAATAATAATAATAATAATAATAATAATAATAATAATAATAATAATAATAATAATAATAATAATAATAATAATAATAATAATATACAAATAATAATAATAATAATAATAATAATAATAATAATAATAATAATAATAATAATAATAAATATATACGTAATTCTCTCTACGTTGGGGAATTCAAAGGCATGAGTAAGAGCGTGTAATTGAAAAGAAGACAGTTTCTTGAGACGATCTGTTGATGGCATCTTGGTATCCTATAGAGTAATAATAATATATATAATATATAATATATAACATATAATAATAATAATAATAATAATAATAATAATAATAATAATAAACTATATATATACAAGAATATTATTTGTCATTCCAGTACCAGAGCATGAGGGATCTAACAGAATAGCACGTGCTTCATTGAAAATAGGATTCTTCTCGTCGATTTGAAGAAAATCTTGATTTAAGCAAGTAACCTAGAAATATATATAATAATAATAATAATAATAATAATAATAATAATAAATATATACGTTATTTGCTTTCATTTGTGTGACTCTAGATTGTAATAATTCATAACGGCTCTTATCTTTATCACATGCATATACTTTACCTCTATATATAATAATAATAATAATAATATATTATTATTATTATTAAAATAAATAAAATATATTTGAAAAAAAAATTTCATGAAAATATCCATATATATATATACCTCTTTCCTAAAATAGCAGCACAATGAGTGGTTTTATTTCCAGGAGCAGCACAAGCATCGATAACCGAATAATCGCGGGAATCCTTAGGTAATTCACCTAATAAGATATTCGCAGGAAAACAGGAAGGTTTGCTCTATATAATATATATAATACATATAATACATTTAATATATATAATATAATATATATTATATAATACATATACCTAGCATAAACAATAATAATAACGTTATATATATACTTGAATGACAAGAGATCCTTTTGTGACTAGTTCATGATCATGTATATCTAGAGTAGAAGGAATATTAATTAGATTAGGTATATCCTTATCTTCTTTTATATCCTTAGAAAGCTCTATATATATATATATAATAATACTATTTTTATATAAATAAAAGAAAAATAATAAAAATATAATAAAAATAATGAATAAAACATAATATTGCATAAAATAGAATTGAAATAATAATAAAAAACAATATAAAACAACATAAATAATAATTAAATAAAATATAACAACATAAATAATAAATACTTTTAAGTTCTTTGATAGCATCAGCTTTTGTTGTAGAACAAGTATTAATACGAACAAAACGAGGTATCTAGATCTTCATAAATAAATACAATAATCATAAATTACTTGTGTATGATCATTTGCAGCAGTAATAACACTTTCAACTTTTTTATCCATATCACCACGTTTAGTTGTCTTTAATCTTTCGAGAATATCTCGTATCTCCTTATCGTTCTCTTTAATGATCTTAGCTAACTTACCACCACCAGATATCTTTTTACCAAAGAGATGATCATATAACATAACAAAAAGAAGAGCTCTAGAAGAAATCTTCTGCTTAGAAAGAGACGATTGATAATAAATAGCATTCAAAACATCGGTAGCTTTCAATGTTTTATAAGCTAATGCATAAAGCTTTGTCTATAGAATATGTATATTGATAAAGAAAGGAACTGATGAACATGAAAAAAAATACTTTGTTATCAAATTCGTTTGAGAAAGTCAAAGTCTTTAAAGAACCATTCTTATCCCAAAACTTTTGAATAATCTTAGCAGCATTATTATACACGAGAGACATTTATTCACTTTTCTATATAAATATGTATTTGTATGGTTTCTTCAAACAACAACAAAAAAAAAAATATCTGTCAAACGCGTATTGTTTTTTTCTCAAACGCGTATTTTCTCAAGATTATTTTCTAAAATAAAAGAATAACTGTGATATTTTTTTCTTAGCTATATAACTTTTTATGTCAAGCTTCAGTGCTATTACACACAACATATGATTAAATATTTCATTAGTGCCTTATGAAGAAGAAAAATAAGAGTCAAATTGTATTCATTTCAAGGGTGTACTCTGTCAAACTTTGTTAGGTCATTCTGATTTCGTAAATACACATAGAGAATGAGTTCTGACATAATCTTGTCGACAAATAAGTCTTTGAAACTGTCTTCTAGGTCGTGATACTGAACTTCATATTCTTTGTTTGTTTTAATTTATTATGATTTACTTTCTACAGAGTACTTTAAATATATTGTAATGACTTAAAAGCTAAATATATGAGATAAAATTTTGAATGGGTTGAAATCCCTATTATAAATAATCAGATTCTTCTCAAATTGATTTCAACTATTGTACTATGATTAAATGATTGAACTAATTAATAAAATAAATAAAACAATAAATATATTTGTCATGTCATAATTCTATTTTTCAGGTTTCTGTCTTTTATTTCAGACAGTCATATTTTTATTTTTAGGTTGCATATGACGTGAATATTTTTCATAATAATTTTTGTAGATTATAAAATATTTTATAATTATTAGAATTGTAAATGATTAACTTCCAATATCATCAAACTAAAAATAATTATATTTTCTTGAGTACCAAATACTTTTGACTACAACAATAAGCAAAAAACATAAAAATTAGTTCTTCATAGTTTATTAACACTAAACAGAAAATTTGATTTATTATGGATTTGCAAGCGTCTAGTTTCACCAAATTGATTTATTTATAATTTTAATTTATAGTTATAAGATATATGTTATGTGAACTTTAATATTATGTTAATAAATATCTTTTTAATATTTTCCTTATGGAGAAAAATAATCATTTTCAATTGACGTTAAAGTGTTTTTCTAAAAAAGGGTTGTTACACTTAGTGATAGTTCTTGATAATTATTGAATTAAAAACAAAAAAAATATATTCTTATATATTTAACACTCTCTTATATAAATATTCAAATGATATTTTAAAAAACAAATAATTCTTACTGGTATAAAGAAAGCTGCTAAAAGAAAGAAAAAGCCAAAAAAAAAATGATTTTTTTCTGTTATTAATTAATGTCAGGTTACCTATCTCTTCATGTAGATTGGGAACAGTTTATATATATTAAATTAGTACAATGTTAAGTATCTCTATTTAGTAAAATATAGATTTATATATAAATATTTTAATATTTATTAACACAAAAGAAATTATATGTATATGGCTTTTTGAGTTTTTTACACTTTTTTCTTTTTTCCCATATTGAAAAATAGAAATTCAAAAGTATGTGCAGTTTCAAACTGTTTATATGCTTGCTATTACATTATGATAGTGAAAATTCTAGAATCAATACATTATGATACAACACAATGAAATGCATTTTTTTCATACTTTTTGACAATAAAGTAATATAAATTATAAATAAATTTCAGAATTTTAAATTATTTAAAAATGATAGATATTCGACTATAGTTGCAAAAAATATAATAAAGAGAAATAAACACATAAAGAAAACATATATATATTTGACATAATATACATTTTTTAAAAACTCGTTTTAGGGTATTGTTATCATGCCCTTGAATCAATAAATATTTCATTAATTGTTTTCAAGGTTTATATATATAATATAGATTGATAGATGCATAATATACCAAAATTTCAATACTCTGTGACTTATTATTAACCGTCAAAATATCATAGTTAGTTAGTGTTTTTATGAAAAACAATAAAAAATGTAAAAAAAAATAAAATCCTCTTTTTGAAACACTAAATTTAATTTCAAATATTTTAATATAAATAATATAAATAAGCACGGCTTATATTTTATACATATATAAAAATAGAAACTAGTTAATCATTCTATGAACTTCAGTAATCAGGAATATTCATGGAGTAAAGGAATGAGTGTGAAATTTTTTGTTGTCTTTTTCATTATTCTTAATTTTTATTATATGTTTATACATAGATATTATTTTATAAATAACTTGACATATTATTTCTTTAACTAATTTATTTTATGAGTAGGATTGTTAACTCAATATATAAAACTATAAAAAACAGTTGTTAATTGTGTGTCTAAAGGTAGTGTATTTCTTAATGTTAAGTGATTATTTTATCATTTATATTAGTCTTGATTTAGGGTTGATTATAATATCCAACAAATAATGATTTTTAATGATAATAATATGAGAATTAGCACTAAATTATTGATAAGATATTACTAATTTTTAAGATAGATACGTTAACAATAATTGCAGACGATATAGACCTCATTTATGTTGTAATAGACTAATTTTGAAAGAACATTATTCAAGTGATATTTGCTCAAACTCATTTGAGTGAAAATTATTTGTATATTCTTGAAGATAAACATATTCTTATATATTTTTTAGATTAACTCTTTTTAATAAGTCGCTCTTGTCATTAAAAAAGTTGGTACTATAAAATAAGACGAGCAACTTTGTGTACTGATTTTTCATTGTGTATTATGTGTATACACTTCATATTTATGAAGTAGTCTCTGATAGATTAGAAAAGAGTTTATGCAAAAAATTATTTAAAAAAAATAAATATCAACTGAGTTCAACCAAAAACAAAATATACACAAAAACATAAAAATACGCGTTTGAGAAAAAAACGATACGCGTTTGACAGATATTTCCATGGAAAAAGTTGTGAGTCTTTTTTTTCATTTTTTTCTTTTTGAAACTAACAAATACATATTTACGTATATAGAATTCATAGGAAATAGCAAAAGTAAGAGAGATGAATAAAAATGGAGTTTTAAGAATAATATAAAAAACAATAATTGCTATTCTGTTGAAGATACTTCATTTAAAAACGACCCACGTAAAAGAGAAAAATAGAGAAAAATGGAAAACAGGCAGATAAAAACATTTTGGTGAATGTATTTCACTAGATTCAATTTTAAAGAAATCTATTTAGAAATGAATTGCTTTTGGAGGGATATAAAATCTTTATAATTAACATTCTCCTGTAATTCAGAAGCTGACGACTAGTAAGATAAAGAGAAAAATAGAATTATGGATTGATTAGAGTAATTATGTATATATAGAAATATATATATGAGATATATGTACATAGAATAAATCAGGAGCTGCTGTTTTTGATGTAACTAAAAATAAATAGAAATTATCATCAATTTTTGAACTAAATATCATCTTTTTGAATATATCATCGTATAATGAAAATCTATATATATAAATTAATCATTATATCTATAAATATATGAATTAAAGTTATAATCTATTTGAAATTAATAAATAAATAATAATAAAAAATATGTTTATATAACAAACTATAAAAATAATAAAAAAAGTTATAAATAATATAAATAATAATAATAATATATATATACCTTTTATTATTAGAAGATTCGATGTCTTTAACAATCATACAAATAGTAGGCCAATAAGGTTTATCTTGAATATCTGTAATTGATGGGTATATATATGTATATATCCATTGGGATAAACCCAAAGGGTATGATATATCTTCTCCACTGTAGAAATAACCACGGGAATTATATGAAAATAAAGAAAATAAATTGAATAAGTTATTATTATTATATATTTGAGAAAAAGAAATAATAAAATATAATATGTAAAATTTATATCTATGTATATATATGTACATAATATCATTCATAGAAAAACAAGGAGATCCATATATAGCTTGTTCTTTTGTATATAATTTATTACTTTTCAATATAAATAATACAGTATCTTTATCATTATCTATAAATAAATAAATATAAATATAAAAATAAATATAAAAATAAATATAAACAAAAATATAAATAAATAAATACATAAGTAAACAAAAAGATAAATATATATACATATAGGATTTGAATAGAGTTGAATAAGTTTTTCAGCTACTTTTGGAACATGATGATTTTCATCCTGATTCAGCATTGATCTGAAAAAAGAATAAAAGAATAAATAAAAATGATTTTTAATAATATGAATTAATTGTAATAAAATTTGAAAAAGAGGTGGAGAAATAAATGTATTCATTTGTATTGATAACCTATATATAGAAAACACCTAATAATAATATATATAATTAATATAAAAATAACTAATATAAATAGAATTAATATAAAAAAAACTAATATAAATAGAATTAATATAAAAATAACTAATATAAATAGGATTAATATAAAAATAACTAATATAAATAGAATTAATATAAAAATAACTAATATAAATAGAATTAAATAATATATATATATATACTTTTCTAATGCATTTAACGAAGTGATTGCCATAGGATAAGAATATAAACAAACAGAAGAATGATAAAATATAACATGATATAACACATGTAATGTTATATAATTACGTTCTGCTAATTCCTATAAATATATATATATATATACTATGAACTATTAAGAGTATATATGAATAAATATATGATTATATATATCAACATATTCTTATCTTATATTATTTTTACATTTTTATATTATACTATCTTAAATATCATTTATAAAACATACTTTATAAAGATCTTCAATAGTAGAAAGTTCTTTTAGAAGTTCTACAAGTTGATTAAAATCATGAAAATAACGCATATAAAAGGAAGTAATTGAATGATTCATATTTGTAGAAATATCAATATTTATCGTATTCCACCAATCACTCTTAAAACTATCGTTTATAAAGAATTTCAATAGTTGATATATATATAATGAAGACTATATAATTAGAAAAAAAAATATATATCTTTCATTAGTGGAAAAAAAAACAAAACGTATACTTTCCAAATAATCTGATAGGACGATAGATCGGATTTCGGAATCTAGATTATATATTATATAATTAATTAACATATATACGTTCTCAATAGTATCTTCTTCAGCGCTTTCATTCACGAGACTCAACGTATATATCCTATTTATCAGATACAAATAACAAGAATGACGATGTTATATCATACATACTTTTTCTGAATATTAAGAAGTGACGAATATCGTACTAAACATAAAAAATGTCAACAAATTTGATTTATTAAAGATAAATAGTATAAATATAAAAATACGAGATTCCTCTAGTGACGTTTCAGACACTATTATATCACGAGCCTAGAATAAAAAATGATTTGAAATTACATTCTTGGTAAATACTTTTTCATATTCGCATGCAAGGAGATAATCAACATATTTCTTTAAAAACGAAGAGTCCATTTTACATATAAATAAGTAAAACACAAAAGAAAACAGTTGATTATAATTCTATAAAGAAACCGTGAAAAGTCTATTTTTTTGTTATTTCACTAGTAAAATAACCACGGATACAATAATTTGGAAGAAAAATAAAAAAATTAAAGTTAATGCCCTTAAAGGCGAACACAGTTCCTGCTGTTACTGTTGTGTTTCTCCTTTAAGTAAAACTCATTTATTTATGGGAATATTTTTTTCTCTTCAGGAAAATGACAGTAGTTTCGTGATTCCAGATGAAATGATTTTATTGGTATTTGAGGAAATACTATGGGAGATTCAGCTTTGTAATTGGTTAAAAAATTCATAAAAAAAAGTAAAATGTCCTCAAAAAGAAATCAGAATATTTTTCATGAATACTATTCAGGGTGTGCCAAAACTGCGCTTTTAGCGCAAAGTGCGCTTATTGATGCTATTTTTGCGCTTAAACGATTATTTTACATTTTCTCTCTGATTATTTATTTTTTTCACTTGAAAATAGTTCGGTTTTGTGTAGCACGTCAAGATAAGCTCAAAAACAATGTCTTTGAAAAAATACCGACGGTTTTTAAGAAAATTATACTTGTTTTTTTATTTTTTTAGTGATTTTTTAATTATTTTTTGACTGATTCTTCAGTGTTTTTTTGTAAAAACTGGCTCTTTTTGCGCTTTTTTTCCCCATTTCCCGCTGAAAGAGGTCCTGCCTGATGACCCCTGATACTATTCATTTCTCTCTGTATTTTTAAATAAAAACAAAAGAGTCAGTCTTTTCGTTTTTCCTTTTAACTATTTTCTTCTTTTTTATGAAGACTCATATCCATTTCTTAGAATTGTTAGTTTCTTTCATTAATTAAAATATTGATAATATGATAAAATATATTTTAATATATTTAACTGTATGCTTTTTGTGATTATTTTCTATTTTATCACTAGTTGCTACTAACAACGAGTTTTTCAATAACATGTTCGAATGACCAAGTATTAGTAACTGTTGTGCGATATTATAAAGAAGAATCCTATGAAGAAATGTTTGAAATATGGAAAGGGGAGGCTAATCTTGGTGTTCGTGTTGCTTTCGTGAATGGTTCTGGAAAGGAAAGTACGAATTTCAGCTATGAGTATTGTCTTGATCATGCAATATATACTTTTGTAGCAACTGATGGGTATTTTTTTAAAATTTTATATTAATACTATTTATTTTGAATGCAAATATATTCTATTGATATAGTTCTGGAAATGGATGGTCTCAAGGATCACGTTTCTTTGTTCAACTATTAAGTGGAATTGATATTTTACATGGATCTCTTGATCAATACTCAAGAAAAGAATGGAAATTCAACAGTATGTTTACAAATAATATTAAGAATATAAATATTCTAATGAATAATGTTATCTTTAGCTGAAATGATAGTGAAATATGATTCCATATGGAATTATATCGATATAGGTCAGTCTACTTTAGATTGGACAACTTTATCTTTTGATGATAGTTCATGGACAACAATAAAATCAGGATTATTACCACGAAGAAATACCATTACTCGTTATTATCGACATTCATTTCTTTTTCAAAAATTTTTTTTTTCACAAGATTATTCTATTTATGAAATCGGTATTTCTACAAGATATGGTATTCGATTATTTATAAATGGTGAAGAGATATTTAGAAGAAATCTTAAAACGTATAGTTTATTATAATGTTTATATTATTATTATTTTGTTATTATCTATAGAGGTACAATTACTGCTACAACTACTATTTCTTCTGCTGATTCAAATGATCAATATAAACGGTATATGTTATATATATATGAATAATATATAATTATATTATATAATTATAGAGTAATATTATATCCGTTATATATTAATGTACATATATATATATATAGTTATTCTATCCCCTATCATAAATTACAGAGTATACTTTCTTCTTCGAATGACACTATTCCCGTGGTTATTTCTATGGATATTCATATTGCTGGTGTTTATATCAATTCATTAGATACATTTAATTTTTATTTATTACCTATATATGGAGGTATATATATATAGTATAGTTTTATTATATATATATATATATATAGAATGTGTTTCTCGTACTCATGGAGGTTTAGCGACAATTGAGAGTAAAGCCACTATTGTTAATAGTATATAATAATAATAATAATAATAATAATAATAATAATAATAATAATAATAATAATAATAATAATAATAATAATAATAATAATAATAATAATAATAATAATAATAATAATAATAATAATAATAATAATAATAATAATGAATATAATAATAATAATAATAATAAAAATAATAATAATAATAATAATAATAATAATAATAATAATAATAATAATAATAATAATAATAATAATAATAATAATAATAATAATAATAATAATAATAATAATAATAATAATAATAATAATAATAATATATATAGATAATATTGTATCAAATTTATTTGATAGTAATAAATATACGTCATTAGAAATTGAACAAAAATCTAATATTTATATTCTATATACATTTATTAATAAAAGGTATACACTATAATATAATATAATATAATATAATATAATATACTATACTATACTATATAGAATGGAGTATATAAATAAATATACAATAACTTCTTCTCTTTCTCTTCCTTCAAATGATATTTCATCGTGGAGAATCAGTGGAAGCAAAGATGGAAACTCGTTCATCCAATTAGATTACAGAAGTGGTATTTCTTTTGGCGGCAGAGGATTAACGAAAGAATTCTATTTACGAAATAATATCGATAATTATTATATGATTAAATTTGATATTTGTATATATATATTCATATATTTGTTTTTTATATATATTATGAATATTAATTTATAGTTATTTTTTTAAACTCTTTTTTCTATAGTAAATAACCGCGGGGGAAATACAACTCATTTTTCAGAAATGAATTTTTATTCATGTAAATACGAACCGATGTCTAGTTTTCAATATGAATATTCTGCATATACATATTTATATGGTATATAATAATAATAACAATAATATATATATATATATATAGGAGAAGAAAGTATATATATAGCCCCTATTTCTTCAGGATATTATCCTTTATCTATTTCACCTTATCCTCTCCCCGCGGGAATCACATTCAATGGAAATTCAGGAGAAATCAAAGGTACTTCTACTGCATTTCTAGGTATATATAAATATAATTATTATTTATTAAAAAATTATATATATATTAAACTCTACTGTTTATTATTATTATGTATCATTCGATATTTATTTTTATTAATATATATATATATATGTATAGGTTCAAAAACATTTTCAATAACTACTTATGATTCTATTCCTCAAGTTGTATCAATTACTATTACTATTCAAAGTATATATATATATATAAAGAGTCCTATAATTGATATATATATATTATTTGATTATATATTTCATATTATATGAATAATATACATTCTATGATTATAATTATAACATATAGATTGTCCATTAACAACATTCCCTATAACTATATATAAACATAATCAGTTAAAAGGTGATCAAGAACATATATCTATATATACATCTTTAAATCAATTAATATATGCTTCTACGGGGTATTTAAATACACCTTTACAACAAAATACATTCTGTATAACTCCAGGGAGTTATTATTTAGTTCTAGAAGATGATGGAATAGATGGATGGGATACTTCTTCTTATGTGGAACTCTATATTAAACAGAGTAATATACCTATATTATTATTATCTGCACATCTTTATGAAACTACTATACAAAATATTACATTTACAACAATATTCGATATAGTCCCTAATATTACGTTATGGACACATTATCAATCTTCAACCGAAATCCCCATAAATTGGAATACTATTTCATTTATAGAAGATATATCATGGAAATATTATTTATATTCTTTATTATCTAAATATAATTTTCATTTATTTCGATATATTTATGTATTTAATTCTTCTTCATCTATTCAAGGATTTGAAATTAGTATATATTCTAATTCTGGTATATATATGTATATAAATGGTAATTTATATTATTCAGAAAATGTTAATATAAATACATTCTCTATAAACTCCTATGTACTTAATATTACTTCTCCTCTTTGGTATACTATTACTCTTCCAATTAACTTATTTAGCAATGGAAATAATATAATTTCTATCGCTTTTATACATAAATTATCTTCTTCTTCTTCTTCTACTAATATTAATAATAATCTTCCAAATCCAGTTTTTAATGTGTATATGCGTTCTCTCTATGAATCAATAAGTATACCTCGCTCTTCTTCTTTATATATGTCTATTACTGATACTCATCATCGACAAGATAGTGAATCAAGTATATATTTATTTGATTACGATAGTACAACGAATTGGGTCTCCGTACAATCTACAAAAGATACTATTCAATCAGTTACGATGTCATTTTCTAAAGGACATAAAGAATATATTAATTATATGTGTATACGTAATAATATAGATAATAATAATTATGATCCTTTATCTATTTTATTTTATGGATTTAATTCAATCAATGAGACTGCATCATTATTATTAGTAAAGAATACTATTTCATGGAGAAGTCGAAGTCAAGAACAGTGTTTCTTTATGAATAATCATTTAAATGCTTATAATTCATATCGATTATCTTTATATACAACTACATATAGTTCAACAAGTACTACTTCTTCTACTATTCTTCAAAACTCTTATTTCTCTCTTTCTGAACTCAAATTATTCCTTATTAATATAAATACTATTCAAATTCCTTCTTTTACTATTACTCCTACGTCTATAGAATCTTATATACATACTTATTTTCCTATATTAAATTGTCCTTATTCTTATTATTCAAATTTTCAAATTAATCCACAATTACCTTCTTTTCTTTCTATGGATTCTGAAACAGGAATAATCACGGGAATTCCAAATGTATCTATACCTACTCAATCCTATACAATAACCGCTCTAAGTATTAAAGGTGATCTTGTATCTACAACAATACTTATTACTATATTAGAATGTAATATACCTAATGTTTTATTTACACTACAATTCTCACTAAGTGATAGTACAGATAGTACAAAATATTCTTATGAACTCTATAATGGATTAGGAACACAATTAATTGGAGAACGTAATTATTTCCCTACTTATTCTACTACATATATATCTTATTGTGTATCAAGTAATGTATATCAATTAATTTTATATGATCATACAAATAAAGGTTGGGGGTCTTCTTATTATAGAATTCTATTAGAAGATGATTCTGTGTATACTCAAGGAACACTATCACGTGGAGAAAGTCCTAAAACTATATATATAAACTTTAGTAAACCTATACATCCTTCTTTACAACAATGGAAATATTTTAATTATGGTTATAAACCAGATTCTAATTGGTATACTATAAATTATCCAGATACAAATTGGAATTCTTATTCTCAAGGGAATCTACCAAATCCTTATGGTATTACTCAATATTACCGTGGTTTATTTACTATAGAGAATATTGATTTATATGCTTCTTATAATATACAATTATATCTTTATGGTGGTGTTATCATCTATATAAATGGTTATGAAATATATCGATATAACTTACCTGATGGTATTTTATCCTATTCTATATTTGCAAATAGTGAATATATACCTGGCCATTATATATATACATCTGGATCTTCTCAAATATCTACATTAATAGAAGGAATCAATACTATTGCTATAGAGATACATCAAGGCTCTATTTCTAATACTACTTATATATTTGATTGTTCTTTATCATTACAGATACCACATATATATAAAATAATAGATGGTATATCTTCTTCGAATCGATATAATAGTTATCAAGATGAAAATTATCCTAAAGCATTTGATAATAATATTGATACAAAATATTTTAATTCTTTAGGTTGTCAAGATACGTATATACAATGGACTTATAATAATGATCGAAGAGAATATATTAATAGTTATTCAATAACCGTGGGAAATAATTGTCATAATAGACATCCTTCTGGATGGTCCCTTAAAGCTAGTAACGATGAGAAATCATGGATATTATTAGATGAACAATTATATATACAATGGACTTCTTATAAACAAACAAAAACATTTAATTTCTTTTCTATACAAGCATATAATATATATCAATTATATATAATTAGTTGCCAATCACATATTGATATACAACAATGTGGTGCTGGAGGAATTCAACTAGCTGAATTTCAGCTTTGGACTGAAAAACTTTCAGATTATTGTAGTCCTATTCCTCCTTTTCCTGGTGCTTTATATAATAGCTATAGTATTATTTCATGTCCATATTTATATTCAGGAACAATTCGTCGTTATTGTAATTCTACAGGTATTTTTGAAGAAGAAGAGTATTTATGTGAACCTCTTCCTCCATCTGTTTTTTATTATCCACAAAATGCCTATGGATTTATTACAAATAATGAAATAACACCAATTATTCCTCAATTTATTGGAGAAAATGTAACATTTACCGTGATTCCCGATCTTCCTAAAGATCTTATTCTTAATATTACAACAGGAATAATCACGGGAATAATTCGTGAAGAATTAACATTATCTTCTTATATAATAAAAATAATGAATTCTAAAGGATATTTAACATTTATATTAGTATTTACATCAACACATTTACGATGTTCACCTGAAGGTATATGGGAATCAACTCCTGTTGGAAATACTATTACTCAAGCATGTGCTAATGATAATTATCAAGGATATCAGTCACGTGCTTGCTTGAATACTATTCCTGCCTCTTGGGATAATGTAGAAGATCATTGCATTATGAAACAACCGTGGAATATCACATATTCCCATAATTATTATATATTTTATAAAGATGATTATGTATCTCCTCTTATTCCTACTTATAAAGGTATTATTTTACAATGGTCTATTTCTCCATCTCTTCCTTCTTCTCTTTCTTATGAATCTACTAATGGTTATATATTTGGAATGCCATCTATTTCTTCTCCTCCTATTCTATATACTATTCTAGCTTCTAATACACATAATTCTACTAGTATATCTATTACTATAGAAATAAGAATAAAAACATGTCCAAAAGATTATTCATGGCCTGAAACTGAAAGAGGTCTTATTCAAACTCAACCATGTTCAGACTCTATTAATTATACTGGATTTCTACAACGTATATGTATATATAGTAATACTCCTCATTGGGGTGATATACAAGATTTATGTTATCAAAAACCGCCTTCTAATATTACATATTCACAATCATTCTATTTATTTTATAAAACACAAGAAATACATATTTTGCCACCAACTTATTCAGGTATTGTGACCCAATGGAATATTTTCCCGCCATTACCATTAGAAATATCTATAGATACAAAAACTGGTGAAATATATAGTAAATCTGCATTAAGTTTATCAACTGTTACTTATACAATTCAAGCTAATAATTTACATTCTTCTTCTTATACTATTCTTACTCTTTCTATAATATTATCGAACTGTACTACATTAGGGAAATGGAATACTATTTATCAAGGTCAAACATTATCTATTCCATGTGATGATCCGTTAACATTTCAAGGGGTCCAAACACGTGCTTGTCTTGATATTTATCCTCCTTCTTGGGGGTCTATTACTAGTTCATGTGTATACCTACCTCCTTATAATGTTTCTTATCCTATATCATTATTCTCATTAATTAAGGGAAATTATTATAATTCTACTTCTATTAATTATAATGGATATGTTTCTAGTTTCTCTATTGTACCTCAACTTCCTGAGGGACTCTCATTCAATTCAACCAATGGAATCATTTCAGGAACACCATTAGAATCATTGGCTGGTCGTCAGTATTATATAACGGCAGAGAATCCTTCAGGTGTTTCAATTATACATATATATATAGAAATAACTGCATTATACTGTATTGCTGATGGATTATGGAGTACGACTGAACGAGGAAATACTATTTATTTACCTTGTACGGATACTATTAATTATAACGGTAATATTCAACGTACATGTATATTTCATGATATCCCTATATGGTCACCTATATTAAATACATGTATAAAGAAATCTCCTTGGGATATAAATTATAACTCTTCTTCTATTTCTATATATCGTTATGATACATATATAGGTGAACGTCCTACTTATAAAGGTATTATAGAATCATGGTCTATTACTCCTTCTCTTCCTCGAGGATTATTATTAGATATAGATACAGGACGTATATATGGTACACCTATTGATATTCATAAGAATATATATATAATTACTGCATCGAATAGTGATTCCTCTTATACTGTAGTTCTTGAAATTGAAGTATTCCCGCGGGAATGTGGAACTATGGATATATGGAATTCTTTAGAACGAGGTTTAACTGTATATAAATGGTGTAATGAAGTGATCAATAATAATGTATATACTGCTAATAATAAAGACGTTGGTATTATCTATCGAAAATGTGGAGAGAATAATACGGATAATAATCCATTATGGAGTCCTATTAATAGAGAGAAGTGCGTCACAGTGACGGATGCACCGTCAACAACAGATGTATTTTTAGATTTTTCTGTTCAGGTATATATATATATATGATTTTTAAATATGATATTCTATGTTTTATATATATATAGATATATGATTTTTAAAAATAATATTCTATGTTATATATATATATATTTTTAGTGTAATATTAACTCTATTTCTTAAACTATTTATATATATAGATATCGAATTTATCATACAATATATATACACCGTCATTCTATAACCAATACATTCAGTTATATGTCACGTGCTTATCTTCCTATGATATTACATTTCAAGATGTATTCGTCATATCTGCAACGAACACGACCTCTTCGTTAACCGTACATTCAACCAGTAATATGATAGCTGTGAATTCTTCTATGTATTTGATGATGCGAGTTATTTCCGGTTCACAACATTCCAATCATCTATCTACATATCTATATAACTATATAACCGCGGGAAATCTTACTAGAGATATACATACTATTTATCCTTATCAAAGTGTATTTATATATATTTTATTTATTTTATTTTATATATAATAATTATTTAATCTATGCATATATATATATAATAAATTAATTGATGACATTGTATAATATTACATATATATATATAGTATTCTATTCAATTATATTCATCGATATCTGTTTTATCTTCTTCTCCTGTTCTTTCAACTGCTGCTTTTTATACGATGCTAATTCTTTTTATTTGTATAACTATGTTTATTATTGTACTGGTCACGTGGTGCTGTTATGTACGTTGCAAGGGCACGTGCAAGAAGAAAGGACATCGAAATATAGAGAAACATGGAGATCCTAATAATGTTCCAAAGAAATCGGCATCATCTCCGTCATCACGTACACGTGTGGTAAGAATATAATCATTATTATCTATATATTAAAATTTATATTAAAATTTATGTTATTATTATTATATATATATATATATAATTCTGATCAAGTTTGTGAGAATTTGGAAATTATTATTATTTATATATTTAACATTAATATTTATTTATTTGTGCTCTAAACAATCTTTGCTGTACAATTTTATATTTAATTCTATATATATATTTATTTGTTTATTGATATCTATTGTATTGTTCAATACAATTTATATTAATAATTTGGGGATTTAAGAAAATATTTTTATAATATTTATATCGTTTTTTTTTAAATATAAGAATATAAATAGTTATATATATATGTTTTCTTTGTTTTCTTTTTCTATGTATATCTGAATCTTTTTTCTCTTTTTCGTTTTCCTTTTTTTTATAAATTTTTATAGCAATAATCATATATAGTATTCGCCAACGTATCTTTATTTCAATGTATATTATATACTATTATATATCTTGTTTTATTTCTTATATATGTATATCTCTATTTGTTATCCTATTTTTTTTATCAATAAATATATGTTCATTAATTTATATATATGATTATTCAATATGTTATTACCATTAATGAGTATTGTTTAGTTGTGTGAATATATAAATATATAAGATAACAAAAATAAGAAATATATAATTACATGAAATTATTGGAAAATGGAAAAGAAAAATAATTCGTGAGAAATAAAATATATATATATATATTTATAATTAAAAAAAAAAGCAAATATATAATAAGCTAAATAATTATATTTAAAAAATGATTCTGTATATATATATATATATATATTAAAGGAAATAATCCGGAGGATGAGTCTTTTTAGGGAGTTTTCGATCTTCATTTGGCATAGCCTCAAATATCTATATATATATGATTAATATATATATATATATATATGGAATGAATTATATATATATATATGGAAATGAATATTTATATATACGATGAATTTTTGTTGATTTTGTTCATCAAGAACTAAAATAGAAGCTTTATTACCACATCTAGATAAATAGTAGTTAAATAATAATAATAATAATAATAATAATAAAGATGATGACTATAATAATAATAATAATAATAATAATAATAATAATAATAATAATAATAATAATATAGCAATACCTATAGCAATAATTAGGTGCACTCCAGACTGTACAGAGGGATTTATCGAACATCCAACGATATCCCTCCATAACCAATTGGTGGGCACGAAGTATTAACGAGAAATTATTATTATTATTAAACTATATAATAATAATAATAACTATTATTATGTTTAAAAAATTTAAAAAATATATATAAACAATATAAAACTATTCTATTATAAAAATATTCTTACTTTAGCAACTTGATCTCCACCAAAGAAATACCCTGCTCCCCGCGGGGATAATCCCCATCCTTCAATATCTTCAGGGTCTGACCATAATAAATCACACATAGTACCGTCATGAGGTAATTCTTGCTTACGATCAATATATTTTAACTATATATACATATATACTTTTATTAATAATATTATAAAAAAATAAAGATATTATTGATTATTTTCATAATCCGCAATATACATCTATTATAACTTGTAATTATATATACAAAATCAACTATATACTTGATTGGCATGTAGAATCATAGGTGATAATCCTCCATGAACACAAAATGTCTTCTCATCAATAATAGCAGCTAATGGTAAATAGTCACAAACATCAGTACAATATCTCCAAACATCAACATTCTCATATTTCCTTAAACATTCATCATAAAATCCATAAACCTGAGTAATTTGACGAGATTCATGATTACCACGTAATAACGTGATTCGATCAGGATATCGTACTTTGAGAGCAAACAACAATAATAATGTTTCAATACTAAAATAACCACGATCAACATAATCACCTAAGAATAAATAATGTGTATCTGGACATTGACCACCAACATTAAATAATTGCTTCAAATCATAAAATTGTCCATGAATATCACCACATACCTATAAATAATGAATAGACTAAATTATACAAATACAAAAAGAAAAACATAAAATAAAAAAAAAAATCAAATATATGTGTGAATATTGTTATTATAAACTAAATATTATGTAAAACATACTGTAATAGGAGTATTTAAATATTGTACATTTTCTTCAGCATCCAATATCACCTTAACGTGTTCACATAGAATTCGTACCTCCTCTGTTGATATTTGTTCACAATTATAAAGCTGTATATATGAATTATATGTAATGAATAATAAAAATAGAATAGTTCTAATTCAATTACTCGTTCAAGTTGACGATCTAAATCACTTGAATGACTCATTTGTTAGTTTTTTTTGCTTAGATTAGATAGAAATAAAGTATTGTATATCTAAAATAAACAATATTATAGAAAAAAACTAATTTTAACTTATTTCTATATATTTTAAATTAGAAGCTGTTTTCTTTATAGGAAATTAACACTTTTCGAAATTCACGATTAATCATTGGTTTTAAGAAGAGAAATTCATAATTTTCATAATTCAATTTCTTCTTAAAGAAAAGTCATTTAATGAAGTTATTTTGGTCAATATGATGTTTTATTTAATTAAAAATAATCTGAAATACCCTATAATAGTAATTAAATTTAGTAAAATTAAAATAAAATGACGAAATAACAATGAATTATATTGATTTCATGTTGTTGTGTGTGTTATATGATTATGAGAAAATTGAGATTTTGTAAAATAAATGCTCCTATTCACAAATTTTATTTTAGTAAAAATTTTTTATTAGCTACTTTCAACCTAAGAATAAAAATCAATTCTTTCTTTTTCATTTTCAATTTCTCTTTATTTTCATTTATGTATGATAATAAGCTTCTAATTCTTTATTTCTTATTTTTCTTTATGTATAATATCTTTATATATGTATAGAATAAGAGAAACTAAGAAACATGCCCCGAGATTTAAGGAGAGAATCTCTAGTTGATGCGTCAAAATACTTAGAGGAAGGAATGGTGACATTTCATGGAATAGAGGCAAAAGTACATTGCTCTATTTCTAAAGAACGTTTGGTAATGTTTCCAGATAGTTGGCTTTATGAGATTTGGTTAAGAGGTGATGATGCAGGAAATAAGGAATTTTTTACTGGATATTCTGAACGTAATTTAGAATGGATTATTTCTTCTATGAGAGGAGAACATCTTAGTATCGATTTGAAAACAAATGAAGAATTGCAACTATTGGTTGATGACTTTCGTGATCTAGATGTAGAACCTCCTCAATATGTTTTAAACCGAATATCAAATGATAATTGGAATAATGGTTCAAAAGGAATCTATGATAATCTTAAGTTGTTAAATAATAATAATAAAGAGAATCAGATCATGTTAAATGAATTATATATGTTAATGAGTAAAATGAATACATCACTTGATACTTTGAAGAAAGATAATGTTTCTCTTAATAAAGAAATAACTCAATTAAAAACAGAAAATACTACATTAAAGAATGCTATTAATGATATAAAATCTTCTGTAAAAGCTATTGCTAATGATGATAGCACATATAGGTCTATCAGAAGTATTAATTCAACTACCGAAGATATTAATAGTAGTATAAAAAACGTTAAAGAAGAAATTACAAAAATAAAAACAAAAGTTGAAAGTATTTCAACTTCTGTTTCTTTCTCTAAATCTGATGTTACAAAAATGAATGGGTTTGAGAATAGTACTATATTAGATAGAAATACTGAATATATAGAATCATTATTAACATGGCTTGGCATGAGAAAAAAATGGAAATTATTATATAGAGCTAAAAGTAATTCTTTTTCTGTGTCTAAATTTCATAAATATTGCAATAATAAAGGTGAAACAGTAACTCTTATTAAGCATATAGGTACAAAAAGACAAATTAATATATTTGGAGGATATACAAATCAAAGTTGGGAATCACCTTCAAATAAAGGTATATATATATATATATATATATATATATATAATTTAATTGTAAAATAATTGGTAGTATATATATTATATACATTATATACATTATAAATAAATTGATTAATATAGAATGGAAATCATATTCTAAAGAGTTTCTATTTACTTTAAGTAATGAACATGATATTCCTCCTACTAAATATAGTTACACAAGTTCTAATAAGGATTATGCTATATGTTGTCGTTATGATTTTGGCCCTAAATTTGGTACTGATATATGTTTATCTGATGATTGTAATCGTAATAAAGATTCTTATTGTAGAGCACAATCTTTTGGAGAATATTATACAACTGAAGAAAGTTCTTTATTTGTGAATACAGGTGATACCAATTCTACTAATTATTTTACTGTTGATGATTATGAAGTATGGGGAAGAGATGAATAATATAGATATGCTTTTTTTAATGTTTTTATTATTATATATTGTTTAATCAATTTTTATGGTATATTGATAATTTTTATAATATACATATTTAATATCTTCATTATTAAATGTATTCTTATCATTATATATCTCTATGAATAAACAATATTAATAACGTTATTTTTTTTGTAATCTGAAATTTGTTTTGTTTATTTATATTAAACTGCATTTATTTAATTGGTATGATTGAAATAAAATTAATAATGCTTACAATAAGTTACTTTTTAAGGCCATTTTAATATAATATTTCCAAATTACAAAACAATCATATAAAAAGTGAATATGAAAGTATCTTAAAAAAATGAAAAATATAAAGTTAAATATATAAAATATATTAAATAAAATAGTATATATTTATATAAAAATTTTTATTACCATATATGATATATTTTCATTCTTTATTTATAATAGTTGGCATATAATTTAGAGTAATGATGATCAATATATTCTTGAAATAAACTCATTTCTTTATCAATTGATGTAAACGAACAACAATTATTATTATAAGAATTATCTATTTGTTATAATAATAATAATAATAATAATAATTTATATGAATATACTTATTATATTCATAATTATAATATAATAAATATAATAAATACTTGATAACCAAATACGTACGTAAGTCATATAAGGGAAAGATATCTTAATCAAATATGCAAATTTATTTAAATATTCCGAATCAATTATGCCTTTAAAAAAATAATAATTATATATATATGATATATATGATAATAATTTTTTATACATACATAAAGATAAGCGTTTAATATTCTTTGTATAATCTAATTGAAGTTGAGTATATATATATTTGGAATATATTATTGCATCTGAATACTCAAAATCATTATACATTAATATAGAACTCACATGCTTATGAAGATAATTAGCCAAAGAAGGAAAAACTGTAAATACATTATATTTATCTATATACATATGGTTAATAATAATATAATCTTATACATTACAGATGAATTAATATAATAATAATTATATATATATAGAATAAAGATATAATACAGTCTCCAAAATAGATAAAAAAGGTGTCAAGAGAGAGAAATGGTAGTTCTGAAAAATTAGAAAATTGCTCAATAAATGACAAAAAGGTCTTTAAATTAAAGTTACAAGTATCTATATATAGCATATATAGTATATATATGATATATGTATAATATATGTATAATATATATATAGTAATAACAGTACAGTAGAATTTTATTACTAAATGTTTGAGTTTGAACATAACATTATGCTGTAAATAGTTAAATAAACCATTGTATATCATTTCAGTCTCCCTATCATTATCTATATATAGAATATATATAATATATAATATATATAATATATATATATACCTAATCTGATAGTTAAAGATTCTATATTTCTCCAGAGGGGTAAATTTTCACATTTAGGATTCAGAAATATATAATTTGTAATAAAAGGAACTATATATATATAGAGAAAAGAATTATTTATACATATAAATGATTCGTAATTATATATATAAGAACATAATATAAGTATTAATAATAATTGATTATAATCATTCAGTAGATAAAAAATTTTATTAAAAAATATTATTATTAGCTAAAACTTAAATAAAAATATCAATACTATTTTATTAGTAAATAGTGATATTAATATATAAAAGCAAATAAATTATATAAATATCTACATATATAAAACAATATATACTTATTTCTAATTCCATTAGATTATCCGAGAATAATGACAAGAAATGAAAAAGAGTTGTATCCATATCTTCTGTAAATGAATAATTTATTTTATTATAATGAGACATAATACATTCCAAATGGTCTTTATATATTTATAATCGAGAGTATACACTTTTATATGAATTACATATTTAAATAATATATTTGAATAATATATTTAAATAATATATAAATAATATATATAAATAATATATATAAATAATATATATAAATAATATATTTGAATAATATAAATATACTTATTAATAATTTTTGAACATTACTATAGGATCCTGAACAAAGAAAAGAAAATAAATCATAAAATGATGAAAATGGTTCTTTCAAAATACATGTATTTACTAAATAAAATAAATAAATAAATACATGTACAAATATAGAAATAAATGAATATACTAAATATTAAATCTAATAATAATATAAATAAACTGTGAATATAGTAAATAATAAATATAATAATAATTTAAATAATTCTAAAAATAATATATATACTTGAAATAATGAGCGTTTTTAGTTGTTTATAGTTCATTTGTTGATATATAGTTTTTAAATTATTCATCACTTCAGGTATAAGTCTATCTGTTTCTGTAGAAAAAATTGATAAAAATATTTAAATATATATATAAATTACTAAAAAAAAGAGTATTGAAATTACAATTGTTGAAATTATAATTTAAATAATCATGAAAATCAGATTGACCAAGTGATGCTATATATAAATAAAACTTAATGAACATATATTATTATAATATATATATATATATATATATACAATGTAAAAAAGTATCTATATATAATAAGCCGTCATTGAATAGTTTTTCCCATGAATAATTCCAATTGTTAATAGAGAAATTAGCTATATAATAAATAATAATAATAAAAAATATATATATACTATGAATATGAAATTGGTGTTTTTGTTTTGCAAGAATAAAATGATTAACAATCGTTTCACTCAAATGAATAGTATAACAAGGATATGATTTATTAATATGAATATTATCTATTAATTCAAGTAATGAAAGAGGAAATAAATTTAATAATAGTTTTTCTTCATTTTCATTAGAAAGTGAATTCATTTTTGTTATTATATATATAGATAATTTAGGGAAATTATTTCGTGTTATTAAAGCTAATATACTTTGCAGTAGATTTATATTAGAATCTGATATTAAATAGCCTATAGAAAAGTGAATATAATATTATGATAGATATATTATTAAATATTATTTACTAGTATGTTATATATATACTATTTATTTCTAGAGTAGTAACATTAGGAAAAACATGAGTAGTAATTATATCTTTAAATAATTGTATATATTCAGGATACATGGATGCTCTTATAACTATATATATATATATATATATATAATATATATTTATTCAATATGTAGTTTATATATATATAATATATACATTATATACAATATAAGGGATTAATAATTTTAAGAGTATCAAAAAGTCCATGATATAGGGATTGTAATAAAACAGGTGTAGTTACTTGAAGTTTAGAAGAACAATCTATATAACATATTATATACATAGTATATAATATATAATAGTATTATATATATAGTTATATACATAAATAAGTGAAACCAAATAATTCTTTGCATATTGGTAAATTTAATATATAGTTAAATATAGTATTATTTATTGATTTTGAATGTATTTTAAAATCCGCTATTAATGAGTTATTAATACTATATACATATATATATCGTAAATGAAAGCAAGTATTATAATATATATATTTATTAATAATAAATAAATATATATACTTTAATATAGGATGTTCAAAATCACATTCTATACATATATATATATACTTCTAATATAAATTAAACATAGTAAGCTAATAATTGCATCATGTTATAAATTATTTCATATATATATATAAATACTAATTAAATGAATATAATAAATATATATATACCATTAGTTGAATTAAAAAATATAAAATTAAATAATACAAACTACATTTCTTACTGAAATTAAAATAAAGAAAACAATCAATTTGGTCATGTTTTGTATATTCACGGATATCATCATAAATAGACTCTATATATAACACAGGTTTATTTTCTTCTTTTTCTTTTTTTATTTCTTCATCAATATCTATAGGTATAATCTCATGATGAATATCGGCTTTTATTATATTTATATTATGCATATAATTAGTATATTCATATATATTATTTTTATTACGATTATTATTATGATTATTATTATTATCATTATTATTATTATCATTATTATTATTATCTGAGATATTATTATCTGAGATATTATTATCTTGTGAACTTATAAATATTTGTTTTCTTTTTAATTTACAATATTCAATCTCAGGATTATTTTGTTTATATGTCTCATAAGCATCAGGATAATAAGTATGATAATATTGTCGTTTATATTCTTTATATAATACATTATAATGAGGATCTGAGGGAATTATTGGAACAAATCTCTTTTTATGACGATAATAGGCTGTATATGATGATAAACATAATAAAAACATAATAAAAACATAATAAACATAATAAAAACATAATAAACATAATAAAAACATAATAAAACAATATAATAAAACAATATAAACATAATAATAAACATAATAAACATAATAAACATAATAAACATAATAAACAATATAAACATAATAAACATAATAATATCATATATATACGTTTTATTGAATATTCTTTTATTTTAGGGAATAGTTCATGTAGATTTGATGGATATATATATTCATAAGGAATATCTTCATGAAAATCATCTATATATATATATATTAAAAATATATCTATTCAAATAAATATTTATATACATATTAATATAACATTTGTAACATTATATAAATAAAATAACTTGGAATAACTTACTAGTAATGTATTTTCTATTTCTGTTATAACACCTATATATATATATATATATATATACATATATATTATTACTAATATACCATAAATTAATAATTTTCGTTCATAAGAATAATCATATAGAATATTTTTATCATAATCTTTATCAAGACTTTTAGCAACGCTTAATTTTAACTTATAGGAATAATTATTTTCTAAAAATTCATTTAATTTTGTTGTTAAAGAGAATTCAATTAAATTCGATATATCATAGGCTTCTTCGCCGAAAAAATAGATTATATCTGTAAACATAGAATAAACTTCATTGACTGATAAAGACTCAAGAGTAATTTTACTTTCCATAAATAATAATAAATGTCGTATCGATAAAGGAGGTGAATCCATATAATAAGAATCTTCAGAATCTAAATAATTTTCTTTATTCTTGTATGCCTATGAGAATAATGAATTCGGAAACTTATTTATAAATATTAATGGAACACAAATTGTACTTTCATCTTGAAATTTGAAGCTAATTAAGTCTGGAACATAATCAGCAAGAAATGTGATATCACTAAGATCATTGTCGTATAACTTATCCGAAATTCTCAGAGGTAACTGTGACATTATTTCTTTATAGTCTATTATAAAATATAATTATCATAATATTAACATAATCACAATTTATTTTAATAAATAAATCTCTTTAATAGTTGATAATCAATTATGTTTTTGAAAAAGAAAAATATACATAAAAAAAGTTTCATATTTATTAAAGTGTGATAATTCTACTAAATTGTTTCATTATTTGTGGATTTATGATGAACCGTCTTCTCTGTTTTTCAAAGAAAGCTATAGAACAGACTTTTAAACAAGGTAGATTCCTTTCAAGTCTCCATGTAGTTCGTCCCTTGTGTAGTTCTTCAATGTATATTGCGAAAAATAACTTGTTATACTCTGAATTTGGACAATTCATTTCAAAAAAGCATTTTAGTACATCACCTTCAGATCAAATGGATGCTTATACTCTGTATGAGTCTATCGTTAATATGCCTATGGATCCTAAGAAACAACAGAGCTTCTTTATTGATCAATTAAAGCAAAAGAACTTTGATAATGTGTATGAAACTTGTAAAATTATGCTTGAGTCAGATGAAACTCAGGATATTGCATTAATGGGACTTGTTGAATTATCTGGAGCTCATTATCTTAAAGCAACTAATTTAATAGGTAAAACATTGTATGGTCGTTATAAAAGTCTTGCTCATGTCAAGTATATATATATATATATATATTATTATATATTTATTAAGTCAATAAATAATTATATTTATTATTCTATTATATATATACATATATATAGTGAGAAAGAAGCGGAATCCACTTTAGAATATTGTACTGGCTATTTAAAACAAGCAATTGAACAAGGATTTATTGAATCTAAAGTATATATATATATATATATATAGTTATATGAATGAAATATATATTTTTGATAATTAATTAAAATAGTTTTAATAATGATGTTTTATAATATGAATATGTTTTGTAATATTATATTCTTTATATTATTAAGCTTGATAATAATAATAATAATAATAATAATAATAATAATAATAATAATAATAATAATAATAATAATAATAATAATAATAATAATAATAATAATAATAATAATAATAATAATAATAATAATAATAATATATATATGTAGGTGACATTAGCAATGATATATATGGATGCAAATGAAGGTAAACAACGCGAAGAAGGGAAAACACTTCTCGAAGAAGCATTTACCGCGGGGGAACCAGAAGCTTATTATACTAAAGCTCATGTATATACTATACTATACTATGTTATACTATTATATTATATTATATTATTATTTATTATCTATTCTCTATTATATATTATTTATTATCTATTATTTATTATTTATTATATAATGTATATAGATATTATTAAAAGGTCAATATGGATATGAAATGAACAGAGAGAAAGCCATTGAATATCTTCAATTAGCAGCTCAATATGATCATGTTGATTCTCTATACAGTTTGGGTATTCTCTCTATTGGTCAGAATGATATTCCTTCTGCTATTACATACTTTGAACGGGCTATGGACAAAGGAAGTAATAAAGCTATTAATGCTTTACTTAATATATATATACATATATATACATATATATACATATATATACATATATATTACTTAATATATTTAATTATTAATAATATAATAATATAATTATATATATATATAATAGATATATACTGATAAAGATATGATATCGAATGGTGATGATCATATATTTTCCCTCCTTCAAAAAGGCGCCAAATTACATGACTCGAACTGTCTCTATAATATAGCTCTTGTTTATTTATATGGAGAGTATATATAATATATTATTATATATATTATTATATATTATATATATATTATTATATATTATTATATATTATTATATATTATTATATATTATTATATATATAGATATAATCAAAATCAAGATTATGAAAAAGCGCGTAATTATTTAATTCAATCAGGAAAGGCGGGAAATGCTGAGGGATATTTTCATGCTGCTTCCATGTATTATAACGGTGATCACGTGACACAGGTATACATTACATAATTCTATTCTTTATTTATCATTTATATGTATATATATATATTTATAAATCTATTATTATTATTATAATATATATATATATATTTAGGATTTTAAAAAAGCATTTGAATATTATAAACTTTCAAGTGATTTAGGAAATATGAATGCTATGTTTAATTTAGGTGTAATGTATTTAAAAGGTGAAGGAACGGATAAGAATGAATTAAAAGGAAAAGATCTTATTGAATTAGCCAAGAAACATAGAACTCAATAATTATTCTACCTATATTTTTAATTATATAAATATATATATTACAATAATTTGATTATTTATAAAAATAGTTTGTGTTGTTAATCAATTAAAAGGATGATAAAATTATTATTGTTTTTTTAAATACAATAATATGAATTAATTGATTCAATATTTATAGCGATACATTAATAAAATTTTGAATAGAATAATATATATATTATTAGTGTTTTGACTGTTGATTCGTGAATATAATTCATACAACTGTTCCAATAATATCCAGTGATAAAGAAAAACTAGCTAAATGATTTATTTATACAGAATTACTTAACAGATAATGTTATATTATAAGGATTATTCTATCAAAATATCTATAAAACATATACAAAGTAGATTTATCAAAAAGAAATCCAAAATGATCTAAAATAGTTGAAGAAAGCATAAATATCTAATTCTGATTCTCTAGAATGATACTCAAGACAATGTAATAAATATTTGGTATGCTAGATTCATAAATATCAACATTCATGAAAAGAAATTATTAAATTACTATCTACGAAACGATTCTAACTATTTGATAATAATCAGTAGCATATATATTCATTGAACAATAGATAATCATACTAAAATATACTAAACGAGTTGTAAGAAATTGAAAAAAAGAAGGTTAAATTATAAATGATATAAATACATAGGTAGACAAGTGTTACATGAGTATTTTCTGAGAATAATAAAAAAGTGAAAATATATATTACACCTTACAAACAATTATCTAAAAAATCAGTTTAAACCATTTTCAGAGTATTGCTGATTTTTATTATTCAATTTTTTTTTAAGATGTCTTTAATAATTTATATTGTTTAATTAATGATTAATTATCCATTATTCATGCTGAACCTGTAATTTTCTGTATCTGTGATACAAATTATCAATCTTATTTCAAGTAATTCGCATTTTTTATCTTTGATCACGCTAGTTATTGCTCTCAGAATAATTAATAATCATTTAAAATATTGTTTTAATAATAAGAGAATTGATTATTCAATAAAATAATGTATTTTTTAGTTCTGTTTGAGAATAAAACGTTTTTATTTTCCACGAAACTATTCGCATGTGTCTTGGCATATATCATATTTACTCATACATGATAAATTAAAATGTTCATAACCCATTATAAACCACAAATTATTTCAACACAGCTCTTTTATTATTCATAATTATGTAATCAAGAAGATACAAAAAGCTCATAATCCTACCAAATGCATACTTTTAGTTCTATTCAACAAAAAACACAGAGTAGCATAAAATCTCCTTATAACGCTGCTGTTTTCAATCAAATAAAGGTTAACTACTATAAGAAAGTAATTAACTTATTTTTTATTATACACAAATACAACAAACTCAATGATTATTTAAATAAACAAAAGAAAACAAACCAAAATATATTTTTTAAAATAAAATCAAAATACCCGTAAAAATATACACAAATGTAGGTATCAATTTAAAAATATCCGTGAATATAAAACAAAAGAGACTCATCTTTATATGAATCAAAATGTTTCATTTTTGTAAAATAGGAATCGCCAATCAAGTGGTCAATATCTATGAAACAACCAATAATATTCCGTTTATTATGGTTCCAAAATGTTTGCTCTGATGGACGCATCGGTATACTCCATATAATAGAACAATCAGGACATTTATGTAATCCACAGGTTACATATGAATTTTAAAAATATTTTATTTAAAAATTAAAAAAGAGTTGTTTTTATAGATGAAAGTATCAATAATTATCTTCTATTGCTTGATTGCACTTCATTGTATGTTTATTAGCTTGTCTTTCTTGAACTGAAATGGAATTATTGTTTCTAATTATTATGCTATTTAGGTGTTCAAGCTTGCTCTAGTAATGAACATGAGCTTATTGTTCAGAGAACTTATATGAAGAATGCTGGTGAAATCATTCAACTTTATTCTGGCGAATCTACTAATTTAAGAAATAGTCTTGTTTTCTATGATGAATCTATTGATTCTCAAGACTCTGTAGTTGATTACAAAGTCTGCTTAGATGGAAACACCAATTATAGTCTTGAACTATCTTCAATGTATATTATTTTTGTTAATAAATATTTTTTTGTAGGAATTCTTCTGCTTGGATTGATGGCTCTTTTGTTAGTTTGATGTATAATAAAATAATTCTCGTCAACTCTCGTGTAAATGCTGATGACAATGGAAAGAAAATCATTAAGTTTAATTGTATATTTTATTTAATAATATATATATATATATATATTATTTATATAGTATCTTCTCTCCTTTCTTCAAGAATGAATTGGAAATATTCCACTACTGTTGATGCTTTTTCTTGGAAGGAAAATAAGATAGAAGAATGGGGTGAAGACTATAAGAATAAAGAAATAAAGAATGCTGGCTATAGTGTTTATTTTAGAAAGGATATAACTGTAGATAACTATTTTACTATTCTTCAGTTAGCTGTTCAAAGTCAAAGTGAATTTATTGTTTATGTAAATGGAATTCAAGTGTATACTTATTTATTACCTGAATCCTCAAACACCACTCAATATACTCCTTCTCAATCTCTTGAAGATGTTTCTACTTATAAACAGTATATATAATATATATTATTGATTTCTATATAAATATTTCTATAGTATTATCGTTCCAAAAGAATTACTTACTTCCTCTGTTTCTCTTACTACATTGAAAATAGCTATAGAATTACATACTACTGCTGATCATTCTGAACTTCTTTCTTCTTTTGATATTCTTACTTATATTACGAATTCTAAAGGTATATACATATATAAATATATTAATAGTATATGCTTTATAGATTCTATGGATACCCTCTCTATGATTGCCTCTCGAAAACTACAGGATATTCTTCCTACATACACTATGTATGCCTTTTTCAATGGTAAAATTATTGATTTCTCTTCAATAATATATTCTTCATTATCGAATTGTAATATATCTCCTGACTTACCTACTGGTTTATTTTTATCTTCTAATGGTATTCTTTCTGGTACTCCTAAAGAAGTTGTAAATACTCAATATACTCTTTCTTATAATTATGATATATATGGTAGTTCTTCCGGTAAATATGCATTTAATCTTCAAATATTATGTTATCCAGATATTTGTGCACATATACGTATTAATAGAATCACAACAGCTTCTGCTTCTTATGAAAAAGTAATTATTAAATCAGAAGATGGAAATGAGATAGCTACATTAATTCAAGATAATGATTTGAATCAAAATTATGATTATTATGGTCCTGTAGGTATCTGGTCTTTTGAATTATCATCAAGTAATAATAAAATTTGGAATACACATTCATATATGATTATTTCTAGAATAGATGATATAAATAATAATGTAATAAATATAACAAAAATGAAAATTATGAATAAGACTCCTGAAATTCATTACGTTAATACTTTTTACTCCATATTAATGAAATCTCAATGGAAATATAATACTTATGATTCTATACCTACAGAATGGTATGGATCTTCTATTGATGATTCTACTTGGTCTACTACTAATGGTGGTACTGTTATTACTCCTACTGATACGAATCAATATTTTGTATTCCGTAAAACTATTAATATTCCTTCTATTACTAATCAAAAAGGTTTTATATTAAGTTATAAATCATTATCTAATACAAAAATTTATATAAATGATCATTTAGTAGCAGTGGATGGATTTTTATATAATTATCAATCATCAACAACTTCTTCTACATATATACAGCAAACATCAACAGGTCCTCTTTCTGTTTTTGATCAATTAAATTCTATTACTATTTCTGTATTAATATTTGATAAGAATCATGATATAAATATATATTTTGATGCATCTCTTCTTATGTTTGTTGATTCTAGTCTTCCTGTATATGCTGAATTCTCTATTTCTAGTAATGCAAGAACAACCGTTAATCCTACTGATATCATAGATTTTGATAGTTCAACTTATGGTATATTTAACACTGTTACTGGAAGGAATCTTGAATTGTTATTATATACTACTGATGGATATAAGAATATTACTAGATATTGTATAACTTATGGGGATGATTATTATTATGCACCTACTGCTTGGTATGTAGAATCTATTTATGAGGTATATAAAACAAATCTTCATTCTACAGTGAATTCTGCATTCAGTTCTTCTTTTGAATCTAAAAGACAATGTTTCTTCTTATCAAATGTTAATTATTCTATTAATAAACTACAATTCATATTTACAAATAGTAATACAAAGAAAAATACTAATAATTATTATATTAGTGAAATTGAATATTTTGTAGATGATTTAGTACCAGAATCTTTACCTTCTTTTTCTCTTTCTTCTAATCCATCTATTGTATATGATAATACTACAATCGCTGTTTCTATTACAAATTTTGAATATTATAAAGATTTTATTATTACTCCATCTCTTCCTGATGGAATTTCATTAGATATAAACTCAGGATTAATTTATGGTATTATTCATGGAACAGAAGGAACTACAGAGTATAGGATTACTGGTATTTCTATTTTAGATACAACACAAACAACTATATTTACAATTCAAATAAAATCATGTTTATTTCCAAAGACACTTGTGAATATACAATTAGATTTTACAACAGATGACAATACAGTTACAATGAGTAATGTTAATGAAGGTATTTTTAGTCATCCTATATATAATCTTGGTTTAATACATTCTGAAGAATATATTAGTTGCTTAAATCCAAATCAATATACATTGAAATATTCAGGAACTATCTCTAGTAATAAACTAAAATCATCTATTTATATTAATAATAAATATTTTGGATATTTAGAATTTGGACAAACAATGTATTTATCTTTTAAACAATTTGTTGACTCTTCTAAGATGCCTATTGTTTATTCTTATGATAATATAACTCCTCCTAAACATTGGAATACTAATCTATTTAATGATAATATATGGTCTACTGTTCCTTCTTCTTCTTCTCTTCCTGATGTTCCTGAAGATAGCATTACTCAATATTATAGAATACATTATACTATAGAGAATATACCAACTAATATAAATAGATTTGATATAAATATATCTACATATGCAGGAATGATACTGTATATAAATGGAATAGAAATAAGAAGATTTAATATGATTAATAGTGATTCTATCAATTATAATACATTAGCTACTTCTGAATATACTGAATATAAATCAATTAGGTCCATTATAAGTGTATTTATGAATCCTAAAATACTTTTTATAGGTGATAATATTATAGCTATTGAAATACACAAACAAAATACTATTATTCAACCATCTAATGGCTTTTATATATCATTAGACTTTTTAATAAATAATGATTCTCCTACAATAAATGGAGAATGGTCTTTAAATGGTATAATAGATGAAGATTATCCTTTAAGTGATATTACTGATGGTATAGCAGGTAGTTATGTTTTAGCAAGTCGTAATTGTGTTGATAGTATTTTTAAATATACTATTTCTAATGATATTCTGATTACATATAATCATTATCAAGTACTTGCAGATAATAATTATTATCAATCTTATATTCCTATATCCTTTAAGATAGAAGCATCAAATGATAATTGGAATACATTTGTAGAATTAGATGAAATAAATGATCAAGATCCTGAATATTATAATTTAAATAAAGAAATTAATAATAAAGAAATTTATTCTTCTTATCGTCTTTATGTAACAAAATGTGGTGAAGATATTTATGGTTTTGCTGATGGAGAAATGGTATGTTTAAATGAACTTAATTTTAGTTATATAAATCCTAATTCATGTAAAATAAATGGATGGTCTTATGCATTATTCAATGAATATTCATATAAAATATGTCCTCAAGGTTATACTAGTAATACTAAACGTTTATGTACTTCTAATGGGTTACATACTATAGAAGGAGATGATATATGTATATCTATTATACCTTCAGAAATTCATTTCCAAAATACACATATTATTATGTTTGTGAATCATGAATATGAGCAATATTATACTACTGATGCTAATAATGTTATTTTTTCTATTACTCCTTCTCTTCCTGAAGGCATTACAATAGATACTACATCTAAAAAACTCTATGGTACTCCTACTACTGTTTCTACTACTACTACATATAGTTTATCTTTTATAAATAAAGATAATATTGAAACAACTTATGAAATTGATATATCAATTGAAGAAAATATTTGTGAATCTGATGGAATATGGCCTCAAACTAAAATGTTAGCATATGCCTATAGTTCAACATGTCCTATTGGATATGATGGTTTTGTTAAAAGATATTGTAATAATATGGGTGAATGGGAAGAACCTAATACTAGTGAATGTATATTTAGTTCTATTCCTTGTACTGGTACTACTTATTATAATGGTAATGAATGTGTAGAGTGTATAAATGGTTATGTAACTTCATTAAATGGTAATAATATAAAATGTACTCCTTGTTATGATAATGAATATGTATATAAGAATCAATGTATTTCTAAGGATGCTATTTGTACTACGAGTACTATTGATTCTTCTATATATCCTGAAACTAAAGTTGGAATGATTGCAGTTGTCAATTGTACTAATGAAAATCAATATGGTTATTATCATATATTATGTGATTATATAAATAATACACCTACTTGGTCAACTAATATCAATAAAGATCTTTGTTATTCTCGACCTGTTTCTATTCCTGGTAAAGCTTTAGAATCATTAGATTATTCTATGCAACTTAAGACAACTATTGATGATATTTATTCTTTATTAGAATCTTTAGCTAGAACATTTATTCATACTTATAAATATCAACTTACAGATCTTCTTCTTACTACAAACTATACAACTAACGATGAAGTATATATATATATATATATATATATATATATATATTTATTCTCTTTATATTATATTATATATAGTCTATAAATTCTCTTCTTCTTCATGTATATTATGGTTCAAATATAGATTTTTATTCTACTTATTCTTTTTCAAAACCACAATTATATATTAATACTATTACTTCATCACCTACTTCTCTATTTTATCCTGAATCATCACTTACAAATAGTATTACTACTAAAAATGAAGGAGACTGTCAATATACAGATTATTCTGCACATGTTTCATTAAATAGTTATCATTCTTATGCTAATAATGATAATTCATATTCTTTTACCTATTTTTGTAAGCTACAAGGACTAGATTATTCATTAATATCTGTCTTAACAAGAAATCAGCAATCAACTCAAGGAAACACAATAAGCATATTGTTCTTTGGTATTAATTCTTCATGGATTAATCCTGATACATTTATTACTCTATATAGATCTATATTAATATCTATAACTTCTCCTATCACTAAATTACAATTAAATGATATATCTTCAAGCATAGATCCTGTAGATCAATATATTGTAATTAATTTTAAAGTTTTATTCCCTAAAGAAATTCTTGATAATAATTTGCCCATAACTCTGGTAGATACAACATTATTAAAAGAATTACTCTCTAAGAGAATTCAATTCAAATATGATAGTATTATATGTATGATGTTCTCTGGTTAATATAAATATTTATTAAATATTATATCCAAATTTTATTATTATAGCTGTATATATTTCTATTATATATAGTTTTATATATAACTATTAATATATATAACTATTAATATTATTGATAATTGAATAATTTCTATACATATTTTTTTCCTTTATTTATCTTTTTATTTATTTATTTATTTTATATAATACAAATTAAATAATTTTTCATTTATAATTATAAATGACAATTGAATAACATTCTTAATTAAATGTCTAGTCATTTATATATATATATTTTTTTAAAGTTATTTTTATCATCATTTATCTACTATTTATAATTAATATATCTGATTCATGTTTTGTTAAAATATAAAAATTTTTATTTCAATATATACGTTTTCTTGAAGAAATGTTTTTTTGAAGAAATATTCATTTTTTAGTATCCTTTTTTATATGTCACTCTATATGTTTATATAAATTCTCCTTTTTTATGATAATAACACCTGGAATTCATGTATATTCTTATACTTATGTCTGTTTTTGAAATTAATTTAATTATTGATATTAGTATTTATTATTAACATATATTATTATCAATATACATTCCGAAACATAATATACATAAACACTATTGTTATCGTACTTATTACTATGTTCTATAGTACATTAATTTTATTATATATGTTATTTGTTTTCTTTCTTCATACTTCATTCTTATCAACCCAAATACAATATTTTTTTAATATTTTATAATTTTTAGAATCACTTCATGTTTTTATATATCTTTTTATTATATATATATAATTACTAATAAAATATATTTATCCTTTATAATTGTTAAATATTAGTTCATATACATGTTGTTTTGTTATTATAATTTATATGACACAAGACCTTTTAACAAATCAATTGGATTCCTTCTATATGCTACATATATTATTAGCGAACACTTTAAAACCATTTTTTAAAAATAAATAATTGTAACATATATAATATAATATCAAATAAAATTTTAATTTCATAGTTATTTACTATAATCAACGAGAATAGTAACTTTTAATGTCTTGTGATTTTTACTATTTAAAAAATGAAAATATATTTCTATCTCGATTTAATATGAATGAATATTTGTTCATAAAATGTGACTACCAAAAATAGAATAAGTGTCACAAATTGTTATGACATTTGTTGCACAGACAAAATTGGCATCAAGAAAGAAACTGTTAACAACAAAATATGTAAAAATGTTTTATATTGAAAAAGTTGTATAATAACAATGAATCAATTAGAATTTGGGAGAATAGAGAATATATTCTATATATAAATAAATGAATAGATATATTATATGTAGTTCGTTTGATATCTTCATACTTTAAAATATTAATTGATATAACATTTATAATAATCAATAAATTCAATAAAGTTTATATTTGTATAATAATAGGAAAGAGGATGTATTTCATAATATGCATTCATTAATTATTATATTAAAAGGAACACATCATTAGTATTCAAAGATATCAATTTGTTTTTATACAAAAACAATTGTTTTATTTATCACCTATTTGTTTTAATAAACTGATCATATTAGGATAAAAAAAAATAATTCTGAACACCATTCTGTTATATAAAGTAACTTGAAGAAGAAATCAAATGCATTATAGAAATTTGATATAAAATTGACATAGTAACTAAATTAATAATATTCTGAGAATAGATTATTTTGTTTGCAAAGATATCTAGATGAGTATTGATAAAGAAAGGCGATAATCTTATCAATTTTTTTCATAATAGGTTAATTTTTGTAGAGCAAGCAACAGCTCAATATCTAGTGAAGCGCTTATATCATTACTACAGATTAAATAAAAGGGTACACCATATTATAGAATAAAAATGAATTAATTACTATTAATTTTCATATTATTGTTTAGGAAGGTATTCAAGATCTAGGGGAAAATACATAATGAATATATTTTTGAAATAAAAAAGAATAATTCATTGAAAAAACGTTGTTTTAAAATATTTTAATAAAAATATGAAAATTATCTGAAAATGACTGAATAGCCAAATTTTTGAAAAATATAAAAAATTTTAGTGATCAATTACATATATTCGTGAATTTATGATGTTGAAAAAGAGCAAGTTTTATTCTTTGTTATCTCAATGATTATTTATAATTATAAGATATTATAGTTATTCAAATAGAATTTATTTATTATTTGTTTGTAATACTATCTTTTAAGCATACTATTATATGATCATTTTGTCATTATAGTTGAATTCGAGTGATGTTAGGCAATAAATTTCAACTTGTTGAAGAGAAGTGTATTTAAATATGATTAAGAAATATGCTATTTCATTTCTAGATTTGTTTACATTTCAAGATGAGACGAAATTATGGATTTCAAGAGAATTTATTGAGAAATATCCTCAATTTCACTTTTACGATATTATTAAACACTCTGAAAAATATGATGACGGTAGTTATTATATAGATATACCTTCATTGAGCATGAAAAAAGTGATTGATTTTTTAATGGAAGATAACGTGGATATTGATTCATTAAATTTGAAAGATAGTTATGATATATATGAAACGGTTGCAAGATACTCAGTTAAGATTGATAATGAAATACAAAGTGATTTATTAATACATGTTAAGGAACTATTTTATAAATATTTGAAAGACAATAATTATGATATATATGTATATCATTGTAATTATATCAAATCACGTATGCCTATAGATTTATTCAGTTTAGAAGAGAAAAGAATACTGATTAATGGTATTTTATATTTTTATTATATATATTATATATAGGATTAATAACTCAACAGCTAAAAAATGAATTATTATATTATTCTCTTCTTTTTAAAATGATGAATATTACTAAAGTTAAAATAAAATGTATATATATATATATGTTATATTAGAAAATAACACTATATATATAGATGATTACGCATGGACTATTCCAGTAGAATATATATGTCCATCGTGTATTCAAGATATATTCCCTTCATTACACGAATTAACAATAAATGGTATATATATTATTTATATTAATAAATATACATATAGTAACAACGCGTTATAAGAAAACTAATCAATTATTAAATCCAAATAGAGATGAATATATAGTGGAATATACTCGTTTATTTAGTGGATTAGATTATGAAATAAAGAATCCTGAAAAATATGAGTATTACACAAAATCAGAAATGAATGAATATAATAAGATTTCTAATTTAGATCTGAATCATATATATTATTCCCAAAAATTGATTAATTCCTATAATGAAAAAAGAGAAAAGAATGAATTACCTAAGTTATATAAATATATAGTTCATGAAGTTATATATACAAATGATTATTCACGAGTAGAAATCTGTGAAACAGAAGATGAATATATATTAGATGATCAAATCAGTATTGAATATGATTGTATATATATAATTAAAAATTATTTAATTTATTATTATTATTTATAGATATAACAAAAGATAAAACATTCTAGTAAATATTATGTTTTTTTAATATTATCCATTTATACTATATATATATGTAATAGTATTGATAAGGTATCTTCTGAACATGGTATATCTCAATTATTATGTCTTCGTTCCTATTTGTCTATTTCAAATATTAAATTAAAGACATGTAAAATATATATATAATAAAATATAATAATTTATTGTAGATAATTATTTAAATTATGACCTTATAATTATTACAAAATTATTTGAAGAAGGTGTTTTCGATTCTTTAACTGTGTTAAATGTTTGTGGGAGTATCTTTTTATATTTTCTATTATTATTATTATTATCATTATTATTATTATTATTATTATTATTATTATTATTATTATTATTATTATTATTATTATTATTATTATTATTATTATTATTATTATTATTATTATTATTATGTTTATTATTATTATTATTATTATTATTATTATTATTATTATTATTATTATCATTTTATATAGTTAAAGAATTAACTCATAAAGTTAATGATAATTTATTTAACATAATAATGACAACTTGTTTATTTCCAAATGTTACTAAACTCTTATATAAATATGATGGTAAATAATGTTTATATATATATATATATATATATATATATATATATATATAGAATCTTTCCAATTATCTTCAATAACGAAAGAATGCTTCCCTAAATTACATATTATCAACTACGAAACTAAAATAAGTATATTAATATATTTAATAAAAATATCATTATTCTTATTCTAGATACTTACAATTTTAAGTCTCTATTTCCTGATAATTTAATGAATATGATTGATACTATTAGAATATATGGAATTGATAATGATCAAAAAAAGGAAATAGCTTTTCTATTAGATAACGTAGTTTATACTCATTCAATTCATATTGATAAAATTGATATAACTATATGTATCATATATATATTTTTAAATTTATAATTATCATATTATCTATATATTAATTCTATTTATTTATATTTTATACAGATAATTGTCTTTTGAATTTCCCTCATTTAAAAGAAATATTTGAGAAAAATCTTGTTACCTTTAATAGCCGCCTTTCTAGTATATATTCTTTTATTTTGTTTGTATACTTTTATATATTATATATATATTATTCTATAAAGTTTATTCTTCTTCTTCTGGCAATATAAAGATATTAGACTCTATTGAAAAATGTAAGCAAAATATTTATAGTTTCAATTTAACATTTGAAGGTATCGTCATATATGTAATTTATATATTGTTGATATATAATAGTAATATATATTCATCTATAGATGATCATCATGATAAAATTGATAAAAGAAATGCGTTAGAAAGTTTTTTGAAGAGTAATATATTAGAATATTTGAATGATTTAACTATTTCACGTATATTCTATCTTAAATATATTTTTATTCTTCTATGAATTAATATCTATAGTTGATTATAAAATAAATATGGAATATTTAATATGGATATCAACTCTTTTTAATGATAATAAATTTAATACTATTCGAAAATTAACGATTAATTGTATATTATGTTATAAAACATATATATATATATAGTACATATTAAAGAAGACTCGTCTTCTGAATATTTAGCTGCATATGAAAAAATATTCGAGAAAATAATTCCTAAGGCATCTATTGTTAATATAAAATGTAATTATTATATTTTTATATATTATGTTTATGATAATTTATTTAATTAATTTTAATTATTATTAGATTGTACTATGACATTTATAAACCGATTAATTCCTAAAGGTTGTTTCCATAATACAACTCAATTATTTATAGGTATATATATTAAATATATATAATGCTTTAAAATAATATATATAATATTTTTTATCCTAACGTTCTAATTATATTACTTTAGATATTAAGGATATACCAGATGATAATTTTTGCAAATTATATACTACAGATAATTTCCCTCAATTAAAATATATCAAGATTTGTATATAATAATAATAGTAGTATTTTATATTATGAATCATGTATATTTATTACCCATATTTCTTTTATATAAAAATTATTTTTATTAAATAATACATGTATATATAGATAAAAATGATAAAGAATGGTTATTTTCTTTTATTAAAACATTTTGTACATATATGAATAATAATAATTTTCCATTATCAAGTATTTTCCGATTAGGTCGTATGTCATAAATAATAGTGATTTTATTCGTGTTCATTACTATTGCTATTCTATAGAATGGGAACATGAAGCTGTTGGTGATTATATTTATGATCCTGATAATTCTATTCTTCGATGCAAATATGATAATAATTCATTTATGAATACAATTATTGGTTCTAAAGGTATATATATATATATCATATCATATCATATAGAAGTATTATACTTTTATTTAGATAAACTGATAAGTAAGTTTGAGATAGAAACGCTATTTGACATTATAAATGAAAATAAAACTCACAAATTAAAATATTTAAAAATATGTATATTTATATTCATGTTTTTTATAAGTTTCATTTTTATAGATATTTATGATAAGGAACAATTGTCAAAACTTATCAATTTTATTACTACTGGAAAATTTCCTAAATTAAAAGAATTTTATTTTAATGTCTGTATATTTATAGTTATTATTGTCGATATTATATTATATAGATTTTAGTTTTTCAGATGAACAAATTGATATATGCAAACAACAATTAAAGGATTCTTCATTTATTCAGAAAAATCATGTAAATTATTTATTTGACTAAATATATGGACTCCTTTCTATATATATGTTTTTATTTTTTATATTGTTATATTTAATTATATTTTTTAATTTCCTTTTAATGTTTTTATTAATTCTATATATAAAAAATATTTTTTTAAAGAAAGTTGTGACTAAATATAACTAAAATAATGGTAATAATTAAACACTATAATACATTAAAATATTTTTTTGTAATTATTATGGATTCATTATTATACTTTGTTTAATTATTCTAAAAAAAATAAATAGAATAATATTTCTATAGGATTATTGTTATGATAATGATGTCCTGAATATAGATAACTATAATTATTTAATAATAAATATTTTTTATAAAATTATTGAAAACTACATTTTTCATCAAACCTATTTGTCTTCATATTAAAAAAGAAATATTTTTATAACTTTTTTATAACGTTATTTGTAGTTTAATTATATAATAGTATTTTTATTTCTAAAGTAGTTACAAACTAAGTGTCAAAATGAAACAAAAAGTATATAGTTTTAATTCATTAATTATTTCTCACATTTATAATATATTATATTTTTATTTTTTATCATAATTTTAAGAATTTGTATATAAAATATTTTTTTTTTAATGATTTATAAATGTAGATTACAAATATTTTTTGAATTGTTCGTAATTTAATTATTATAATATTATTTCACAATAAAACATTTATTATATAAATTCTTCATTAAGAATTATAATATACATGTATTATAAAATATTTCTTAATAATTCATATATACATAATTTATTATATTAGTGACATATAATCAAGATACATTAAAAATAATTAGATATCATGAATATATCATCAAAAAAGAGTTGCTATTCATATATAGTATATTATGAATAGTCATGATTAAATTTAGTAGAAAATATAGATAAATTATCGTATAAAATATTATAAGAATAAAATAGTATGAAATAGAAATGGAAGAGTACGAATGAGATAGAAAAAAGGAGAGATTTTTGTATCAGTAGGCTATAGAATAGATAATATTTGAGAAATAGAAGTATATTACATAAATATAATATAAAAATAAATAAAAATGTATTAAATTCAGTCAGAAATCAGGAATGATTAAAAGAAAAACTAGATATTCACTTATAGATAAGTAATAATTATCATACATAAATATATATATCATATAAATAATAATAAAAACGTATCTGTTAAAAATAAGTTACTTATTAATCAAAATGTAAATTAATCTAGAAATATAAATTGATTAGACATACGGTTCTGTTTCTAATATCTTCTATATTTTTAATTAGTATTCAATACATTATTTTAAGTAAAAAAATAAGCGAAGATCCACAATAAGTTACCTATTTTTGGAAATTATTGAGATATTGTTATATATCATAATAATTACTAATCATTCAAAATAATAGTTTTCATTTTAAGTGAATAATAAGCAAATAAAAAGGAAATAGAAAAATATTGAAAAAGAAAATAAACAGGGGAAACAACTATATTTATTTAATTAGCGTTATTTCCTTAATGGTGAAAGAAAAGGTGTTATTTGATATTGATAAATTCAATAAATTGAAGGAGGATATCAATGTATATGAAGAATTGATGAAAGATGTTGTTAATGTATTTGGATCAGTAATGAATCTTGGTATACATTCTGGAATATCGATAAATAGACTTATGAAACATATTGAAAATGATTGTATTGAAAAAGAAGGTGAAAGAAATGAATTTGAAAAGAAATGTGTTTATGAAAATAATAATTATGGAGATATGAATGTCAATATGGATGATAATGATGATAATGATATGGATTTGATACGATTTACGAATAATGGTCCTGTTTTTCAAATATCGAAATCAGTTTTAGATACTTTGAAAGGTTCTTTTATAGATGATCAACTTGAAGAAGAAAAAAGAACGAATGATGGAACTATCTTTCTTTGTTATGAAGGTCAAGATGCTTTTATTTATTATTTATTAGATTATTTGAATGAAAAGAACGTAGATTTAAATTCTTTTTCTTATGAAGAACAATTAGAAATATTAAATTTATTTGAATTTTGTGGATTAGTAATTCCTATAGAATTATTAAATTGTAGAGAAAGAAGAGATCGAAAAATGAAGAAATATAATGAAAACGAAAATAATTATTAGATTATTATATATATATATATATGTAAGAATGTGTACATATTATTATTAAAAGAATCGATGAGAATATTGTTATAAGACTCAAAAAATAATATTTATAATTCATATTAATGTTGAAATAGTATATATCAACGCTATTCTATTGTTTAAATTAGTTATATATATTTTAATTTAACATACTATACATAAATATTGTATATTTTATTTTTAATAGTTTTATATTCAGTTCTTTCTCATATGTTATAAAATAGAATTGACATATATAATTATTTAAATTAGTTTTTATAATAATAATATTATCAAAACATTTGTTCTTTTTAGCATTCAATTCAATTCATATTTGTTATAAAAAAGCATTCAGTTGTGTTATTATAATGTTAAAAAATGAAGTATATTGTTTGTTAGAATATACTAACTTATTAATAATTATTTTCACTTATTCTTATTTACATTAAATTATTCAATAACAATCAAATTTCACAATCAAGAAAAGGTAAAAAATAAACTAAATATTTAGAGTATATCTTTTTATTACACAGAAAATATTTATTTTCTTTTTAATTATAAAATAATAAGCTATGAAATTCATTTTAATTAGATATTTTTAATATAATAACATATTTATAATATTTATTTTACCTTCATTTTCAACTCATGGTTCAAGTGATCAACAGTAGTTCATAATTCTCTGTAATAATATAAGTAATGCATTTCTTATAGTCTTCATAGTATAAAAAATGAAATAAATATACTATAAGTCACCAAGTAGTGACTCATCGACAACAATTCTGTTATTAAATATTACAATATTTTTCAAATAAATAATAAATAGCAAGCACAACGTCATGAATTTCATTAATGTTGATATTATGAATATAAATGACTAAAACATAGAGAATTAAAAAAAATAACAATTTGGAAAAATCGTGATTATTTTATGTTTTTTTTTTGAAAAAGAATTGTGGAAATTATTAATTATAAAGCACATCCTAGTATTTAATCGTTGTTTTATCAGTTTTCAAAGTAATCAAGAAATACTAGCAAAAAAACTAGGTTTCTACGTATAGAAATACAAAAAATATCTCTTATTTATTTTGTTTTGTTATTTCACAAATAATCTAAATATTCTCTTAATTTTAATTTATTGCAGTAAATTTCATGAATGAATTTATTATATAGCCTAAAATATTGTCTTTTTAACATTTCATGTTGTAATCATTGTGTTTATATAGTTTAAATAGTCATGTCGAAAGAATTAATTGAAGATAAATGTATTGGATATGATTAATAATACCTTGATCTATTTTTAGATTTATTTACATTTCAAGATGAGAAGCAATTATGGATTCCAAGAGAATTTATAAAGAAATATCATCAACTTCCTTTTTATGATATCATTCAACACACTGAGAAATATGAAGATGGTAGTTATTATATAGATATGCCTTCATTGAGCATGGATAAAGTGATTCATTTTTTAATGGATGATAATATAGATATTTCTTCATTAAATCTTAAAGATAGTTATGATATATATGAAACAATTCTTGAATACTCAGTTAAGATTGATAAAGGAATTCAATGTGATTTATTAATACATATTAAACAATTATTCTATAGTTATTTAAATGGGAATAATTATGATATAGATGGATGTTATTGTAGTTATATTGAATCACGTATGCCTATGGATTTATTCAATTTAGAAGAAAAAAAAATATTTATTAATGGTATATATAAAATATTTCATATAAATAATATTGTATATATATATAGACTTATTTACGCCAAAAAGAAAGGATAAATTATTATATTATTCTCTTCTTATTAAAATGATGAATATTACTAAAGTTTATATTACATGTAAATTTATTTATAACATAATATAATGTAAATAATAATAATATAGATGATTATGCATCAAACGTTCCATTAGAATATATATGTCCATCGTGTATTAAAGATATATTTCCTTCTTTAGAAGAAATAACTATCTTTGGTATATATATATATATGTTATTAATAAATATATATATAGTAACAACACATTATAAGGTAACTAACCAATTATTAAACCCAAATAGTGATGAATATATAATAGAATATATTCATTTATTTAGTGAAAATGATTATAAAATAGAGAATCCTGAAGAATATAAATATTACACTAAATCAGAGATGAAAAAATATAATAAGACTTCTTCTTTAGATCTTAATAAAAAATATTATTCTCATAAATTGATTGATATATATAATGAAAAAAGAGAAAAGAATGAATTACCTAAATTATATAAATATATTATTGATGAACCCATGTATACAAGTGACTATTCAAATGTAAAGACAAGTTATACAGAAGATGGATATGTATTATATGATCAAGTCACTATTAAATATGAAAGTATATAAATTACAATAAAATTATATAATTAATTATTATTATATAGATAAAACAAATGATAAAACATTCACGTAAATAATATTATTTTTTATATAAACATTTATTCTAAAACATTAAATAGTATTAATGAAGTATCTACTGAACATGGTATATCTCAATTATTACTTCTTCCTACATATTTAATTATTTTCAATATCATTTTAAAAGCAGGTAAAAAAACATATAAATAATAAATATAATAAGTTATTTAGGCTATATAAATAATTGTCCTGGAATTATTTTAAAATTATTTGAAGAAGGAATTTTTGATTCTTTAACTACATTAAATGTTAGCACATGTATTATTTTTTTAATTATTATTATTAATACTTTTATTCTATATAGTTCAACAATTAACAAATATATTTGATGATAATCTATTGAACAAAATAATGACAACTTATGTATTTCCAAATGTTACTGAATTTATATATGATAATGGTATTTATATTATAATAGAATGAATATTTATATATATAATAATAGAATGAATATATATATATAATAATAATAATAGAATGAATATTTATATATATAATAATAGAATGAATATTATATATATGTAGGATGTTTCCAATCATCTTTAATAACGAAAGAATGCTTCCCTAAATTACATATTATCAATTACGATATTTTTATAAGTAAATTTATTATAAATAAGTTATTATTCTTAATTTAGCTAATAACAATTTTGAGTCTCTATTTCATGATAATTTAATATCTATGATTGATACTATTCGAATACAAGGAATTGGTTATCAAATAGATGAAGAAGTTTGTCGTTTAGATAATTTAGTTTATACTCATTCACTACATATTGATATAATTTTTAAATATATAAGTATTATATATTTATCTATGATTATAATACTATCTATGTAATTAATTATTTTTATTTACTTTGTATATAGATAATTGGATTTATTTGTTTCCTCATTTAAATGAATTATTAACGAAAGATCTTATTTCCTTTGATAAACTTTCTAGTATGAATTATTTCTTTATTATTTGTTTTCTTATATATTATATTATATTATATATATATACTATTCTATAAAGTTGATTCTTCTCGTTCTGAAAATATCAAAGTATTAGAGTATATTGAGAATTATAACCAAAATATTGATTGTTTAGAAATAAGATTTGAAGGTATTTATTTATATTTAATAAATATGTTGTTCATATATCGTCATAATAAACATATATAGAATTATTATTCAATGAAAATCGAGATAAAATTGATATCAGAAATGCATTAGAAAGATTCTTAAAGAGTGATTTATTAAAACATTTGGAGTGTTTAACTATTATATGTATATTATTATTTATATTATATAGATTATTTATTATTAATATGTTTTATATAATAGTTGATGTTTCTTTTAAGATAAATATGGAATATTTAACATGGATATCAACTCTTTTTAATGACAATAAGTTTAATACTATTCATAAATTAGAAATTGATTGTATATTATATTATAAACAATATGAATATACATATAGATGACTATGGTATTGGATGTATCGATATCAATCCATCCTCTGAATATTTAACTGCATATGAAAATATATTTGAAAAATTTATTCCTAAGGCTTCTATTGTTAATATAAATAGTAATTATTTATATATATAATTATTATGTTTATGATAATTTATTTAATACATTTTAACTATTCTTTCTAGATTGTACTATGACTCTTATAAATCGATTAATCACAAAAGGATGTTTCCTTAATACAACTCAATTAACTCTAAGTATATATATTATATACAATACAATATATTATATATTTCATTCTCTAAACTTTCATGTATTACTTTAGATAATATTGATACACCGGATGATAATTTTTATAAAATATATACTACTGATAATTTCCCTCAATTAAAATACATCAAGTTTTGTATATAATTATAATCATAATTATATTCTTTTATTATGAATCATTTATAGATATGTATTATCTTTTCATATAAACAATTATTGTGATTAAATAATATGTATATATATAGGTATAAAAAAACCGATGGAAAAATGGATTTCTTTATGTGGAAGAATTTATGATTTTTTTTATAATGATAACACTCCATTATCAAGGGGTGTTCGATTAAGTAGTATGCCATAATATTGATTCTAGTCATATTCATTAATATTGTTATTCTATAGATTTGATAAATTATTTAAATGCTGATAATATTTATAATCCTAATAATTCTATTTTTCGATATAAATATGATAGTAATTCATTTATAGATACAATTATTGGTACTTATGGTATATATATATATATATATGTCATATCATATTATGTATATATAGATGAAGCGACAAGTAAATCTGAGATAGAAACACTGATTGATTATATAAACAAGAAAAAAACTCAAAATATAAGATTTTTAAGATTATGTATTTTAATAAATAGTTTATATCATATGTTATTCATTCTTATAGATATTTATGATGAAAAGCAATTATCAAAACTTATCAATTTTATTATTACTGGAAAGATACCTCAATTAAAAGAGCTTATTATTGTTTGCACATGTATATAGTTTTTTATTTGAATATTCATTTTTTTAGGTGACAATAGTTTATATGGAAAAGCTGATATATATAAACATCAATTAAGAAAATCGTCATTTATTCAGGAAAATCATGTAAATTATCTACTCATATAAGTTTTATTTTATACTTTTTGTCATTTTAACATTTTTTTGTTACAATTTTTTAAAGTTTTATTTAATTACTTTATATGATACTAGAAAATACATCATAGTGTCATATGTTATATAATATGTGAAAATAATAATATTATAATTGATGATTCTATAATTTTTATATTTGATTACATAGTTCATTTTCTTTTGTTATATATATAATTAAAAACTTGAAATATATATTAATTATAATTGCCTAAATTATATATATGCACAAAATCAAAATAAAAACCGAAAAGAAATTGTTTAAACAAGGAAAAGAAAGATATTTTAATATAATTTATAAGAAATATTAACAAAATTATAATAAATATGTAGTGACAATTATATGGTTATTAGCTCTTCACATTATATATATATATAAACAATATAAAATATTTTCTTGAATTATTATAAATAAAACCAATCAAAAACGATTCTCTTAATTAAAAAAAAATAATGTTCGATTATATTATATTATTATTACAAATCATATAATATATTTTTCTATGATTCAATTTATAAATCTATCCATAAATAATTATTATTTAATGCAAACTATTTCATCTATATGCCAGAAATATTTTCAAGAATAATATATATTGTTTAATAAATAGTTCATTATATAACGAAACGCAAAAAAAAAAACAAATAAAAATGTATCTATAATTTTCTTAAAAATAGATGACAAAATGGTAAATATAAAAGAAATCTAATATATTTACACATTAATAACTACGAAATAATTAAAAGATAAAGATAAACGAAATATGTAATATATATATATATATATATATATATATATATATATATATAAGAAATCAACTTTATAAAAAATTAATTTAAATTTTAACTGTTTTTGAAGAGTTCTTTCTATTCTTTGCATTAGTAGAATTTGAAGATACTTTTTCTTTCATTTTCAAATGTGTGTTACTCTTCTTCATTCTATTTAAGATACATAAAATAAGAACAATTACAATAATTAATAGAATAATAGCTAATACAATCCATAATATTACATTAGTATAATCTACTTTTTCTGCATTCATGACTAAATCATAAGTTTTTACTCCACCATTCGTAATACAACTAACAGTAAAAGAAGCAGAAGTTAATTCAATTTCAGATGAACCAGTAATAATACATGTATTACTATCTATATTCATACCTTTAGGTAAAGGAGGTTCAACAGTACATGTATATTCAGCAGCAATAATCGTGGGAATTAATGGAGAAATAGCTTGACCAATAGTCATTGATATAATACGTGCTGGATAACGGAACACAGATGGTTTTTTAGGAATACAATTATTTTCTTCATTTAAAAATTGTCCTTCAAAACATTTACGTTTATATGTACCTTGATACAATTCAGGACATGATTTATAACTATATGAATTATGAACTGTTCCTTCATAACCATCTTCTGTACGACTACATGCATTTATAATAATAGTAGTTTTATAATATAATTCAGATACAGCAAAACCTGGTTGACTACCCCAAGGACCAACATTACAATAATTAGCATCATAAGGATTTGAAAATTGATTATTACATTCTGTTACATAAAATTGAATATATTTATATGATTTTTGATTATAAAAAGTATATTCATTAACTTCATTACAATAAGTAATTATTTGATTATATTGAGTATCTAATAAATCCCATGTACTATTATCATTAGAACCACGAATTTCCCATCCAGAAGGAATACGTTTAAAACAATCACATATATGAAATAATGTATATGTATTAATATATTCATAACGTTCATTATTAAAATGATAAGTATATTCAGCACCAACACAACGAGGACCTGACCATATCATATTAGATATGGAATGATCAAATAAATTATTTACATTATTATAACTTGAAGTATCATATATATTAATATCACTAGTAACAGATCCATCTTGACTTCTAATACTATTATCAGATAATATCATTTGAATTGAACAATCAAATAATTCATTTTGTATATTATTCTCTATTTTATGTACTTCTATAGCAAGTATATTTTCATTAAATCGTTTATACCAACCAAATTGAGTACCATATACATAAACAGAAATACTAAAATCAGATTGTTTTATAGCATATGTAGAACTAGTAATATTGACTTGTTCAGGCATATTAACACGTACTAATTCATATCCATTCATATATAATATATAACCACCTTTTATAGTAAAACTAAATTTAATAGCAGATCCTTTAGTATCCATTTCATTTGAAACAGTAAAAGGAAATTTATAATATTGTGTAATACTATTAGTAGAAGGAAGAGTAGAAGATAATGATGTTAACCATATAGCATTATTATTATTATTAGTTTTACTTGTTGTCCAATCTACATATTGATCTTGTGATTCATAAGTATATTGCCATAAAATTGTATTATATTCATATATATAATTATATTGTATAAGTATTATTTTCGGTGACTCATGATTTTCAACAGTACCTTCTTGATATAATGTATTATTATTAATTAAAATCTTATAATGACCACCATTCCAACCGTCATTTTCTGAATCTAATAATTGTAATTTATACATCGAATCACTTCTACAAAAATGAAATGACATTTTTCCATTTTTATATAATTTTGATTTATCTACTATAACAGTATCTGTTTTTGTTGATAAAATAAAGCCCATTTCATTACCAGTAGAACCACTTTCTAAATATAAGGATAATAATGAATTTGGTGAAGTACAAGGGATACAACGAATAGTAATAGTAACAGAAGATTGTTCTCCTTTATGATTTTTAGCTGATAATATAAATTGTTGATTAAATAATTGAATAGTAGAACCACGAATATTACCTGTTGTACTATCTAATTCAAGACCTTCAGGAAGAGAAGGAGATATAGTATAATCTCTATATATATCATCTGATTCTGTTATTGTAGGAAATTCTATTCCTTGATATGTTTCTATTATTTTAGGATTAATATCAAATGGTGGTATTATTATATTACTAAAATCTTCATTGAAAAATGATAATTCAGTTAAATAATAAATATAATCTTCAGTAATTTCCCAAGGTTCATGTAATACGATTTGATAAGATTGATAACAACCAGTATTTTCATATATATAAAAACATTTTTGTTCTCTAGTATTTAACCATTTTACATTTGTTTCATTAGCTATAGTAATATAATGAATACCATCATAAGAACCCATTAATGACCAATCATTTGGATCATATTCATGACCATTCGCTGCATTCCATATACAATATTTATTAAAATATTCACAACGATTATTATTTAATGTATATCCAAGAATAGCTTCTTCTCCACGAATACTTCTGATTACAGCAGTATTACTATAAGATTCATCATATAATATATTATTATTTGTTTGTGTAGAATGTGTACCAAAAGGAGTAATATCAAAAGTATTTGATAATACATTTGTAAAGGGTTCAAAGAATAATATACAATCAAAATTTATAGGTATATTATTATATTCACCTAAATTAATTAAGCCAATAGCAATTACATTATTTATATTTTTATTAAATACAGATATAGGTCCTTTTACTGTTCTATAAATAGTATTAATATCACCAGAAAGAGCTTCAGAAGTAGATGAAAAAGGACCATCTGAAAGATTTCCACGTGTATATTCTATACCATTTATATATATAATATAAGCACTTTTAGCTTTAAAATATAATACAAATCCTTGTTGATTCATTAATGAATCTAATAATATAGTATATCTAAATAAATGTTTATTAGAAGTTGATTGAATAGGAGGAGAAGAAGAAGAAATATAATCTATCCAAGTATTTGTAGAATAAGAAGGGAGATACCATTCTGTTGGAATAGTATTCTGCATGAGTTTCCACGTTGAGGATAATGGTATAATATGTCTTGTATCGATAGTAAATGAAAAAGTTGTTTTCTTATATATAGTAGAACGAGCTAAAGGTATATATTCTTTATCTAATACAGTATATATCATAATATTTGAAAGAGATGTCCAACCATTAGAACTAGTAGCTTTTAATTGTATAGTTAATAAATCAGCAGGTAAACATAAAGAAATAGAAGATATAGAATTAGCAGTAAATGGTTCAGATTCATATACTATAGCATTTGAGGATGAAATGATTTGAAATGAATCAGTTGTTGTTGATTTTGTTGTTTTTACAATTTTAATTGGCTGATAAGTAGGCTGAGAACAATCTATAGAGTTATTATTGGTATATTAATGATATATTTATATTATTAAAAAAAATGAAAAATATTAAAAGTCTATATTATTATATAATAATAAAAAAAATATTAAAAAAATAATAATAATAAATAAAATAATAGCAAATAAATACCTTCAACATTAAAAGTAATAGTAGTATTATAGTTAATTTGTGTATAATCATTAGTAGCACGAATAGTCACATTAATTATCCCTGATTGGAATAGTGTTCCAGTTATATAACCGTTATCTTCATTAAGTATAAGTCCAGGAACAGCAGAAGAAATGATTTCAAAATGAGTATAACCAGTAGAAATAGGTTTTTGTACGGGTATATCCATACCTATCTTAGCATTAATAGAAGAAGAAGGATAATATAAACCATCAGGTAACATATTATCATTATTACATGAATATAAAGTAAAATCACCTATACATTGTTTTGAAGATATTGTTCCTGTTACTATATATATTATTATTATATATATTATTATTATTATTATTATATTTATGTGTAACATATCATATATATATATATATATATATATATATATATATATATATACATAAAGATAATTTATATTTCTTATAAGCAACATGATTAGATCTTAAAAAGAATTGTAATGTTGTCTTCATTCCCGCGAATATAATGCCTTCTTGATGATCTAATAAAAAGTATGTATTATCTTCATCATTTGAGCCATATAATTTCCAAGAAGAAGGATTACCATAAGAAGTAGTACTTGCAGTAGTTATAGTATAACTTGTCACATATATAGCACTATACATATATATATATATATATTATTATTATTATTACTTATTATTATTATTTTATTATTATTATTAATATTATTATTAATATTAATATTATTATTATTATTATTATTATTATTACATAATATATACGTATATATATATAAACTTAATTATAAACAATACTAAAAAATATAATAAATATACTCATAGTTTTTAGTTCTCCAAATAAGATCTGTTTGTGGTTTTGATGTATAGAAATAAGAAGTTAGGCAGCTATCAAATGCCTTAGAACAAGCATAAGTAGAAGAATAAGCAGCAGTACTACAAGAATAAGAAGCTGTACTAACATCCATACGAGAGAAAGAACATTCTAATAGAATATGTAGAATAGAATATATAGAATAGAATATATATTATAAATATATATAATAAATATATACATAAATATATACATAAATATATATAATAAATATATACATAAATATATATAATAAAATATATAATAAATATATAAAAAAACAGTATAAGAATCTTATATAATTAATAATAATATTAGCAATTATATATACGATTTGTCTGAATGGTATTAAGAAAAGCAAATAAATTCAATAAATCGGGACGATTGCTTTCAGCTCTAAATTGATGAGTTTCAATAGAAATAACCACGGGAGAAGTAGTATTCAAAGAAGACATAGGGATTTCAATACTATAAGATAATAAATAAAATAAATATTATAAATAGAATAATAATAGTAATATATATAATATATATATAATAAATATAATAAAAATATAATTATACTATCTATATATAGCAGTAGCATCATTGGCAGCATCAGCAGTACTAGAAGATGTAATTGGATCACTATATATATATATATATATATATATAACATAATATAATATATTTAAACATATATATATATATATAATACAATAAATTAAATATAATACAATATAAACATATCTATATACATGATTTTATATCTATAAATTTCAACTCCATTAATATAAACAATAAAAGCAGCATCATGTATAATATATAAATTAAGTGAATACATCGAATTCATTATATTAGGTAATGAAGGAGTGAATCGATAATAACGAGTAATACCATTAGTAGTAGGAAGAGAACCAGTAATAGCAGTATTCCAAGAAGAACTATCATAAGCAGGTAATGTCCATAATTGATCATTCTGTGCTATATTAGTATATAACATAGATATACCTGTTGGAATAACTAAATTAGGAATAAATGAAATTGTTTCTTTTGAATAACCAGAAGAAGTATAAGGCATATTACCCCAAAATACTTCAGCATCTTTATATAAAACCACAAAGAGACTAACAGCAGATGAAGTACCCCAACCAGTACCACTTCTATAGTATATATAAAAATAAATAATATATATGTTTAAAAAATAATATTTAAATATATATTATTATTTAAAAGTATGTGTATAATTAAAATATTTAAACATACGAATCAGAAAGAACAAATGTATATAATTCAGGTTTGAGACAGATATCTATAAGTTCTGTAGCATAGTTGGTTTCACCTGTAATTGTGTACTTAAGAGATCCAACTCCTTCAGGTCCTTTCCAAATAGCAATAGACTCCTGATTTGCATTAGTCTGATATATACGCTTCAGAACAAAAGGAATCTCATCAGAGGTACAAGCAGATTCGCCAACTATAAACAATTTAAACTAACAGCACAAACGAAATACCTCTCAGAAGAGCAAGAACAAGCCAAAAAGCAATAAAATATTTCATCTTTTACACTTCAATGAATATAAAATTAAAATATAATTCTATTCTTTAAAACAAAAAAGAAGAAAAAAAATGAAATTGGTTAGAAATATAATGATAACTATAGAATACAATAATTGTTTAGCGTGGAATCACAATTTTCAAGGGATTTTTTGTTTCATAAAAAAGAAAACCAATGGTTCTTAATAATTAATTGTTTCCCCACGGG